>OZ021728.1:37711841-38311841 GCA_963978545.1 Linyphia triangularis
GTTTTGGTTCCTTGGTTGAAATTTTGTGTAAGTAATTAGACATCTCGCCTTTTTCAGTAGCCACTTTTTACAAGGTGGGGCTATTAATTTTCTTGCCTGGTTTAATAACTTCGGAAGATGTTATGTGAATCATACCCATTTAATATGTATCGAAGTAATCTCTAGCAGCCGTAATGCACTTTTGTGCTCGGCTTTTTATAGTTTCGGATTTTTTTTTTTAAATCCCTTCTTTCGGAATGATCTTCAATTCTGACGTCAAGGTGTTCTTGATGGGTTTTTTCATCCTCAAAACTTATACTCTTTATGAATTTGTTCCGCTTGGCAAGACTGTGGCAGGGCACTTTTACACAAAAGTTCGTGCATTACTTCGACAAAGAATTCACAGAGTAAAAACGAAAGGGGGTTGGCTTCTTTTTCACGACAATGCCTGGCCTCACATTGAATTGCCTGTGAAGTGGCTTTTCGATCAACATGAGGTCGCAAAATTAATCATTTTCGATACTTTCCGGCCTTGGCAATTGCAGACTTTTTCTTGTTTCCGAAACTGAAAATTTGCTGAAGGCAACAAGGTTTGAGGATGTTGAAGACATCAAAAGAATCGTAACGCTGGAATTGAAGAAGATTCTGAAAGAGGACTTTAAAATTCTTTTATGTAACTTTTAAAACTGAGCACAAAAGTGCATTACGTTAAATGGAGATCACTTCTAAATGTATTAAATGGGTATGTAATTCACACAATATGTTCCGGTGTTATTAGAGAAGACCAAGAAATTAATAGGCGCACAACGTAGTTAAGAGTCTCACTACGTTATAGCATAAAAGTTAAAAAAAAAAAAAAAATGAAAATAAATTAGATTGAAATGGAATATATTTCAGTATATTCACTGATTATAAAAACCATTTTATAAATTGCGTGAAGGACTTTGAAATTCCGCCCAATAACCTACATGCAATTATCAACTCTTGTTTGTTATTTATTACGCGTATTAGTATTATCAATTATTACTTAATACAGGATGATTCAGAATTACGTTTCAGAAATGTACATCCATAGAAGTCAGAAACGTGACAACAAGATAGAATCATATGATTGCATTCGCAATCCAGATGCGCTACATACTCACAAAATTCAAACAAGAAGACGCAATATCCCTTAACTTACTTATATTAATAGGGGATAATGTATTACGCAAAGAAGAGTTTTCCAACATGATTCTTTTTAAAGACACTTTTCCTCAAGTGTTCAAAGTTACGTCATGCATCACGCAATCGACTATGTAGACATCCAAGTGACACTTCCCATTACTTCATTCTGGATACCCACCCTACTTGCAACGCCATCTTTCGCTTCTGGGTTGCGCATGACACCATATATTTCGCGCTTGTCATCGTGATAATTCCAGACTTTCATGTACGTTGCTGAATATCTATGTATCATTCCAGACATTCATGCACACCAGTCTGAATCTTTCTTTCATAAAACAATGGTATTATCACCCCCTTAGTTGGCTCCCAATTCACTTAAAATGGATACTCACACATCAGATCATTCCAGACCTTCATGCACGTTGCTGAATCTCTATGTATCATTCCAGACATTCATACACACCAGTCTGAATCTCTCTGTTTATAAATGAATGGTATTATCACTCCTTTAGTTGGCTACCACTTTACTTAAAATGAATACTCACACGTCACATTGAGCACCCTGACGTCCTCCATATCGGCGTCCTTCATCTTCCCGTTGCTTGCCTTGCATGAGATTCTCGCACCGTGGTGCTGCGGTTTCGGGTGCAGTCTGAGGCGTGAGGAGGTGGCGTTGTCGTGGACGGTCTCCGTGTGGTCAAGCAGGGGCTGTCCGTCCAGCCACCACGACATCTGGGCGGAAGGCCGGGAACCCCTGGTCTCGCACTGCAGCTCGATGCGGCGGCCCGCGGGCAAGGGGCCCAGACGACTGGTGATGCGAGTGCTCAAGGGATATACTGGAAGATGAAAGCTTATATCAAGATGGATATCTGATGCAGTTGATTTTCGATTTGGATGACTTTTTATGAATTTCTCTAAACAGGTTAATTCTAATTATCATTTTTAGCATATTTTCAGTTTTATGAATTACTTAACTGAAAATGTTATTATTCATTGAAAAATAACGTTCTGTCAAAGTAACTAACACGTGTATAGCAAGAGAGATCAGCATACTGCTATCATGCGCTGTACACGTGGGAGTGGGTGGCACTATGGGAATCCCAGAATTCGTTACCCAGAGCCATCGACCACACTGCACTTCGATATTAGAGAGGGAGTGATATGTTGTTTTTTCAACTTTAATTCATTTTTGTTCTAAGTGTTGTGTGTGTTTAGTTTTTACTAAACATATTAATTAATTAAATATTGTAGTCAGATCATCTTACTCTAACGTTATTCTCTACTCACACTAACATTTACAATGTGTTACTTAGAGATGTCTGTTGAAATTAACGTATTTTAGTAGGATTCGCATTAAAGGCAATGATGAGATGAAGGCAATTGAAAGAAATAAAAATCTTGTAGCGTGAAATTTCAAGCGGTGATGAACATTCAGATGAAATTTTCCTTCTGGAGAGCTTCAAAAAAGGTGGTGCAAGGAAGGTCTCTTGCATTCTACTAGTTTTTGAAACTTAAAAGTGAAGTAGGTAAAAGTAACACAATACACAATTTAGAAGAATAAAGAAGTATAATAAAGGCATAAAGGCTTTAAAATGTTAATTTTAACACAAAATTTACGTATAGCTATCAAACACCTATGTATTAAAAATTAGGAAATATTTACATTTTTGAAGAATTAAGATTTGAGCAAAAACGTTTGCTTAAATCTTGGTTCTTCAAAAATGTGTTGTTCAATCACGTTTTCAAAAAAGATGATATACCATTTTACACAAACAAAACACAGTATGTTACTATTAGCATAGTAAGAATCTAATTCGATGTTAACTCACGGTACATATCTAAAACAATTGTTCTGACTACAGGAGGGGTGAGCTTTGTATTCTGAGCCTTGCAGTGAAATGTGGCAAACAAATCGGAACGGCTGAGATTGTTCAGTTTCATGTCATTCAGCACCCCGGTAGAGTATTTCTGGAAGGTATTGTCCCACAGCTTGTTGTCACGCCACCACGTCACGTTGGGGGCTGGAAAACCTGCAAGAGGGATAATAAATATTACTACCTATATCATAGTGTTATTTCAATACTTCAGGGTGTTTACAAATTGTTTTCACAATTAGAATTGCAAATAAAAAAGACAATCCTCCATATAATTGTCTTTCCGTTAAATAATTGTCTCATTGTTTCAAAAGTGGTGGCAAATTGTTTCTTTAATTTCATCTACAGATTAAAAAGGTATTTATTAATATTCTAACAAATTAATATCTCAATTCTTCAGGATGTTTACTAATTGTTTAGCCAACTTCTACAGATAAAAAGATAATAACCAATATTTTTATCTTTTTCTTACATCTCTATATAGATGTTTCAAAGGTGACTGAAAGTGTTTCTATAGCTTCAATTACATACAAAAATATCCCCATTATTATGATCTTTCTCTTAAATTACTATCTCAATTCTTCAAATATATTCATAAATTGCTTTTGCAACTACAACTACGTATAAAAAGACATTCATTGATCATTAGTTGTCGTCCCAACTTTAATTATAGATAAAAAAAAGTCATAAATAATCTCTCAAACTACTTTCTTAATACTTCAGGGTATTTACAAAATGTTTCCATAACCTTAGCAGGCGAATAGTCAAAATTATTATCTATTCCTTAGATCATTATTTCAAACTTTTCCACAACTTCAACTACAGATCAAAAGGAACCTCATATTCCCTCATATCAATATTACCTCATATTCCTACCTCAATACTTACAAGTAAAATGAAACATCGCAATATAGTTTTGAATTTTGAATAAATTGTCTTTTAGAGTTCTCAAAAGTTGTTTTAAAGTTTTCCGAGTAAAAATTGAAGTAAAGTTGAGAAGATGGAGAGTTTTCAGGAAAATAAATTATAATCTATGAACCATTCCTCCGGCTTTATTATCATTGAGCTTTATTGAACATGGGTGTAAAATTGCCCCTTTATGAATCAAGAGTGAAATATAGGATTTTTTTTTAACTACGGAGTACCAATTTTTCCAAATAGAGAGTTTACTACTCTAAATTATATTCAACACATTCAAAAATAAATCAATGTAATTTGAATCATTATCATTTTGGTGTAAAATTTATAAATATGTTTTGCCTTTCTCTTCATTAATTACTAAGATTTCAAAATTCAAATACAATTTGTTAAGTAACACACTTACTGATTTTGAAACTGTAACTTGGTAACCAACTGTAATTTTTTAAATGGTAATATTGATGGAGATATTCATCATAGGGAATAGAAAATGTTGAAATACTAAATGCAAGCTAAATATTTGATAACTTTCAAAATTACAGCTTTGGTTTCTGTATTTTAACCTTTAAATGAGACAATTATTTTTAGCTACTATTTATTTTGTCTAAAAATTCAAAAACGTCGAGTTTAATATTTTACCAATTCCATGCACTGTTTCGCAAATAGTTTTGTTTTTTGTTTCCATTTAGTTTTGGAAAAATAAACTCTAAATCTTTATTAATAGTTTATTTACGAAATTATTGTTTAGTTTGGTTCCATATCCTTAAACACAAAAACACAAAATTAGTGTGCTCCAATGCAAATGTTTTAGTTGAAATATTTATATGAGTTCTTCCTTAATTCACTCCAATGCATTTTCCAACATTCAAATAACCATTCAAGTTGAAAACGTTAATGCACTGACAAACTTAAATACGATCGAATACTCAAGAACATTGGCAGCGTTGAATTAAAGAATCCAATAACTGCTCGTTCAACTCTTGAAGAAACCATTTTTCTTCAACAAGCACCAATTAGCATTGTCATAATATTGAGATACTTCTCCAAACGAATCTTTGTTCCGTTGCCAGGCCACCGAATGTAATAATAAGAAAATATTATTGGAAAATTTCCTTCATCAATTACGTAAGTATAAATATTTCTTGGACGATAAGAACTATAAAATAAAGACATTCGATTTATTGTTCTTTATTTTAAATAAAACTTTAATGAGCCTTGCTTGGAAATTTTGATTAGAATAATTACCAAAACCAACAACAAAAAACAAACTCAAAATCGTTTGCTTTAGAAGTTTCGAGGGAAAAAAATGTTTTCTTTAGAAATAAGTTAATTAGACTTTTTGGTTTAAAGTAATTAAACATTATTTTATTTTTGAATTGTTGCTTATTTATGAAGTTTCTTTGTTTAACAAGGTAGTTATAAAAATGTGGAAATATGAATCATTCAAACACCATATACCAAGAGTTGAGTTCTTTATTTTGAAGGAATGATAATGGAAATATAGAAAAAGAAACAATTTGTTATAATGGGAAGAGTCAAATTAAAACTGTAATTGTTTTCGGGGTTGAATTAAATTTAGAACAGTTTATTTTTCAATGAAAATATTAATGGCATTGTGTCAAATTACTTCTTTTTCAAAGTTGTTTTTTATTTTCTGTTTTTACTTTTTGTACAAAAACAATCTTAAGATGAACTAAGAATGCGCATAGTTTAGGAACAGGAATTTATAATTAATCTGATAATAACGCAAAAGTACTTTACATACACCTGGATAGTAAAAATACAGCAACTAGACCATTAACATGAAGGTAATACTTAATTAAGGCATTCTTTTGTAAAAACGTTGAACTTTGGTCATAAAATTTACAGCTTCGAGTTACTGAAAGTTTTTAAATTATGCCCCTTTTATTACGTTTAATTTGTTAGCAGTTTTTAATCCTAATTAAAGTTATACTAGTATGTCATTAATTGCAGTTCTTTTAGGAATAGTCATGCTAAAGAAATATCTGTAGGTCAGAAGTATAAAATATGTGCAGTATTTCTTAAGAGTGATTATTTAATGTTTTTAGAAGTAAACATTAAATTTAATGAAGCTATTCTTCAATAAAAGTTGTTTTGTGTATTATTTAGATATAGTGGAACCGTGCGCAAATTACTTAGAGATTACTTTTTTTAAAAGTTAGAGTTAGACATTGTATTCTATTGCTGAGAGATATAATGAAATGATTTAGAAGACAGAAGTCAGCACGGAATGACTCGAATGATCTGGTGATAAAACGCATCCTTTATTAACAAGCTTTTATTAGCTTCGTATGTATCTATGTATGTAACAGAGTCTTTGAACTCGATTTTCGACCATTTCAAAACGTTGGATTAAACTTAAATTTTGCACAGTTATCGAGGACCGATGACAGTACAATAATTCAATAAGTTTGACGCATTATCCTTACCAGGATCTTCGGGATTAGCGATTTTTCATATTCAGAGACACGGTAGTGTTTTGTGCCAAGTACTACGGCGTGTACTAAGGCATACGTATGACTTAAATTTGAGATAAGCATGTGACTATTGGTAGGAACAATTGGAGAGTTTTGTACTCTTAACTAAAAAAATATAGCTTAAAACAAAAAAATAATAGTTTAAAAAACAAAAAAACATGCTTTTATAGAAAACCAAACTAAAATGTAGAGAATAAATAATAGTTTAAAAAACTGAAAAACACGCTTTAATAGAAAACTAAACTAAAAAGTAGAAAATAATTTTAAATAAGTTTGAAATAAGAGTAGAGTGATTAATAAGAAATATTTCTTTTATCGTAAAAAAAGCGTTAGGATGCTTTTTAAGATATTTTCATAATGGCTCAGCTTTTACCAATATCTGTCATTAAATATTTACAACAATTGACAACAGGCACCCCAAAGTTTTTTACTATAGAATAAACATTTCTTGTTAATCACTCTATTTTTATTTCAAAATTATTTCAAATTATTTTCAACTTTTTAGTTTAGTTTTCTATTAAAGAGTGTTTTTTTTTTAGTTTTTTAAACTATTATTTATATCCATTATAGATAGAAAATGTGTAGTATTCAAGTTCGATTTATCAGGAAATAATTAACGGAATTAAAGCAGAGAATTTTATCTTTAAAATAGTAAAATATTTATTGCAGTTTAATAGGAAGTCCTCGTAAGGATCATTCCCTATAGCTATGTTACAATCTTCTAGCCCAGTGCATTTAGAAATTACTTTGTACAAAAGCTTGAAATTTGGCGAGTAGGTAGAAAACGATCACTTAACGAAACGACATAAATTAAAAAGTGGAAAATAGCGTTGAATATATTTTATTTTATAAACGAGATTTTTACGTCATTTCTTAAGCAGTGGCGCCAACTGCAATATTCTTTTACTTTTTTTAATTTTCATTAATAATAGATAAAGATTAAATGATTAAATTTTATAATAGATAGACATTAAATGAAAGTAATTTGTTTTTTCATTAAGTGATCAGTTTCTTACCTACTCGCCAAATTTCAAGTTAGTGTATACAGTTGTTTCTAAATGAAGTGGGTCAGAAGACTGTAACATAGCGAGTATAGGGAACGATTCTTACTAGGATTTTCTTTTAAAATACGACGGAAGAAGAGAGTATCATTACTTGCCCCCGAGTCGAGGAATCCCATACTTCGAGTACCCCCTGATTCAAAATGGTAATTTGTTTCAGCTGGAGCTGTTTGGGAATTCAATTATTCGACTTTTTACCATCTCAATTCAAGATTAAATTTATAGATTTCTTTCTTTCTCAAGTAATGATGTAGTCATGGGATTTTATTTTTTAAAGTTAACAATTAATTGTTAAAGTATATACCTAGGGATATTTTGTTTCTAAGCTTAGGTAGCATTTCTGCATTTTTATTTCCATTCAGTACACTAAAGTTGCTTTGCGCATGCGTGGATTGGAATTTAATTTTAAAGACTTAATTTCCTTGGAGCTTTAAATGGTAGGATTTTAGAATACGTTACTGCCACATCGCCATATTAGTGAATAAAATATATTTTGGCTAGATACTAGCATCAATTTCGAAATATTTAGTTGAATTATCTTAAAAGAAAAGAAAATTAAAAATATTATTTACCATTGTGCTAAATATCGCTATGTTCTATGTTCTACAGTTGTTGCCAATAGTGTCCTTAGGGGCGAACCCTTTATTTTAGCCGTCTGAGAAAAAATTGACAATGCTGTTCAAAAAATTGACAATACTGTTAACTACACGTCTTTAGGGAAATGACTACGATGGTTTGTTTTTGTATTATGTATGGTATGTTATTATGTACGGTTTGTTTTTAACTTATTTCTATTTTCAAGTTATACAAATTTCACTAGGCATTAACCACACAAAAAGATATTTTTTCCTGTTTGAAAATACCATATTTTAATATATTTTATTATACAAATTGTCCAATACAATGCATGCCATTTGTCTATTTAATCTGCAAAATGTATTTTATCATGCTTTCAACATTCGTCTTACATTGTGCAATTTGTAAAGGGTGTCATGTTACTTTAAGAATACCTTATATATTCTGAACAACACAAAACTTATTTAAAAAACAAACTGGTTTCCAGCAGCGCAGAGGCAAAAAAAGACGTATACAATAAAATTTAGAGCTATTTAAATTAACTATTAATTCTAAATTCTAAATATTGGTTTAAAAAAGTAATGCTTCAACTTTTAAAGTTTTGAGGAAAGGATGTAGAAATGCAAATATGTTTTAAATATGTCTCATATAAAAATTGAATATAAAAAAAATATATATAGGATTTTTAAAATAACTAGCTAACTAGAATATTTAGCCTAAGAGTGTAGAAATCATAAATGTTGATCTCCAAGCGGTAGCGTTACATTTCTTGGCTATTTGGCATTCGCTGAACTGCACAGGGATTATTGCTAAAATTCATATAATCTTGAGGCTTTTGGTATTGATATCAATTTATTTCACGGTTTCACAAAATAAAACTTGGGCACTTGTTGGCCAAACTTTGTGATTTCAGAACTGTTTTTGTCTAAGCATTTTGATCGGTTGTTTCTCTTCTAATGCCTTGTATATTTTGGAGATGTCAATACTTTAACAGTGTTATGTCTTATGAGTGAATCACAGTCAATGGATGATTGTCACTTCCCTTGTTGACAGAACAAAACAAAAATATCTTATGCCCACCACTACAATTGTCTAATAGCAATTTAAAGTTAAAATGTCACTTTTACATCAATCGAAATGACAAAAAATAAAATAAAAATAAAAATTAATCGTTACTTTTTGTCATAATCTTGGCTAAAGAATATAACTTAGCTTTTAGGTTAATTTCCAGGGAATCGGGATCCTCGTTTTCAATGCAATATAGAAGAAAAAGATACAATGCGACTGAAATATACAATAGAGCTAAAAGGGGGGAAAAATAAAAGGGGGAATAATAATAATAATAATAAAAATAGGACCGGAATTTATTATACAGTCGCGTTTCTAGTCTTGTCTTACGTTTTAGTTAGACCAGAAGCAGAAAAATAAGCCGACAAAAAAATCTTGTGACTTAAGTAATTTTAAAAATTATTTTAATTTTTTTTCCCCAAATTCCCCACAATGTATTGACAATTATATTGTTGTCTTTTGTTTACACACATACTTGAGGTAACATTATGGCATGCATTTAAAAATCACTCGAACAATAGTTAATGAGTTCTTAGAACAAAGGCTAATGAATGTTTATGAATTCCTCTTAAGTAAGTTATTTTATTGTCATACCTTTTAAGGTATCTTTCTGGAAACAATAATACAAACTTCAAGTGCAGTTTTTTAACTTGCCGAACGCACGTGAAAAATATTTTTCTTTGTAGCCAATTATTGTTCCTTACATCTGCATTAACCAACAAAATCCCACTGATTCGCTAATGTACTAGTATGGATAAAATTAGAAAATGTTATTCATTCTAAAATGGATCAATCAACTTTAAGAGGAGGAAAGGTTTTGAAGTTCCAAATATGGAATACCTAATGTCCTACTCACATATAGATCGGCCACAAGAAATGGGTACACATGTTCACAAAGTTGTACATAGAAAAACAGAACCATTACAATTTTGACTAAACATCTTGAAGGGCTCAAAAAGGGATCAAACTCTGCAATGTAATATATCTTTATCTTATTCTCCATTCCACTAGAACGGAGAAATTGGCACATATCTTTCCAAAGATACATTTAGTAAAACTACGCAATCACGATTTTTTTTAACAATCCTATAAGTGACGAAAAAGGTTATAGCTTTCGAAATATGGAATATTTATGTTTCTAAATGGTTTGTAGCGAAGCACTTGCATTAAGCTAGTTGTTATAGATGTGAAATTTTTTAACGTAGGAGGTTTGATTTTGAAACTCATCAAGAAAGATAGCATTTTTAAATTACTGCTTATGAAAACATATGCAATTGACCAACTATTAACATTTTAAGCTTCCCCCAGAAACACAAATACGCTGACCAATATCGCTCAACGCTGGTCAATGCCGATGTGGACTGTTATAGATTGGCCATTGCTACGGATCACGGCCAATCTCTCCCAGTGCTAGGTAAAATATGCTGTAAATTTTGCAATGTTGACGTAGTTTTAAAATTGAAATATATTTTTATAAGAAAGCACAGAAGGGTACAAAATAGCTTTTGTGAATGTTTTGACATGTTTATTTGTTTAAAAAACCATGCAGTGTATTTTAAAACGACGCTCGATTACTGCCAGGATTGGTCAATCTTACCACAACACCTGCTTCCGATATTGTCCAATATCGATGTACTAGCTGTGTCCCTTTATCATAAAGTTTGATGGAAACTCTACACATTGCAAATAGGAACAGAAATAATTAAAGTATATTTTTTTTTATCTGCTATCCAAATAATTTCGCTAGAAGTAGTTTTTTAATTTATTATTTCATAATAGATTTGTTTGTGATTAGGTGATGAAATGAGGTCTTCTGAAGTGTGAAGTTTCATCATCACCTAATGGTAAGTACTGCTCTGTATTGAAGCTGTGTAACAAATTTCATTCAGTGCTCAAGTAATCGAAATTTAACGTTTTATAATGGATAGGCAGATTGAATTGAAAAAAAAAAAAAAAAAAAAAAAAATGACTTTGGAATTACCCTTTTGAGCTTCGCAGGAGAGCGCTATTGTGGATCTCTCTCTGTATGGTCCAGCTACATTCTGTATTTCATGTCCGGAATCGTCTCGAATGATGAGCTTTTTGGGAGGTACTGGAAAAAAATAATTATCATCAAAGGAAATAATTATATATAATATCATATTTTTTGTCTTGAGATTAAAAAAACCCCATGTTTTTTAAAATATCTTAAGCTCAGATTCAGTGGGTCCGCCTCTTACAATTGTACAAATACTTGAAATAGATGCGTTAATCCCAAGCTATATGTGCTCTTGATGGATTATTAACTTGTTACTCAATATTTTAGTACCTATACTTGTGGTTGTAATAGTTAACGCATCTATATTAATAATTATGTTATTCCGGGTTAAGCACATTTCATTTTTTCATGATGACTTGTTAACATGTTATACGATTTTTTTTTGTGCTAATGGCGGGCCCAAGTACCTACAGTCACTGGTTAGAGCTGGCAGTCACTTGGCCCCTACAAGGCCGGTAGCGATGGCCACTTGTGAAGTGCCACTCAGTGGGAGGGCCATCGTTACCCCAAACTTAGAACATCCACGTCTTACCCTGGATACGAATCGAGATCCACAAGAGTGGTAGTCTGGTGGGTCTCGATTCGAATTCTTCATGATGTGTTGTTAGCATGTTATTTTATATAATTTTTTTTTCTAATGGCAGGCCCAAGTACCTACAGGTCACTTGTTTGAGCTCACAGTCACTTGGCCCCTACAAGGCCACTAGCGATGGCCACTTGTGAAGGGCCACCCAATGGGAGGGCCCTCGTTGCCACTAACTTGGGACATCCACGTCTTATCCCGAAATCGAATCGAGAGCCACCAGCGTGGTAGTCTGATACGCTAACCACTATACTGAATGGGCTACTATATGATATTATTGGTTAGATGGATTAGAAAAAGAGTTCGTTTAGTATAACATCAATCTGTAAGCAAGTAAAACAGAATTTCTTTTTTCAATGGAAAAGTGTGTACTTGAGATATTCATGGTTATAGGCGAATCTATTGATGATTCGCCATCTCGACCCATATTAATCACTTTATTCTTGAGCGATTCTGTAGTCATGTAAACCCTATTCCAAGGCGATTTTTTAATAGAAGTGTCTATCGTTACTGTAGAAAGTAGGAGGGGGAACGAAGGACCTAGATGTATTTTTTCTTAGGAATTAAACTATAAAAACGATATTGATATAAAGCAACGAATTACACACTTCAGAATGATTATATGGGTATAATTAGAGAAAATTGTTTAGAACCGACTGAAAGCTGTTGTAATTAACATCTATGGTATAGATGTTACTGTTATAACACTATTTGAATTGACTATTATGACACTAATTCTAGCACTAATTGAATTTTTTTTTTAAATTTTAACTACCCATCTGTTAGTGTAGTGTAAATAAAGCATTTAATTTCGTCAAGGTCAAGTTTTTTTTTTTTTTTTTTTTTTTTTTTGTGTGTGCAATTCTTCTCGTTTTGGCACGTGCTGAGTTAAAAAAAAAAGTGGTCTAGAAAAATTTCTGTTTGTTTGTGGTCAGCATAACTTCCCGAAGGATTGACCTACGATGTTAAAATTTTATGTACAGATTAGTGGGGGCCATGGTATTCCTAAAAATTGCGCATGTGCATAAGGTAGGTGTCATCGAAAAATTTATGTTTTTCAGCATTTGCTAAAAAATAGCTCTAACGATTTTGATAAAATTCGCTTTGGCAATACCTTCTAACGTGCTCTAAACACCCCAACCTCCGAAATTTAGGGAAAAATGCATTAAAGGCTTAAAAAGGTAAAAAACAAATGTCTTTAACACAGAGTTCTCTTCCCTTGAGCATCGCCCATTACGATTGTTTCTTCTCTGTTGCACTTACAAGAATAGCGAATTTAATATTTATCGAAAAGCACATCACTAATTTCACCATTTTGGAGGTTTTCTGCCATTGTAATAATTATCGCCAAACTGGCAATTTTTTTAAAATAATGAAAATATGAAATCGAAAATTGTAAATTACACCAATCCATGATAAATTTAAATAGAGTTCTAAGTGTTGTTGAAAATTTTGCGATGTTCCACACCCCTGGTTTATTTAAAATTTTTACTTTTATTATTTTCCGATAAAGTAAATACCATAGTCCTTAAAGCGCCACAATCCCTCTAGATCGCTTGTTCAAATAGCATCTGCACCAATTTTTTTTAAAGCACTTTCAAAATACGTAAGTTCCTTAGACGTCATTAAACAGATACAGTTGGGTTATACACTGTACATAAAAACAAAATTTATCGCAATTATATAAACGTAAATTCTTCGCTCACCTATTACTACCAGGTTAACTTTGGTGAGCTCTGTCGCCGACCACTGGTAGTCTACCCTGCAGAAATAAGACCCAGAGTCCTCTGCCTTGAGTGAGTCTAGCTGTAGGTACGGTTGCTCGGGGGTGACGTGGAATCGAACCCTCTCCCCGTAAGTATCATTGCGGACATGGGAGGCTTCCGAGAGGGCCCTTCTTCGCGCGTCCAGTGTGTAGAGGGCGTTAACGCCATCGTTCTTGTACCAAAAGATGAACTCGACGCTGTCGTCTGCCTTCTGGAGCACTGCGCATGGCATCTTGGCACTCGAGTCGACCATGGCCTCGAGCAGTGTCTCCGGGTGAACTGAAATAAATTTTTGTTTTATTGAATATTACGCTGTTAAGGTTTTTTCTTCTATCTTGCACTATAAATTGGTTTTCCATTTAGCTTCAACTAACATTTGGTGCTTAGTATCACGATTTAATTCTGCTACCTCGAACAGTAAGGCGCCATTAAATCGTAAAGCTAAGCATCAAATGTTGGTTGCAGCTAAATGGAAAACCAATTTTTGATGCAGGGGGGGAACACAATTTTTAATTGTGTAAAACACGAAGCAATAATTATTGTGCATTAATAAACATTTATTAAGACAACCAGAAAAAAAATTAGTGTTATTTAAAGAGATGACCAGGCTTTTTCGGCTCCATAGCTTCAATACTATATTTTTGCGATCTGCTGATGCATTGTTTTGCATAGTATTACATAGTATTACTCATTTACTGGATAATATTACTAAGTATAAAACTCACTTCTACAAGACTAGCTTTTCACTAATTAACACTAATTGAGTAACAATTAAATCATTGAAATTCAAAATCAAAACGTTTAAACTTTCACTGTTTTATTTCTTTTTATAAGGTTGCGACTTATAAAAGACACAATCTCGATCCAAATTCACTAATTATTAACATTTCAAGTAACGTCAGTAAAAATCCATTTTCGTTTTTCTTCGTTAATTAATATGCTTTAGAGTGGATATGTTTAGAAAATAATGTCATGTTTTGAATCAATACCTTTGCAGATAATATGATTGAGAAAATATATCTACAGCAGTTTAGGTAATGGATAGATAATTATATAGTTAATGCCTTTTGAGCCTTGATGCTCTTTACGCCAATGTGGTAACCAGCTTATCATACAACCCCTTCGGTCACGAACTTCTTCCCTGGTTAATCCCAAGCTTAGGCACCCTATAAAATCCCTTTCTTTTAATGGCGTCACTTTCCATGCCAATAAGGGCATTCCTCTTTCTTTTACCACCTGGCCTCTAGTTTGAGGCTTTTTTATGGAGTCTGTTGTTGGCATTCAAAGTAAGAGCTCAAACCACATCATGTTTCTTCAATCCATCTGTTACCAGCTTAGTCTTTTATTTTGTTCAGTTTGCTACAGTTTTTTATTTTGCTACCGGCCATATTTGAAAGTTTATTTTGTTCATTACGTCTTCATTCTTTTATAGACAATTTGCTTGCAGTTCGTTAATTTTAAAATGTACTTCCATGGTTTTTTTCTGTATAGTGGTACGAATTTAATGTCTCAGTCGACTGATTGTTCACCTGTCTGTACAGCATTTCATATGGTTACCGGCCATATGAAAATAATCTGTTACTGGCTTAGTGTTTTCTGCTACAGTTCAGCATTTGAAAGTTAATTTTGGACTGTAAATTCCTCGCATTCTTTTCTAGACACTTTCTTCGCAAAACGTTATTTTAAATTCTACTTTCATGTTTTCATTCTATATAATGTCTCAGAATTTAATGTCTCAGTCGACTGATTGTTAATCAGTACAGAGCCTGTCTGTACGTCATTTCATATGGGACTAGTATTGTATAATTAACTGTGCCTTATAAAAGGTTCTGTAAAAATAAGTAGTACTACATTTTAAACCTCTTAATATGTATGAAAATAACGTCACAATTTCAATTTTTCATATTTCCACATAAAACCCCCCATTTTTTTCTGAATAATTCAATAATTCTCTAAATATATAATGGAGTTTGAATGACGAATGCGTAGATTCAATAAATACGTGTGGTATCATCTACATAAGCTGCTGCTAAATGTTCCATGGATTTGAATTCCTTGGACACAGAATTTATATGGCATTGTGCCATGGTAAGATTAAAATATATTTTCTGGTTAAATGTGACATTTTCCTCTTTTTTGAGTTATGTGAGAAGATTTATAAATTATTCATCCATTGAATAGGAAAGGGAATCTGGTGACTGTAAGCGAATGCAATAGTTGATGCGTAGCTATTATGTTGTGTCATTTATAAATATAAATTATGTTACTTTGGTGATCAAGTTAGTAGTGAGAGCTTAAATTAATTGTGTTATTTTCAATCATATATTATTAAACTCTGAAAATGTTGCTAATTTATTTTTCGACTATTATTACATATTTTTATTGAAAACATTCGATACTAACAACTATGATAAAAACAACGACGATAACAACAACAACGCTAACAACAGCAACGAGAATGATAATAATAACAATAACGGAAACAACAGCAACGACAATGATAATATTAACAGCGATAACGATAATAATGGTAATAATAACGATAACGATGATAATTATAACAATTTTATTTATTAACATTATTTTGATTAAAATACTGATCTTTTAAACTACATGCAATTTTCATTATTAATATACTTCTCAGATTTTTGAATGAATTTTCAAATGTGTTTATTTAAGATATATACAAATAGTATTAAAGCTGCATAAAACCAAAAATACACTGACTACGACTTCAAAATTATATTGAAACATTTAATGCAATACAAAAACAATAAGGATTATTTTGTTGAGTATTAAGTTTTAATCCATTCAAAATTCTGCGTATTTCTTCATATATCGGTGACATATGTTGCTTCTTAAATAAATTATAAGAATCATTATGGTATAAAGTGATGCACAGTTTGTGGTTCTTCTTTAAAACGACATACGCGCAAATACATACAACTACATTTAAACGATATACACTAAAACTAACTCAGCATACAAAAAGTTCTTTAGAACTTTGGTATAAATTTTTCTTATTTCTCTACAGTAAAAAAAAAGTAAGGATTAAAATTTTCCCGCCGCATTTAGTTTTCTGTCTTACAGTACAAAAACTATTAGATTTAAAATGACTAAATTTTGCATATTTGAATACTACGTCAGTATGATTATTATAGCGTACATTTTTGTAAGCAGTATTTCAAAAGTAGTAGTAGTTTTCAAAAATGTGGTGTAATTATAATAGTTTTCATTGAACGCATTACGCATTTGAAATGGTAAACAGAAGACAATTTGCTATTTGTTAAATCTATACAATGAAAATAAATAAGTCGCATATTAGTTTGAAGATATCAATAAGAAGTATATAGAATTTTACGTAATTCAATTTAAATGCCTAACCGGAAATGCTTTAAAGTGAAAGTCTGACTGGAATAGCGCTTCCACTCACATCTTGACTCCAAAAAGAAATATAGAATTATAAATTGTATATTAGGTTAAAAGTAGAAAAGATTTTTATATACATCATTTTACCTTAACAGATGGGTATTTAAGTCATTAAATAACACTTTTTAGTACACCTCGGTATCAGAACTTAATGTACCGAAATAAAGATCTGTATAAAAAAGCTTTTTTAATTAATGTAATACTGTTTAAATATATCAAATATTCAAAATTCAATAAAGTAGCATCTTTCATATACGTATATTTCTGTTAATGTGAACTCTCTTAATAAGAAACGTAACATGTTCTTTTTAAGTAACGTGTTCCGTAACGCATAACGTAATGGGTACGTAACGTGTTTCTTGAAAAGTAACGTGTATGAGTGCCAATTCTTAACCTTTCAATGAATCTAGGATCAATATATGAAAAGTTATATATCAGCAAAGAAAAGTTGTTCTTCGACTGATCACTTGAAAATACCCAAGAGTCTTATTTATGGACACTATTAATTATAAATCTTGGTGGATCAATGACTTTTAACATATGTATTCACGTAAGACGAAAAATTGCGTTGTGTAACATATTTCAATTTAAAACTCAGAAGGGTATATTTAGCTAACTCGTAAAAACATTAAGGCATAACACCTCGGGAAAAGTCACGTGAGAGCTAAAATTAAAGTTAGATAATACCACTAATGAATAAGTGACCATTTTATTAATTGATCAATTAAAATAAGCGTAAAACCATTTATCATAAGGGTATCATGGGAAAAAGAGTTTCGATATCAAACCCCTTGTGGTTAAGGGATGTAACATTTCGAGCAAAAATAAATTTCCTTCTAGTTCAAATTTCGCAAGTTGAAGCTCTTCCGATTAAAAGATTTTAAAAAGTGTTTTTATTTCGCTGTCTAATCCTATAGATTAGCATAATTCCCTTTAGATGAAAAGCAATAATGATTATTTCTATCATGGGTAGTATCTTCCGAGAAAATTCACTCAACGAAATAAAAATTTATTTTCTAATTTGCCAGATATACAAACTCGTTAAATAAGCTTCGGGCTTTCTTACCGCTTGTTATTATTTAAAGGAATAGTTCGCTTACCGCGGGGGGATAACGCTGAAGAAAATTGGGACCTATTTTAATTAGGTGTTTAATATTAGGCTCGGTGGCAACATCTTTGTACAGAGGGCGATAAAGTATAGAAAGGATATGCAGTAGATTTAACTTGCGTCTTATCAAAACTATCGCTTCGCTTTTGAATTGTTAATTATGTATTCGATACGTGGGTGTTGATAGGTTTTAATAGAATTTCGTGACATTTACTTAAAGCAGTAAAATTACCAAGCGCAATTGTTTGTGTATTTTTAGCAATTTATTGTACACTTATTTGGATAATGGTTCTTACAGAAACCTTTGGTAGTAAGCGTTTTCTTTTTCAAAATTGGCACAATTTGAAAGTTAGAATTTTTTTTACAGTTTTTTATTTGGTATAATGTCTGCGTAATTATTTTTAACAGTGGTGCACCCATAATGGTGGTGTGAATGGTTTTTATCACATAAAATGGTAAAAATACGGAGACATATACCAATAATAATCTAATTATTTTTAACAGTGGTGTACCCGTACTGGTGGGGTGAACGGTTTTTATTAGGCTTGGGCGATGTATCGATACATCGTCCAAAACGGGTGTGAAATCAACATCGTCAAACCGGTTTCACTTTATTCCCCAAACCGATACATCACGATCTTCTTTGACGAGAGCGCCATACTTGCCTAGCACTTCAAAGACGAAGTACCGTTGATGCCACGATTCATGCGCGGTGTTTCTAAAATACTATAGAAACGTACTGAAACTGTCGATACCGCGCCGTTTGATATACGATACTTCACCACATCGCAGTTAATCCTCCCTGCATATGCGCGGTGTATCTAAGACTGTATAGAAACGTAGTGTAACAGCTACACCGCGCCGTTGCAGACTATTTCTATTTGCTTTTGATGGGGCGATACTTGTCATGGCATCGTGATAATCGTATCCACCTTCGGTATGTGCGATGTTTCCATTTTAGGTCTCGCGTTTATTTCCTATTTCGTTTTTACAGCTGAGTATTGAAATTGCTTGGTGGTTTTCAGGTGCCAGTAGTCTAGTAATATTGAAGATTCGATGAAAGAAGTATTCCTTTTATTGTTTGAACATTTTTGTTGTTGTTCTCGTAACTCTTGTAAAACGTTTTGATATTTATTTAATTTGTCATGAGATATAAGACCTTGATATTCTATTTTTGGAATTCAATTGAGTATTTCCCAAAATTTATGTGTTTCATTTTTGATTTTTTTTTTTTTATAAGTTTTTTCTCTAACTTGGAAGAAATAAAATATAACATTTTTGTATTTTTAAATCTTTTACATCAGGATTACTTCAGGATTTTTTTCTATCTAACAACCTTGAGAACCTTGTAACCTTGAGAGCTTTGCATTATTTATTAACTCAAGGGGATTGCGGTATTCTAGCGCGGTAATTTCAGTCTAGTTCCTACCTAGTTAAGATAATCAGGTTATTTATTACTATGATGGTTTGTTATATCTGCCGAAGTCAATATGAACCAGCGCATGGACTGATCACAGCTGTTTAACTGCTTAAACACTAATAAACGATTTTTCCCCATTTACTTTGAAGGATTTTCTCTTCTAATTCGTAAGTAAATAAATGTTTTATAATTTTTTTTTCAGTTTGTTTAATTTGAATAAAGTTTATTTCCATAAGATAAATTACTCAATCCACCATTGCTTCTTAAAAATGCTGAAATGCATATTTTTTTGGCACAAAATAAAGATTATTAGAATTTTAAATGTTATGAATTAATTTTATTTTTATTGTTTAATAGTTAAATTGTATATTGTAAGTAATAAAATATTCATTATAAAGTATGTTTTTACTTTAATAATTAAGAATATCCAATAACTAAAGTAACATGTGCACCTTCAGGATGTGCACTTGTCCTCCCTCCCCCCCCCATCTCCCTCCTTCCCTGGATAATAACAAAGTAAAATTTCATTAAGATAGAGAAATTAAAAAATCCGGATTAAACCAAAAAAATAAAAAATTACCGGCTTACACCCCCTTGGGTGCTTTATGCCCTTGAAAGTAATTCAGTCGCTGCTCATGTTATTTAAAATAAACTTCTATACATGAATTCAATAAAATTTTACAAAGCTAAGCAAGCATAACTTTTGGCTACATAGCGTGTTATGAAAACGTTCTTTTATAGTATTTTGTAAAAAAAATATAGTTAACATCGTGATGTATCGTGACATCGTGATGTTTGCTTCCCGATATATCGCGATGCAGAAATGTTAACATCGCCCAGGCCTAATTTTTATTACATAAAATAATAAAAATACGGAGACATATACCAATAATAGTCTAAGCGATTCTTGCTTTGATACTTTTAATAGTATAACAATTTAAAAGTATTCCATAATCTTCGTGAGTGATTTTTGAAAAAAAAAAAAAAAAAAAATAATAATAATAATTATTTACACATTTTAAGATAAAGATGAAACAAAAAATAATTTGAAGTACAATAGAATTTTCATAAAGGTATAATTTAAAAAAATTGTAGGGTTCATATGTTTATAAAATTTAAACATTCCTAGAAAAATAATTTTCATTTTTGCAAAAGTATTTCTTGTATCATCATGTAGTATCTTATTCTAGTTCACAGATCAAATATTATGATATTATATTGTGTTGCAAAGATACTAATTTTTGTAGTTCGTAAATCCCCAAAACTTTTGAAAACAAAGTAGCATCGAATAATCTTCGAAAGCTTAAATTCATATGAGTTGTCAACTGCAGCCGAGCTATGAGTTTGATACTGTATCGAGGCTTGATAGACATAGGGTGAGAAAACATAAATTGATCATGTATTATCACAATTTTGTATTTGTAATTTATTAGCATTATGAATAATGGGGATTGTATTTATTAATATACTTGGAGCGACTCATTAACTTGTTAACTTATATGTCAAGATTAACATTAAAATTTTTACTTCCTTATGTTTCTGTCAAGGAGTCTATAACGCAGTTCGTCAAAAGAACCCCGCTACGCTATTGTTCCAGATTGTAAACATCACTAATGCAGTGGAGGGGTTAAGTACATTATGAAGGATGGGGATTGATTTAATTGATCATGGCTCATTAAGCTATGGTAGGTCATTAGCAGATTTCTTCCATTTAGCTGCCTTCTACAGAATGTTAGATATTTGTTTTATGTTAGGAAAAGCAGCCATCATATGTTTTCGATATCCCCATAAATCATAAAAGTAATGTGTGTGTGGTTGAGGAAAATTATCCTCCTTCTGCAAAGGCATACGTTGTCTACAAGTCATGCGGAAGGAGTTATTTCCTGAATGACAGATGCGATAATTTATGAAACGATAGGGTACTCTTACCTGGTTGCAACTGTTGTTTAATTTGGGTCGGTCATACGAGAGAATTATGTCGGTACATACGTATTAAACCTCCTACATTTTTATCGTAGCGGAAATCTCGCCAATTATTGCATTTTTTTCCTGTTACCAATCTTCTTTTTGCAAATTGGAGTAAACTATTTATTGAACCTAATATTATATCATCATCATTTTGTCAATGAACGCAAAAATAATTAATGGATAATAGCTAAGAAAATTGGATTTTGTGAGAAAAATTCTGGTGGTTGAACTTTGTAGATAACGTTTTTCATCCTTTCTTAAAATTAAATAATTTAAATTTTAAGAATAAAGTAGGTGGTTAATCTTATAGTTTTCCTGGTCGACCGTCAACAAAACCTTCGTCAACGGTTGACGGTTAAAAGCGTTTGGTTCTTTGGTATCATAGGTATTGAAAAAAAAAAAAAAAAACATAGTCTATGGGATGACTTGAAATTCTAATTCAATTTAATAAAATTACAAATACAATAACAAAAAAATGTAGTCATTCGCTTTTTTCTAGATCTTTAAATAAAATCTACACAAGAATACACGATCGATTGTGAAAAGGACGTTCCGGCAAAGTTTTTTTTTTAAATTTTTTATTTTTTATTTTGGCAACAGAAAATAAATTAAAAAATTGGACAAAAAGGACTATGACAAAAAGGTAGGAGGTTTAATACGTAAATACCCTTAAGTCTTATATATTTAGAGTAATCAATATCACAAGAGTAGAACGTATTCCATATGACCTTTTAGGGTAAATAGCCTCGAATTTGTGTCTCGAATGAGAGAAAACACCTGAGACTCTATCTAAACAGTTCAACAATTAGCATTTGAGTACCTGTCACAATTATCGTTGTGTCTGCTAAGTTTTTTAAATAGAGATATTTAGTAACCCATGAAGGGTCTCTAATTCTCTCTCAGATTAAGGAAAAAAACTCACATCTATAACGACAGTAGAATATAGGAATACTGGTAGTTAAACACTGAAATGCTTTATTTTCATTATTTCAACTATAAAAATCCATAAAACTTACAGTAACATCATGAAGTAAATGATCTTTTAGTTATATTTTTCTTCTCGGAAGCAAACTTTATAAATTGTAGTGGTTGCTCGGTATTTTAAAATATTCAATCCTTAAGAATTTTATATGGATATCAATCAGTAATAATTATTATTACAACGCACGTTCTATCTCAAGTGGAGTGTTACACATTTTTATTTTGTACTATAATTATTTTTAATAACTTGCTTTTTTAAACAAATGCCAGACAAAGTACGTGGTTTGGAAATTTCCACTTTTATTAAATAGAAAGTTGGATCTTTATTGCTTATCTATGAACAATTAGTGTTTGTTAAATAAGATGAATCGTTTCATACTTCAGTAATTTAATAGTTTTTTTTATTATCTGTTGTCTAATTATTGTTAAAATGAAGTTTGTGGGACTAGCTGTAAAGCATATTGTTAACGACGCAGCACTTTATTTCTCAAGTATCTGCGTGTGTGTAATAGGTAGGTTTACTGCTGGATATTTTAGTTTTGTGGCTCATTAAAAGGGATATTTTCTCTTTACTCATATCAGCAGTTCATCAGTTGAATATAGAACATATTAATCACTTGTTTTATCTCTTGCATTTGGTTAGAAAAAAAAAACAACACATCTGCAACTGCCAATTTTAACTTATGGACAACGTATTACAGAAATGTAACTATAATTTTGATACAAAATTACGGTTATTGGCTTGGTTGAAATTTTTTTTTCAATGAAAGTATATTAGTACTTTTAGAAATATTGCACATGAAAATATATTATTGCTTCTACAATATGCATGGAATAATTGCAGAGCCTTTACTTGCGAATTGGATAAAAACGTAATTAAAAATATTCGAGTTTTTGTTCTTGTAATGCAAATAAATTCGTAGAGCTAATTTATTTGGTAAAATTTGTATTAATAAAACACAAAACATATGAAATTAAATGTAAAAAAAAAATCATATTTTCAGTTTGCGAATCTTACAATATTTTTAAAATTATTTTTGGTACAAATGAAAAATGCACGTCAATATTATTAATTAATTAATTTGCTGAAAATTCTAAGCATTCAAATGAATGTAAAATTTAACTAGTTCAGAAAACAAAAAATTGCAAATGATTTTGACAAACAAATATTCAAGCATACTATAATAAATAAAAATAACAATAAAGTTATTAATTTTTTACTTCTAATTGTAGTATGGGGATACGGACATTGTAAATTTATGATACGAATAATTTATGGATAGAAATTTAGAAAGCATAATTTTTACGTTTCATTTGTAAAAGATAATAAAATAGTTATTTGCAAAAATGTTTCAGAGTAAAACTAAACTCTAATACTCTTCAACAGTTTAATTTAATAAATTTCAAATTAAAAGAAAACTTTTATGTGTGTAGTAAACATTAAGAATGTTCAAGGTAAAAAATTATTCAGTTTGAAATATCTTTCATAAAAAGTATATGATATATGTTTGATATAATTTCTTTTATAAAGATGGAATAAAGAATATTTAATTTGTTTAATTTTTTAATTCTTACTAGCGGTATATACTATGTTTATGAGTAATACTTATATTTGTGAATTTAAATGAATGAATAAAGTAAATAAACTTTGAAGAAGGTTTTAAAGCATTGAAAATAAATAATTTACAAAATTTCATCCTTTTCATAAGGTTATTATTATTTGTATTACTTATAAGTAAAATTTATTTCCCAGAAGGTTTTAGATTTACTTATATGGCAGCTTTATTTGAATGAATTTGAATTTTTTCAGAAATATATTTGAATTCAGTTCGCAAAAATTATTGAATTAAATAAAAATATAATTATGAGTATAAGATGTTACAGTGTTTTCATACCAATTTATTCTTTACAATTTTTTAAATATTTCACTTTTTGAAGTTTGTCGGAATAAATATTGCAAAAATATAGTTTTCATAGAATTTAAATTCAGAGTATACACAATCTGGTTTAATATTTTCTCTAAAACCTGAAAAAAATCGAGGTTACGTTTAGAAAATCTTATAAAATAAATTTTTATTTAAAGGGCACATTTTATTTATTATTTGTTGATGTAAAAACTAATAATTTGATAAAATTATGCACCCATATAGATACACTAAAAGATTTCTGATTTACGTGCAAGATTTTAAAAGAACAATTTGGTTTTAATTTATTCTATGAAATTTATATTGAATGTTAAACAAGCGTGACTGTATTGTTATATAACAGTGGTGTATTCGGTTAAAAAATACTATTTCGATCTAAAAAAAAGCTATTCCGATCTTGATTAACAAACTTTAAGGGGTCGAAATGGGGGTCAAACGTTCCAAACGAAGAATATTCGAAAGTCCCATTTCCAATATAAACATAAACACAACTCTGCTATTTGGTACAAATTTCAACAAGGGCAAGCACATAAAAGTGAGTTATTCCAAAATCGATTAATGAATTTTGAAGGAACAAAGAAGGAAATCCCTGTGCTCCACTTTAAATACAACTTTAAAATTTGAACCAAGAGCAAACTCAAACAAAGTGAGCTATTGCAATACCAATTAACTAATTTTAAAAAGTCGAAAGGGGAATAAACAATCTAAACAAGGAATCATACAATGCCCCACTTCCAATATATTCTCCATTGTAGAATTTGGAATAAATGTTAACAAAGGGCAGCATAGATAAAGTAAGATATTCCGATTTCTTAAAATCAAGTTTCATGGTTCGAAACGAGATCAAATGTCCGAAATGTGGAATACATGAATGCCTTTTAATTGCTAAAATGCACTTGGTAAAATTTCGTACTGAATCACAGTTATTCAGCTAGTGCATAATAAAGAAGGTGTGAATTTGTAGGTATGGTTATATATTAACACATGCTTAACAACTAATAAAATATTAACACATTAAAAATAGTTACTTTTAAACTAATTTAACTAATGTGTTGTTTAAAGAATCAAATGTCCATTAAATCCTTTCTGAGTTGCGATGCAAAAAAAAAAAAAAAAAAAAAAAAATGATTGAATGTCATTGTAAATACTCTTTTGTCATTAGGGTTTGAAAAATAATTATTATTTGGCGGACAATGTAAGCTCCAACCTCATAAAGAAAACTGTGGAAGTTGTTTTAAATCCCCACTATATCGTCTTAAAGGACTAATTTAACAAATATCATTATCACATAAACTGTTCCTGAAGTATTTTTACAATAATGAATCTTAGCTAAATAATATCACAAGAGAAAATTTCATAGAGAGCGATTAACCTTCTTTTGAGTTGGAATTTCACAAAGGAAAGATTTGAATTAAAAATAAGAGTAAAAATAAGAGAATACAAATTTACACAGGTGAAAAGCATTTGTCATCGAACATTTAAATTATTCTTTAATAAATGTAGTTATCCTTTTAAAAAAAATTCTATATAATAAATTCATTCTTTTTTTAACGAAAACCTGACCAATCTTTACCTATCACATTAAATGCTTACAAAAACAATATGCCCTTTCATTGGCGGCTTCAATGTAGAATAGAAATTGAGAAACAATGTAGGTCTCTTCCTCCATTCATGTGATATCACCAATTCCAAGGGATATCAACCGAAATCAGCCATTTTACTATAATTAAGGTAATTATAATTTTTAGATAAATTACTAAAAATCGTTTAAGAAGCTATCATTTTTAGATAGCTTTTTAGATTAACTTCCATAAATTCTTCATTATTCTTTTTAATGAAAACCTCACCAATCCCTACATATCCCATTAAATACTCCTAGAAATAATACGGCCTTTTCATTGGCGGCTTCTATGTCGAACAGAAATTGTTCAACAAGGTGTGTCTCTTTCTCTATTCAAGTGATATCACCTGTTCCAGGGGATATCGACCCAAATCCGCCAACTTACCATCCAAAAGATTAAAACACGGAGGTGCCTTTATTGCATTTCCTCAATATGTGGAAACTCAGGAGATGGCAAACAATAAAGCACTCATGTATGCGAGAGCGACAAAGACCAGGTTAGTACAACAAAAGGCTTATTTGTGTGAGGGGGAGAGACAATATGGTGGATGTTGCATTTTGAGAGAAATTCTCTTCAGTCAAGCTTGCTTTTGGGATTTAGGGTAGAAATGTTTTATTTTGGATTCATTTTTTTTTAGTCTGAGTTTGGGTATAATTCATGAGGGATATTTTGCATAATGATATTCAAATTTTTTGTTGTTGTGTTGAGACTGAGGTTTCCTCGAGGTGATTTCTGATTATCTCGTCCTATTTTTTGTTCTGAAGTTTTTTTTATTAGTTTCCACGTTAAGTATTTTTTTTAATTTCTTTTTCTGTTAGGATATCGTTTCGGAAAAAAACCGTTTTGTTAATAGATAATCATTCTTTTTTATCGGTGGCTGTATTTGACGTAAAGGGTGTTTATAAATTAATGTGTTTGAATGTGTTTATAAAGTAAATATTCTTAAAGAGATTTTGCCTGTGGTTTAGTTTGGTTGAAAGGGTAAATATGGGGGAATGTTTTTATTTGTGATATAGCTAAAATTTGGATGAAAGGTAAACTATATATATTTTTTGAAAACGTATGAAATCATTAAATGAATATTTTTATGATTGTAAATGAAATATTATGTCAATTGTTACAAAACTGCTTTTTAACCAAATATGTTTTTGGGTTAAACAAAAATATTAATAAAATTAAAAGTAAATAGGTTCAAATGATTTAGACTAAAACTCATATTTTGCAAACTTATCAAAATAGAATATTTCTAAGTTACACTGAATTATGGGAATCTTCGAGATTGCGGGAATAACCACGAATTTGTAACTAAACGTCTTACAATTTATAAGAACATCAGATAATTTTCCTTTAGATCTTAAAATTTATAAGAACATCAGATAATTTTCCTTTAGATCTTAAAATTTATAAGAACATCAGATAATTTTCCTTTAGAAGAAGCGTAAAAATATTACCCAAATTTTGGATTACATTCATAGAAAGTAAAATTTTATAAAACTACAAAAGTTTTTTATTGCGTTAATTGAAATTAAGCTTATTGGAATTACGACATTTATCCTTCTTTAATATGATATCTGATTCTAAAAAAAGTGCTATGGAAATATTTAAGAAGATTTAACGAGAAATGTATTACCAAATTTTACTTTCAATTACTGCTCCTACCATTTATAAATAACATATAGTGACCAGTATGATACTTTTCACGCAATAATTTGGTTTAACTTCAATAAAAAAACCTTCTACTCACCCTGCTGCTTACTTTACCGTCATATTTTAAAATGCGGCGAAAACAGTTATATGACTAGGCGTGTTGAACATTGCCAACTTTCCATTACACTATGCAAATGTGAGGTGTGCGCCAATTTGGCAAGTTAGGGGATACATTTGGCGATAATTATTACTTGGTTCTTTTGGGTAAGTGAAACGACGGAAGAACATCGTTGATGGGCAATGCCCAAGGAGAAAGAATTCTATGTTAAAGGACGTTAGTTATTCAACTTTTTTTCGCTTTTATCGTAATTTACTTATATCGGGGTTGGTTATGTTTAGAAAATCCTAAAAGACGGTTTTAATTAAATAGTTAGAGCCGTTTTTTGCCAATTGATAAAAAACATAAACTTTTCAAAGGTGTACATTATGTCCATCCTTGGGTGACTACGTTAGGAGTATGCCCTATTTGGATGAAAACAATTAAAGATAAGTCTTATTGTCCACCATATGGAAAAATTATACACCTTTTCATTGAATAGATGTTCATTGTTGTTAAACATTAAAATTGAAGTTATGCTAACCTCAGACACACCGTCGTTTTTTCTAGGTCACATTTTCCCACTAAAAACGTTCTAAAACATGTCTAAATGCACTAAAAACCTCAATATTTTTACCTAATGGAATATTTTTATCATCCTATATTATCACATGCGTACTTGAATGAAAAAGTACATTATTTATTAAATATAGCATATCAAATGTCATTTAGAATTAAAAAGCCAATTAACCATGAACGATAGTTGACCTCTAACTCAAAAACTATTGTACACTTAAACGCATGAATAGTTAAATTACAAAAAGCTTGCAAAGTTTATTTTTTATATTATTTTATTTACAATACTTTTATTATCATGAGCTTATTTTAACATGAGTGATTGAATGTAAAAATATATAATTCATTAAATATAGCATATGAAAGGTCATTTAGGATTGAAAAGCCAAATAACCATTAACGATAATTTTCTTCAAAGCATTTGTATACTTAAACGTATAATAGTTCTATTACAAAAAGCTTACAAAGTTTATTTTCACTTATCAAGACTAAACCCATCCCCTAAATCATCAATACAGCCTTCTAGACGGCCTTACATCATTGAAAATCACAAAGGAAAACTCATTCAACTTTTTCCGATATTCAGAGCGGCCTATTTCTCTCTGTCAGTCTCTTTCGGTCACTAGAGCCGAATTCAATTTATTATTGTTTTCCCACAACCGAAGCTTATTTCTAACTTGCCAGCTCCCGGGAGTCTGAACCAGAGATTTATGGACTCGGAATCTTTTCTGAAATGTCAAGAAGGCGAAGTAGGACGTTAAAGATTTGACTAAGTTACCAAGCCACTTTTTCAATGATCGGAAAGATACTTTTTAAACTTGCTAGTATTTGATACAATGTAGTATTTATAAGTATAATTTTTAAAACTGTTTATATACATATGAAATATACTTGTTTTGTTCAAATAAACCAAAAGTATACTTTTATTTTATTTTATATCTGTTGATAGTTCTTTTACGGTTTTTAAACTAGTTCTTTTAGTGTGTTATGTAGTTGCCAACGCTACAATTGAATTTAATATACTGCTAAATAGTTATAAGTAAATAACTCTGGATCTGTTAGAGTTCTTGAAAAAAATAAATAAAAAAAATGCATATATTCTGATATGTTTTTCATGGATATTTGCTTGCATATCTGGGCGGTTGTTTAGAAATTTAATTTATACAATTATAACGTGCAACCAGTAAAATGTTATACTAAACTCCAACTTAACTTGACATCACTAGACGATAGATCTTCAACCGTGCTCATAGGTAATTAATCCAATTTAGCGGATTGAAGACATAATTCTCGCCAAACCTTATAGCCTTTTGTTCTCTACAGGGTTGTGGTTTGGCGAACATTATGCTTTCACGCCGCCAAAATGGATTAAATACCTATGAGCACTGTGACGATCTACCGTCTAAGTAATGTCAAGTTAAGTTGAAGTTTAGTATAGTTGTTTTGTAAATGATTTATATGTTAATAAAGTTAAATTCATAAATATAAGGAATAGAAAAGTTTTTATACCTGAAATAGAGACAGGAAAAGATAATTATTAACTTGATAGTTAAGAAACAATCTTTTGAAATTTGGAATTAATTTTTTTGGTGGGGGGGTGGGGGGGTTATTTTACCTTGATTCTCATTACAATGATTAAAAATGTGGCTCTTCATTGCATTTCATTTTATACAGACAAAATATAAACATATACGATATCAAGGTAAAAGTTTTCACCAACAATCAGTTGTAAAGTACTTCAACAGTTCGGTTAATGGTCAGAAAGAAAAAGAAACATTCACTTGGGATATTGACTGAAGTGTACATGTTTGTAAATTACAGACATGGGTGAAAGTTTTCAGTATTTTTACGGATTTCAGTTATTATTTTGATTTCAACTGCGAACAATTACGGTAGTGTTTTTGTGGGAAAAAATGACTTCAGGCCATGTTTTTCAACAGCTAAGAAAGAATTTGAAACGGAACGTTCATATGTTTAGATTTCCCCAAATCATCGATGGAATCAATACTTTTTTTCTCCGTATTTTTCTCTAAATGTGTTATAGCCTCTATCAGCATTATTATTGGCTATTTTATTGAACGTGCTTTTTTTTACTCAACCTTAACTCAACCTTTTACTCAATATGTTTAAAAAGTCTTCTCTTCCCCTAATTTAAAAATAATCTAATTCTTATACGATGATTAGCTAGTTCTTAATTATATATATATATATATATATATATATATATATATATATATATATATATATATATATATATATATATATATATATATATATATATATATATATATATATATATATATATATATTAATTTCTAAAATTAGTACAGCACGCAATTGGGAGACCTAACTTTGAAAAATAATGGGTAATTAATTGGTCACAGGAGGGGGGGGGGGGGTCTTTGAAAATGTTTAGAATGAGCTTTGAAATTCTTGAAGTTATGCTTGAACTTTTATTAGAAAATTTGTTTGACACCCTGGTTTTATATATTTTTTTTTCAGCAAAATTTTAAATGATATATTTAATTGTTTGGTCTCTGAAATGGTTATGTGTAATTTGTCTGCATAATTAACACACCATTAAATCAAGTCTTTGTTTTCTTCAATACGATTTACCTTATATTCTCAACTCCCTAAAATAAAATTCAGTAAATTTTTTTTCTTTAACTTTCACCCATGATTACAGGTGTCAACAGGTACACTATTTAACCTGAAATACAACTTAGAATTCTGGTTATCAGAGTTATTGAAAAGTTTAAAAATTACAATTCGATTCTACAATATTTACTAAAATGCGACTGAAACCAGAATTACAACTGAAAGGAGAATTAAAACTGTGTTTACCAGGTTCAAACCCTACACAGTTCAACTGTATAAACTTTAAAAGTTGAAAGTGTCCCCACTAAGTTAAACCCAATTCTCATCTGGTATTTTATTACTTAAGTTTCTCATATTTGGTAACTTTTCACAATAAATCAGAAACTCTTATAAATATTTTCATTTTATTAGACACTTGTTTTTTCTCAGACTCTAAAACCTTAAAGTAGGAGGAAAACTTGAAATAAAAAGTAGCATAATTTGTTCTTTTGACATTAAACTTACAACCGTTTGAAAGCATTGAGAAATACTTATAATAATATTATCCATGTTGCAAATTAAAAAAAAAGTCATTTGTCAAACGAAAAACATTACGCTTTTCCATTAAGAGGGTTCTTTACATACAAATCTAATGAACCCATGCAGAATTCGTGTTGAGCAGTATAGTAAAACATACAAGGGCGGTTGCAGAGTTTTATTACGGAGGGGGCGATAACTGTTAAATTGTTTTGGTAAATTGTGTTACTCTTAAGTTGCATTACTATACCATAGGATCACTTAACTTTTACTATACAGAACTTACAAAGAGGTAAAAAGTCTCAATAACATAAAGGCAACACAATGGTTGGCTACTTGTGAATTTACGACAATAAATTAAAGTTGTCTACAACTATTTGATTCAGTATAAATTATTGTTAAATATGATAGACAGAACAATCAAACAACGAATACACATACACATTGAACAGTTTCAAACTATACTTTGCTTTGTTGTATTGCTTCGTCCTCGGCTTTTTCATCTCCATTTTTTGGGATGAGAACATTTGCATTAAAAATGTTCAGAGTGGATTCGTCAAATCTTGATTGATTTCATATATATCCAAAGCCTGAGAGTAGTGCACGTTAAAACGTGAGCGGTCCATGAATAACGGAGGGGGCGATCGCCCCTTCCACCCCTCACTGCATCCGCTAATGAAAACATGGCTTTTTCTGCTCGAGCTTTTAGCTTGGCAGAAACCTTTTTATAGCTGCGTTTTTTTAGTTAAATTATAGTTTGGTTATGAGTACAAGGTTAATGCTGTTTTTAAAATTCGTCTCAATTTTCTAAATAATGTGAAAATTATTTGAGAAATGTACCAGTCTTGCGTTCCAGTTACATTGCCATTTTTAATACAAGTTAAGAATATTATTTTATTCTTAAGTTTTGTTATTTTTAGCATTTATTTAAAAGTAGAAAAAAATTATCATGCACGGTGTAATCATTATTTCTCATTACTTTCAAGGATTTGTGACTAATCTCAACTACTATACAAATTTGTATTACTACACCTTCGAAATTCGTTTCTTCTAAAAAAACCTCACGGATACGGTAAAAGCGGGAAGTATAAAACGAAGGAAATTTCCCAGATGCTTCTTTGGACTTCTTTAATGAAGACTATCTCGTAGCAGTGGTAAAAATGAGTTGCAGGTGCGGTACAATTCATCCTTTCTTTCCCATTCATCATTTTGATCTTGTTCTTTCACCAAAAACTGTTCTTTTATTCATGAATAGATTGCATTCGATACTCGCTCACTGGCTATCTTTCGATTCTTTTTTCCTTTTGCAGCAATAAATCTGCATAGTATTCCGGGAGAAAAGTATCGATTCTTTTTTAAAAACTATTCGAGTTTTTGTAATTTGTTAGTTTTTATTCTTGAAAATATCTAGTATGCATTAATCACATATGTACTTATTTGAGAGAGAATCGTCTTTTCCCTTTTTCATCTAAAAACGATTTTATTTGTTGATGTATGAGTTTGCTGTTAGTTAAAAGAAAAACAATTATTTAAATGAACTGTTTTCAACAACTGAAGTTAAAGATTATTGTTTTTGTGTATTTATAGCATTAACGAGAAAACATTAAAGTAATAACTCTGATATTTATCTACATTCTAAATTTAATGAAAAAGTGTCCTGATTGAAAAATATCGTAATTTCCTCTTTTCTTAATAAATGTTAAACTAAAATATATTTCTAATTAATATTTCTTCTTTTTCCAGAATTTAATGTATAGTTTACAAAGTAAGTGCACCATATTTGGAATACAAGTTTTGTTTTAAACAAAAGAAAAAATGGTTAAATATAAGACAACAACGAAATGTAGTTGGTATAATAATGAGTTTTAATTACACAAAGAACAAAATAAACTAATTTTAAAAAATTACATAGACATATGGTTTAGTGGAAAATTCTTTAATTTTGGATTTTGAATTGGGATACATATAATTTGGAGCAGTCCATTAAAAATTATAATAATTTTGAAAAATAATGGAAATAAATTATGTGTAATTTTCTCTGAACATCAAAGATCTACAGGACACATGTTTCTTGAAGATGTTCATTGTAAGAAGACTAGCAATAATTTATGACTTTTCTGGATTACGGACTATATTGAAAGATTTTCTTTGATCATTTTTAAGTGAAAATCTCTCAAAATAATAAATAAGAACTCAGCAAATAGTATAGTATTTCTAAGACATATTCTATTGAAAGTAACTATTAAAAAAATGTGCATATAAATAGTTGAAAAATAGGTATTCAAAATCATTTGCAACAGTATTATTCTAAATTAACCGCATGGCATTTAAAACGAAAACTTGTGTTCTATGTTTATTATTTCAAATAGGTAAAAAATCGATACAAAATCATGAACTAATGATACTATCGAAGAGTTTTATCATTAATATAATTTTTTTTTAAGGAAGTAACGATGACTTGATATTTGCCGTTTTGTGTTGCTTTTGGCTTACAATCGCTCTACCAATTGCCCATCATTACTTAGTTTAACATCATTTTTAATAGTTTATCCCTGGAAACATCAGTAAAAGTATTAGAGGAACCTTGGTATTCCGAATTACTTTCAGTATTCTAAAGGAATAATTAAATGCAAAAAGGGAACAATGTCAATAGGTTTCTCATTTGGACAGAACCCCTTTAAAATCCTTTATATTAACTTCGATTGTGCTTGTGGGTATGTTTGTCGATGAGGGTCAAATCTGCGGTGGCCTAATTAACTTTTTTGCCGTCATCCAATTGGGCTGAAACTTGGCAGATAGATTCGATGTCAATGACAATGCATTCTATCAAATTTTGGTGCTGTAACTGTCACTAAAAGATGGCTTTTACGGAATACTAAAAAAACTCAACCTGATATCATCCAATCTCGGTAGAATAGCATTTAATCGACCATTGTTGAAACTCTTTCCAGTTGCCAAATTTTTTTAAATAAATAAATATTAAAATTGTTTTAATGAAAATAAATTAAAGATATTTGGATGTAGATATGAGTGTGGTGTTCATTTTTAATAAATAAATTATACAACGTAGTTTGTCACACATTTTGCTGATAGAAATGCTTTTGATATTTAAAATTAAATGCAAACACCAAGCACACTCTGTTTACAGAATCGGTACTGTGCTAACGAATATAAAAATTATCAATGTATATAAAGGATTTATATTAAAAATTTGGTTTTCATAGTTTTTATTATTTACATTTAGCGATTGAAATATATTGCACTTCCTCTTCATTTACCTTTCCTTTTCACTTTTTCTCAAATGGCCGTTTAATATAGCCAACATACTTCTTAATATAGAACTCTGTCAGATGGCAACATAAACACGCACTTGAATGAATCTGCTCCATTCTCTTTATCCAGGCCCTTCTAAACGTGATAACATTTATTTAAGAGGGGCTTTGCGTGAGAAGAAATTCCTGTTATTCTAAACTCCTTTATTAACAGGAACAGGCCTCTAACTCGCTATTCGTCAGACACGTATAAAAAGAAACTTCAGCCGAATGCCCCCGAAATAAGCTTTTATTGAGAAACGAGTTTCTTAGTATGGATATGATAAGGAATTTGATTTTTTTCGATTATATGTAAACTAACAACTATTTATTTTTCTAAAGAGAAGCAATTTAACAATATTTTTTATATATGGTTTTTCTAAACTCCTTCAATAAAATAAATGACGGAGACAATGCATTGCAGGATTAACAACTTTAGTATAAAAAATAGTCTGAATCTATTTGTTCAGTCAGAAAAATAGGGAAAATGCTGTTGCTAAAAAAACAAAAAGGAGTTTCATGACGTCTTGCGTTTTCACCATAGTAGTTTTGGGGACTCATGGTTCGGCTTCCACGTTTTCTTGATTTTAACTTACTAGATTACTTTTTATGGGACCGCCTCAAAACTTTAGCTTACGATGCATCAGTTTACTCTCCGGAAGATGCTGTTTAAATAAATGTTGCTCAAATGCCAGGTAACTTGAAAAAGGTTCTACAACATCTTATTTGCGAGGTTCGAATTGCGTAACAGCACCGTGAGACAACACTTAAAATAGCTAGTAAGACATTGGAAAATGATAATTAATTGTTACATTTGGTGGATTATTTACTCAGCTAAACTATTTTTCTATGTTCCTGTATTATTTTCTAACAAAATAAAAGGAATAAAACCATGGTTATCGTAAAGGATAATTAATAGTAGTATTTAAGACAGGGTATATCAATCTTCTTATTTGTTGATAATTCAAGCATATTTGGTATTTAGGCATAACAAAAATCAAAATGTAGGATTGAATACATCAAGATTGAATACATAATATTCGCTTGTCTTCCAATAAAATTCGATCCTATATTATGCTCTGATCTCTACTAGCTTTAGAATTTTTATCTAGTTTAAATGTTGGTTTAGCGAAGAAATACGAAGAAAAAACACACGTAATTTTTTTTTTTTAAAACTTACAAAATGAGATTCGTAGATTTTCCTCACTTGAAGCAAAACAACCCCTGTAAGTAAAATATAAACCTAAGGGGCTTCTACCAAAAGAGTCAATAGTAATTGCATATAAATTGGAGAATTACTCTATCCCAACTTCCAAAGGCTTTAAGCATAACGTTGTTTACATTAAACATCCCCACATCTACATGTTTACTTTAGCACAACCACGCCATTTCCAAAGTCACTTCAATCCCACTTATTCTGCTATCCAAAACTCCCGCTTCACCAAGCATGACGTATAATAAACAGCACGGATAAATTCCAACCTTTGACATTTTAATCGAACCAGATATCCCCCTAACCTCCTTTACACCATTAATTTCTTCAAATTATACAAATATCGTTCCCGCTTAGCGCAGGATTAGCGGAGCACTCAGGCAAGATCTCCCCTTCAAGGTGACGAAAACTTTCAAGCTGCCAATTTTACGCTAATTAGCATAGTTTTAATTTTGGGATAAATTATAAGCAAGGTGAGGAAACTTTAAACATTTGCCCCGTGACACTGTTGCATTTTAATATGGTGTCTGGATCATTTGGTGGCTGTGCTAGAGAAGAGAATATTCATGGGATGGAAGGCGAATCATTAGGAGGCTAGAATTTATGAACTCGTTGGATGGGTTGCTAAACTACAGGTTCATTATTTTTTTTGTTTCCTGGTGGAGCGTTAAACAAAGTGTATTTGAATGACGTAAGACGTTTTTAGATTTTAAAAAATTCAAGAATTTTGCGGGAAAAAAAATTATTTCTGGAGAATGTTTATGTATTGTATTTTAACTTAATGAATATGGCATAAGACAGTTTTAAATCTCTTATATTAGCTTCGATTTTGTGTATTTGTTTGTTTGTCGATGGGAGCTGATTCTGCGGAAGCCTAATTGACTCCCTTGCCGTCATCCAATCGGGCTGAAACTTGGCAGGTAGGTAGGTTCGATGTCGATGACAATGCATTCTATCGAATTTTGGAGCTGTAACTGTCACTAAAAGGTCGCTTTTATGGACTAATAAACCAAATTGCCGTCATACAATCGTGTTAAAATAGCATTGATTCGAACATTCTTAAAACTCTTTCCTGTTGCCAATTTTTTTAATAAATAAAAATAAAAATGTTTTAATCAGAATAAATTAAAGATATTTGAATGCGGATATGAGTTTGACGTTCATTTTTAATAAATAAATTTTGAAACATAGTTTGCCGCACATTTTACTAATAGAAATGTTGTTGATATTTAAAATTAGATGCAAACACCAAGCACGCGATGTGTACAGAATCGGCGCTGTGTTAATGAATAAAAAAATGTCAATGCATATAACGGATTTGTATTAAAAACTTTATTTTTATGGGTTATATTATTAGACTTTAAGAAATACAGGAATTTTGCACAAAATAAATATTTTTGAAGAGTGTTTTTTCCCCCAGTAATAAAGAAAAAAGAGAATAGTACGAATAAATAATAATAATAATAATAAATAATAATGATATAATAATAATATTAATAAATAATAATAATAAATAATAATGATATAATAATAATATTAATAAATAATAATAATAATAATAAATAATAATAATAATATATTAAAGTGTCTAAGATGTAGGTCTGGCTAAAATTCTCAGCTGTGGGGATCATATCTGGGTGGCTAGGGAGGTTATAGACTCTCGTATGCATCAAATCACTAGCTCTAATCAAGTTGAGAAATATAAAAGGGAATGTACAAGTTACATCAAGTGATTTTGGCTGTAGGACTGGCTAAAGTTTTGGTAAAGAATCGGACGAAGAACATAATTCCAGATTTTCAAATGATTTTTTTACCATGTTCAACTGTTCAGTGTTAACAATTATAAAGTTATTTTTCGTTTACTTACTCAGGGTCACGATGGCAAAAAATAAAAACCAGGATTCTAGCTATAATAGTTGGTCGTTTTCAGATTATCTGGCGCCGTCAGCAACACGAGGGATATAATGCGCCGAAACATTCGTCATTAGACAAGCCAACATACATTTACAAACACCCATGCCAACACGGGACTCGAACCCGCAACCTCGCGGTCTAGAAACTAGCACGCGAACCACTATACCGTTTGGTCGGCCTAGCTATAATAGATATAATAAAGCTCTGTCAACATAATATATATTTGCATGTCTACCGTATTGAAATTGGACTTGGCGGTGGAATATAGTCGCGTTCCTAGATTTTCGTTACGTTAAATTGATGTGGAAAGCGTAAATTCTGAACTTCCAAGGATTCCTTGTTGATGATAGAGCTTTTGGAATGCATAGAACCCTTAATAATAAATAATATTATGAGCAAGAAAAAGGCTTGTAGAATACGCGTTAGTGTTTGGTCAAAACAAGTATTTTGTATTTTGAAACCCATAAGGGGGGGGGGGAAGGGGGAAGGGGATTGATTCATAAGTTATGGTAGTTGCATACAGAGTGACAGATGGATGGCTGAAGCAACCATCGATATAGATAAACAACTGGATTGACTGCTCTATTGTCAATGCAAAGAGAAAAACGCGCCGGGGATTGCGAAGCTGGTGGGAAGATTATCCAATCACAGTTCATTTTTATAGTTGGATGGAAATGCGAAAAACCTTGTAAAATGCTAGAGTACATATTGTTTTGCAAATTATTACTAATTAAGGTCTACTATTGACATTTCTGCTGTGTACAACCCAAAATTTTATTTTCAGTCCTCGGCAATCCGTATTTTTTATCCCACCAACGGCATCTGGCAACGGTTTCATTTTCCCAGCGTTAAGCAGTCTATCCAGTTGTTTATTTATATCGATGGAAGCAACAGACTGAGAGGCAAATGCAATTTTTGGACCCCATCGAACATCATTCTGAATTTCGTATAGAAATTAGAGAAAAGTGTGTAGATTACGAATCCACTGGTCTGCCGTGGCCAAAATGGCAGAAACTGGTCAAAAATCGACTTTTAATAATTTGAACTAAATTCATTTGCCAAATGCGCCGTAACTTGCCAAATAATGAGCATTTTTTTTTTAATTTTGTAACCCTCACTCTTTAATTTTCAATTAAGAAGGTTGCAGACGATTTGGATGTGTGGCGATGGCTTACTTGCATCTTTCACAAATGAGCCAAATTGGAAATAAATGTAACGTCACTGATGACGTAACTGATGTCGCCAGTTTGGCTTACTTTTAAAAGATGCAAATTTTCCGAGCCAGAGATCAGAAATCGTTTGCGCATTTTCTCATTGAAAATCAAAATGCAGTGGGTTGCCAGTCGAAAAAGTTTGTTCTCTTTTTGGCAAGTTATGATAAATTTTGGCAATCGGATTTTAGTTCAACTCATTCCAAGTCGATTTTTGATCAGTTTCGGCCATTTTTTCCACGGCAGACCAGTGGATTCGTAATCTACTCACTTTTCTCCAATTTCTATAAAAAATTCAGAATGATGTTCGGTGGGGTCCAAAAATTGCAGTTACCTTTCGGACTACAAGGTTTCTTTTTCCCCTTTGATGGATTTTTTCAGCAAAGGAAGAGAAACTCAGTTGGGCGTAATATAACTTAATGTGAAGTGGAAAATTTAAAAGAAGGTACAATTTTGTTTTCTGATTGGTTTCTATCATTCGTAATATTTTTTTCTCACAATACATTACAAAAATAGTGAAAGTTTGATTTCTTCATAAGAATGGGGAACTATTATAGTGTTACAAACAATATACGGTACAGTTTAGAATGGTGCGATCATTTTCATTTCTCCTAAATCTGGTCCCAGAGGCATAAAGAATTGAAATTTGGTGTCCAATTTTTTCCCCAGTACTTATGGTGGAAATTAGTATGAGAACTTGTCCCGACTAAACATTTTATTTGAGATATTGCATGTGTTTGTAGCAATTTTAATTTTGTCTGGAGATGTTGACTCCAGACAAACGGATAAATGAAGCATTTCTATAAGATCCTATCTACATTACTGTTATGTAGAAGCTAAAAAAGTTGAATTATGATAACAACTGTCACTAAAATACCCGTTCTACACAAATTTTATTACAGTACATCAGACCCAGATATTGGCCATGTACAATTTGGTGACATTTATTGACTAAAATTATCGTCTTTTAAGGTTGACAATATATAAAAAAAAACATGCCAATTTGTGGTTTTTTATGAACCCAAATATCGTCATGTTGTTGATTGGCGACAAACTTGGCGAGAAAACTTATTAAACGAATAGGTCGATTCAATATCAATTGAATAATCAATTCAATATCTATTCAATAATCCAGATCATATTAGCACTACATTATCCTGTTACACTTCATGCTCATTTGATTATTTAATTTTTAATGATTAATACTCAAATTATACGTAGGGAAAGCCTATTTGATGAAAAAGGGTTACTTTTTTTTAATGGGGGGGGGGGGAGGGGGAAGGGCTACTGTTCAGGAAAAATTTCATTTTATTAGTGATGCGGAAATACAAATATTTTTTTTGTCAGTGGTACTAGCAATAGTGAATGTTGTTCCGCAGTAACTACTATTCAACAAAAATATGGCCAAAATTGTGATCGAAAAAGGTTTGTTTAGCATTGAGTCTGGGAGACAAGGAAGAGAACCATTAACAGGAAAAAAAGATAGTATTTATTTACTTCAATCACTTTAAACAATCACTGAGCAGTAAGTTAGATTACTCTGGGTATTAATAACTTAGCGGAAGTGCAGGGTTTTAATTAATAGGGAGAGAGGGGGGTTTGACTTACGGCATGGACTCAGGTTAGCTTCTGTGCTGTTGGCGTTTATGTGCTGGGCTCTATCAGTCGAGGGCTCCAGGTGGATTCGCTGGACAGGCAGGTTTGTGAGATCGAGGCCGGGTTGGAAACTATACTCTGAGTGGCCAGGCTCTATCAGTCGAAGGCCCCAGGTTTTATCTGTCGAGGGCTTCTATGTTCAATTGGTTGAGGGCTGCTAAATGGATCAATAGGCCAGGTAGGCTGTGGTATCGCATTTGAGACTTTTCCTTATGCTTAGAGCTGACTTCTATGCCTCGTCCATTCCTATCTCTCCGTTCTACAGTGCAATGTTAGCTGAAGCCGTCTCTTTAATCACAACATCGTCAGGAAAATTGAAAAGTGTGTAAAAAAAAAGTGCCACCTGATAGCTTGCAGATCCTTTTACGTCCAACTGGGAGGACGATCCCTCTTCACCCTGTTATCCAATTGAACTTGAAGGTCCTCCCCCGAGAAATCTCCTCATCTTTGCCCAATCCACACCAGGCTGTAAATTCAACCCTGACCTCTTGACCTGATCCTGCAAACTCTTGGACCAAACCGTGCCAGTCAGTCTAGTCCCCTCTCATAAAAATTTCCCTTACATCTAGAGTAGGTCTTATCAATCCCCCAAAACATATAAAAATTGTGATGGTGTAACATCGCCATCACAATATAGAACACATTCTTTGTAAAAATTGTTGTCTTTGTTTTCGAGAGGGATATAATTTCAGGGAACTATATATAAAATCAGTAATGTAACAGCATAGATTTTGAGGGAAGGAAATAACCCTTAGACAAATTTCATGATTCTTAAGAATTTGAACAGCAATTTTCTATTTATCAGAAATTGAATTCTGTGGTTTGGTACAATTTAAATAATGGAAATTTTATGAAATATCAAAATTAGTTTCATACCTTGAAGCTCATGTTAAATTTAAAAAAAAAATGTTTTTCAAGTTTATCTAAGAGGAAGTCCTAGTAAGGATCATTCCCTATACTCGCTATGTTACAATCTTCTAGTCCAATGCATTTAGAAACTGCTTTGTATAAAACCTCGAAATTTGGTCTGTGGATACAAAAGGGATCACTTAATGAAATGACATAAATTAAAAAAAATCGAAAATAGGGTCTAATATATTTTATTTTATATTTAAAAACTTTACGTAAATGCCCAGTGGCTCCACCTGGTTTTGTATTTTGCTATTTTAATTTTCATTTGTAAAAGATAGACATTAAATGAAAACAATTTATGTCATTTCATGAAGAACTCTTATTCGAACCTACCCATCAAATTTCAAGGTTTCATAGAAAGTATTTCCTAAATGTGCGGGGCTAGAAGATTGTAATATAGGGAGTATAGGAAATGATCCTTATTCGGACTTCCCCTTAAATATGTATGAAATAGTAGAGCTGTATTAGATAATTCAATATATCTCTCTCTCTAACTTATACTTCACGTAAATAAATCTTATATCTGCCGAATTTCACATGTCAATAGTACTGAGAAAAAATTTAAAAAGAAAAAGTATCATTTTATTAAAATTCATATGTTAACAAAACTGAATTGAACACGTAGTTGGGAAAAGCAGAAATCATACCCTTTTCCAAATTTTGAAAATTAAAAATTGAACCTGATTGTGGAACGAGTAAATTTAATAGCATTTGGTTTCTATTTTATTTCATATTTATTTACTTAATTTTCATAAAAATAGCAGTAGACTTTAATAGATGAAAATTTATGTGCGCAAAACTGAATCTTGTAACCAATTTTCTTACCATAAAATGATTATACAGGATTACATGGATAACTTTTTATTATTATAAAATATTTTAAAATTGTTGATATAGCAAATACACCAAAGCCGAAGTATTAGTTTTGGTTGGTTGGGGTTTTATGGAGCAAGAGCAATACACAAGGGCTATACTGCGCCAAAAAATTGTATTTATATTCTAAAAATTAAAACATTTAAAAATATACAGATTAAAATAGTATAGACAATAAAAGTATAAAGCTGCCAAAAATCTAAATCAAACAATAAAAGCCAATTTCGTGTAAAAATATTAGTTTAACGACTCAAGTTGTATTCAGATTATCTGGCGCCGTCAGCAACACGAGAGCTATAATGCGCCGAAACATTCGTCATTAGACAACATTCGTCATTATACATTTACAAACACCCATGCCTAACACGGGACTCGAACCCACAACCTCGTGGTCTAGAAGCTAGCACGCTAACCACTATACCGTTTGGTCGGCTTAAAGACTCAAGAGCGAAAACACAAGATTCCTGGAATTCGGGAATCCAAAATCGCTATCACAGAGCTGGCATCTCATTTCAAGACATCAAACGACTGAATTTATTTTGTGATGTATATTTTGAGCCGATGATGCTTAAAACCACGATTCCTCTCGATGCGACAAATTATGTGTTGGAGAATGGCAACACTTCAAGTGTTCCACTGAGTGAAATACTCGAACCCTTTTGCACATTCATCCTACCTTTAAAAAGAACAGTAAACCAGTGTTGATGTATGATCGAGCATTTTATTAGGATATGTTACGAACTTTAATTTAATTCCTAAACTGAATTTATGGTTTAAAATAAAAAGTTATTTAAGTTAATATATGTCTGGCATCAAATTGGGATGCTGTATAAGAATAAAACTTCAACGATCCCAAGAAGCCTTTTTAGTGTGAGTACACATACTACTACTTTCTATCAATAAGTTCTACAACTTTCTAGATACATCTCAATAACTAATTCGTTGTTGTCGTTGGTTGTATTCAGATTATCTGGCGCCGTCAGCAACACGAGGGCTATAATGCGCCGAAACATTCGTCATTAGACAATCCAACATACATTTACAAACACCCATGCCTAACACGGGACTCGAACCCGCAACCTCGCGGTCCAGAAGCTATCACGCTAACCACTACACCGTTTGGTCGGCAATTCGTTGCTGTCACTTTAAATATAGTGTTTCTTCTAATTAAAATTTTTACTCTAATAAAAGAGTATATCTAAATGTTATTTCAGAATAAAAGTATAATTAGAATTTAAAAAATATTTACATTGTGATTTTTTTTTACACGACAGTCTTTATAACGAGTTTTTTTTTTTCCAAAAGATTATTATAAGTGTTGGATTGCTTTTTCATTAAAATTTATTTCCATGTATATATTTTTCAAGATTTAAAGATCTTTTGATACGTGTACTTTAATACTTTTAATAATAAATTACGTGTACTTTAATACTTATTTTCATAATAAACCAAACACGAAATACAAACGCAAAAATAAACATAACTACTTCCACTAAATTATAATTAATACCATCCCAACTTTTATCTGTATCTAATATCCATAAATTTCATTCCTTACGTCACAACGCAAATCTAACACGGTGATGATATATCCCAGTATCATTGTTCTTCTAATCCATTAAATAAGACTCAAAACGACTAGTGAGATTTCAGCATTATTTTCGAAATCTCCAAGAGAAAAGGGGTAAAAGCATAATACCCTGTGTGTCTTGATTTAACAAATCGCCTTTATCCTCGCAGCGAAGTTACGCTTTGTCATATCTTCCTTTATGAAGATTGATTAAGTTGCCTGCTGAGACGTCGGCCGATTCTTCTGAAGCCCGGACTCGTTGCCGGAATCGCTGATATAATATGCCGAGAAAAGTTTTAACGTAGATAAAAATGATATTTGCATTCTCTCTGTTCAAGTGAAAGGAAGTTGCACGGTATAATTGGATTTTTTTTTTTTTTTTTTTTTTTTTTTTTTAAAGTTAGATGCGTTGTTGTTCTATGTTAGATTGCAAACGTTGGGATGTGAATTGGTGATGTTGGATTGAAATTCCAATGTGAATGAGATGAGGGAATGTGAATTGTTAGCGCCACCAAGATGAGCTGTCTTAGAAATTTCAAATGAGAAGTTGACTCAAGAGGTTAAATGGTGTACCTACTAACTAAAAAGAAAAAGATTTCAGGAAAGATCTAGGAACGCGGCAGTGTTCCACCGCCAAGTTCGATATCAAAGCGGTAGACATGCAAGTATATATGATGTTGACCGAGCTTAGGCTCGTTTTTGACCCATCACAGCTGTACTTCTATCTCTCCTCCCCCCCCCAAAAAAAAAATACTTGATGTCAATAAAAAACACGTTTTTTTTATACAATGTCTAGTTTTTTTTTTGGGAGATGAGATTATTTGTAGGTTTTTGTTACTGTTCGTCTTAGGTTGGTTTAACTGTTGTTAATTTACTTAACTTTTGAGTACAAATGTCGCCGTAGTTGTATATTTTTAACCAATGAAACCAGTATCCAGAGAGTGTCTACATCAGCTTGTAAAACTTGTTATTTGGAATATGCTGTTATTTGGAATATGCTGGTTATTTGGAAAGCTTGTTATTTGGAATATGCTGGATACTCTAATACTTTTACCTCAGTATTAAATAATACTTTTTATAAATACGTGCAAAAAATTATACATTTTTAAAAATTATTTTAAATCAAAAATTGTTCCGAAAGTAGCACCTTTTGCAAGGAGTGCGGAAAAGTACTTTCTCGCAAGCCTAGTACTCAGATATTATATAGTCTTTGCATTGAAATGACATAATTTCAGAAGAAATTAATTGACTGGAGTTGCCCACTTTAATAAATAAATGTATTAAAAATATTTTTTGCACGTGATTATAAAAAATATTTATGCAACTCGTGGAAAAATACTTTTTCAAACTCGGTAAATTAGTTGACTCGTGGTATCGCACTCGTCAAATAAGCATTTTACCTCGTTTGAAAAAATATTACTTTTCCCATAGTTGCATAAATAACTATTTAACTTCTTTTAATTTCATTCTCGTAACGTAACCTAAGAATAATATTGAATAAATTATTTTCAAACTTGTTTTAGTGTATTATAATTTTAACGTCATAGAGTTTGAATTTCTCTAAAACATATTTAAGTAATTTGTAAATTTCTAACTATAGCACATTAGAAATAATCCAATCTATTTTACAACTTAATATTTATAACATAAAACATATTACAATTTTGAATTGTTTGTTAAATGTTTAATATTTTTCAAAAGGGTTTAAACTTTTATTTACTTGTCAGTTAATTACTGTTACTATTAAATATTGTAGTTTACGTTACAAATTTAATTATTCAATTTTGAAACTTAATTAACATGCGTTTCGAAGTTCAAAGTAAAGCATATATAAGATTTATTGACGTCATACTAATTCATAGAATAGCATGAGCAAGAATATGTTTTTATACATTTTAAGTCAATGTGTAGTTAGGAATGCATGTAAATGGTTTCATTAGTCCATTTGGTTTCATCCTAGTATACGTTACACGGTGGATTTGGCAATATTGGCGATGATTTATATGCTTTTTTTCATGGCATGTTTATGTATTTGCCATTTTCAGGTTACGATTTTCTATGTTTTTTCCTACCCCAATTCTTGGTGACAATCGTAAAAACGTAATTTCGGCATTGGCGACATCTTTCAAAATCGTGCCAAGCGTGTAACGTATACAAGAATTTTATCGTTTATTTTTTCTTTGTGAAAGGCACTGTTACGAGGCACGTTCAGCTTGGGATTCACTAAATCCGTTGTGTATAAACAGAAGATGAAAACTGAAGATGAAACGAAGACCTTATTATTCAAGCAATTCGTCTAATAACTTCTGATATTCCACGAAACACTTGGAAAGAACTGGATTACTGATTAGACGTTTGTTGTGTGACAAAAAGTGCACACTTTCTACTATTCTAAAATCTAAAATTGCTATTAAGAAGCAGTCCCTTTAAGGAACATTAATTCCCGATACTCGCTATGTTGCAGTCTTCTAGTTCAGAAACTGCTTTGCATAAAATCTTGAAATTTGGTGAATAGGCACGAAAATGATCACTTTATGGAATTACATAAGTTAAAAACTCGAAAACAGCGTCTAATAAATTTTATATTTGAAATTCTTACGTCAATGCATATGCAGTGGCTCCACCTGGTTTTATCTTTTGCTATTTTAATTTTCATTTACAATAGACATTAAATGAAAGCAATTTGTCATTTCATTGAGGGATCGTTTTCGTACCTATTCACCAAATTTCAAGATTTTAAAGAAAGTAGTTTCTAAATGCACTTTGCTAGAAGATTGTAACATGGCGACTATAGAGAATAATCCTGACTAGGACTTAATCTTAAAATTTAGTAAGATGATTTTTCTGTTTCAATATTTTTTTTTTCATTCTAGTGGGCTGTTCCGTAAAAATAAGCAATAACTTTTTATACGTTTAGCCCGGACACCCTCCATAATATTGTCAGCACGCAGTTACGAAATTTAAGTGAATGCAGCAAACTACGAGTACGCTTTTTACTTTCAATTTTCCATATATATACGTAGCGAAATGAAAGTAGAGTATTCGGTCAACATTTTTTTTGATTTTTTCCCCCCATTTTTCTAAGTTTTGGAACATCTTGCATTCAAAAAAGTGATTTACTAAAAGTGTCTGTCTGTGGTAAGCATAACTCCCGAACAAATTGACCTACGATGTTTAAATTTGGTGTGAGGGTTGGTAGTGGCACAGGACCTACCATAAAGGTTTTTGTCAAAATCGTGCATGCGCATAAGGTAGCTACCATTGAAAAAATTATGTTTTTCAGTAATTTCTAAAAAACGGTTTTAACGATTTTGTTCAAAATCACTATGGTAATGTCTCTTAAGGTGTTCTAAACACCCCCATCTATGAAATTTCCGTAGAAATGTTTTAATGGAGTAAGAAGTTGAAAAACGAATGCCTTTAACACAGTCTTCTTTACTTGAACATGCCTCATCAACTCTTGTTTTTTCTTTCCTCAGTTTCACTTACAAGAAAGGATAATATAAGAATTATCGAAAAGTATATCACCAAAGCACCATATTGGTGAAGTTTTTTTTTCAAAGTCACATACAAGAATTACCGCAAGATATTTTGCCAAACTGTCCATTTTTACTAAATCAATGAAGAAAATATAAATACTGTAAATGACACAAATCCACGTCAGTATTACAGCGTAATTGAAAATGGTGCAATGTTTCACACCCCTAGTTCAACCAATAAGTATTTGTTTTTGTATTAATGTTTAAATAACTACAAAAAAGCCAACACGTACCTTTGAAACTGCTTCTTCAATGATATGTTCTATTTTTCAGCTCTTAACGCTTGAATGGATGCGTTACTTCACAAGTTCAAATTCACGAGATTAATATTCCGTCTTTCTCGCTTTGAAAACAATTAGATGAATCTAATCTCGCTTTTTTTTGTCATAGCATTTCGTCTGTCATTACTAATTTTGAGATAATTTTAGTATATACGTTTGATTTTTCTAAAAACAAAAGTTACTCTTCTAGCTCGGGGAAATTCCCATTATTCCCTGAGGCTGTTTAAGAAAAGATAAAAAGTGAGTTTTCTTCTTTCTAGGTGAGAAAGCCATAAAAAGAAAGATTTCTCTAAAATTTTTTTCTTTCTTTTTTCTTTTTATCATCTTCTCAATCGGAATCATTACTCCTAACAGATGAACGCACTTTTGCTTTCGCAGGGGGAGAGGAGGGGGTAACGGTATTCGATAAGAAGCGAATCGAAATATCCTGGAATGAATGTGGCATCAAAAAGATTACCTACATCAAGAACCAAACAGGATTTAATGCCTCCGCAGAAATGAAAAGTAGAGCAAGAAGCATCTCCAGGTTCCTGAGAATTCGTTAAGAAATTGCGCGTGTCACTGCCAATGAATTGTGAGTTTGAGTAAATAAATAGAAAGTGGGACTGTGTGGCTCGGGTGATTGGTTTGGATGATTCTTTTTTGGGAGGGAAAGAATCCTTGTCCAAATGGGCTTCTTCTCAGTTGAATGAAAAGTAAGGGAAGTGTCCATTCACTCATGTGGTTCTCTCTTTTTATTTGGATGGAGTGGAAGTGATAGAGAGAGAAACCTTGTTATTTTGGATGATCACATCGGTTTAAGGATGGACTAGAGATGACGTATAGGATTTTGTATTTTAGCTGTGTGGTCGGAGATGGAATGTAGGAAATGTGCTAGTTTATCAGATTTTATGAGAGGAATCAGAATGTGGGCCCCCTCCTTCCTTTGCCGCTTACAATATCTGAACATGAAAAACTAGAGGTGTATATTTTTTCTAAGGTTAGTGTTGAAACGATAATTCGAATTTTTTTATAATATCAGTAGGCTAGCTGTATGGTTCGGCGTTGCTTGACATGTTGACTGCCAACAACGAGATACCTCGTAGGTTGTTTGCTTGCTCAGAACGTCTACTACGAGTTATCTCGTCCCTTCATTACTTGCCGTATTTGTACAGCCAGGAGGAAACTCGTAGCGTAGCAGTGTAAATATGAACAGACGGCCTCATGAAATAATATAAAAATCAGGTTTGGCTTAAATGAACAGAAAATACAAATATACAAAGTTTATTCCAAAAGAAGCTATGGGTGTGGAACATCGCACAACTTTCAATTACACTATATTACTGATGTGGATTTGTGTGATTTATCATTTTTATATTTTCATCGTTTGCTTTGAAAAAAGGGCCAGTTTGGCGATAATTCTTATAGGGGTCTTACTTCGCCAAAATAGTGTTTTTGGTGAAATACTTTTCGAAAATTCCTTATAAGTGAAACTGATGAGAGGAGGAAAAACAATCGTTGATGAGCTATGTTCAAGCAAAGAGGACTCTGTGTTGCAGGCATTCGTTTTTCAACTTTTTACGCCGTTATAGCATTTTTACGGCAATTTCTGGATGTGGGGATGTGTAGAACACCTTAAGTGGCATTAGCACAGCGATTTTTAACAAAATCGTTAGAGCCGTTTTTAGCAATCATTGAAAAACATGATTTTTTCAATGGCAGCTACCTTATGCGCATTCGCGATTCTTACGAAAACCTCCAGGGTAGGTCCCTGTGCCACCACGAACTCGCACACCAAATTTGAACATAGTAGGTTAATTTGTTCGGGAGTTATGCTGATCATGGACACACAGACAGACATTTTTTCTAGATCACTTTTTTGAGATCAGGATGTTCCAAAACGTGGAGAATTACAAAAAATCGACATTTTTTTTTACCGTATCCTATACTTTTATTACCCTATATGAGTAACATGAGTAATTGAAAGTAAAAAAAAAATTATGCATGGAAATAAATTTTTGTTTTGTGATAATTTTTAAAACAATCTTCCAATCAAAGTGCTGCCTTCTCTTGGCAGATTGAGCAGAAGTAAAGTGTTTCATGCCGTATCGTCGTACCGCGGAATAGTGAAAAATTCCGTAGCAGTCAACGTGTTGATATTCTTTAGAGATCAAACATTACGTGGAAACATAATTTTAAGACATTGAAAATCTTTTAATTCCCAAAGGAAAGCTGAGAGAAATAACGTGTTAAACTTTAAAAACAACTCTTACTTGGTGAAGCAATTTTTTTTTATGGGTCTAGAAAATCGAATATAAAGGGTGAATATAAACAAGTAAACACCCCGATTCGTACAACTCAACTTGTTTCTGTTCATTTTTAACGTTGGTTGTTCTATATTTAAGTTTAGTGTACTTTTGTACTTTGTCATTGCTTTGTTGGTTTTTATCAATTGAGTGGATTTTAAAATGAAGTGCATATTCCTGTTTAATACGATTTCTTCTTCTTAAGCGGATTAAAAGATTTTTGCACAGCCGGCATTTAGTTGGTTAGTTGTTTTCAGATTATCTGGCGCCGTCAGCAACACGAGGGCTATAATGCGCCGAAACATTCGTCATTAGACAAGCCAACATACATTTACAAACACCCATGCCTATCACGGAATTCGAAACCGCAACTTCGCGGTCTAGAAGCTAGCACGCTAACCGGCATTTAGTAATTGAGGTTCAACTTTTGTATTGCTTAGTGCTGATGTATGTAAAAAATAAGCTGGCCAAATATCACTCGACATTAGCCAATCTCGATGTGGACCGTTGTAGACTGGCCGTTGTTACGGATCTTGCAAATCTCGTCCAGAGCTGGATGAAGTATACTGAAAGTTTGAAATGGGTTACCGCAGAGTTTTAAAATTGAAATAAGACTTAGTACAGAATTTTTTTATAAGAAAGGATGGAAGGGTAAAAATATGTTTTGTGATGATTTGAACTAGTATTTTTTTTAAATCCTGTATTTTGGAACGATGCTTAAGTTTCGACAATAGATTGAGAGGCGATTGCATGCTTAGGTACCCAATCGAACATCATTATAAATTTTTTATAGAATGTGGAGAAAAGTTAGTAGATTACGAATCCATTGGTTTTGCTGGGGCAAAAATGGACTGATCAAAAATCCACTTTGAATGAGTTGAACTAAATCCGATAGCAAAATATGTCATAACTTGCCAAAAAATGAGCCAATTTTTTGGTCTGGTAACCCATTGCAATTTTCAATGAAGGCCGCAGACGATTTCTGATCTCTGGGTCGGAAAACTAATATATTTCAAAAGTAAGCTAAATTGGCGATATCAGTTTCCTCATTAGTGACGTCATATTTACTAACAACTTGGCTCATTTTTAAAAGATGCAAGTAGACAGTAGCCAGCCGTCTGCATCCTTCTTAATTGAAAATTAAAGAACGAATGGTTACCACCCAAAAAAGAATGCTCATTATTTGTCAAGTTATGGCAGATTTGGCAATCGGATTTAGTTCAATTAATTCAAAGTCAATTTTTGACCATTTTCGACCATTTTACCCTCGGCAGACCAGTGGATTCGTAATCTACTAACTTTTCTCCACATTCTATAAAAAATTCAGAATGATGTTCGATGGGGTACCTAAACATTCAGTCACCTCTCGGACTACAAGGGTTGGACAACCTTCCCGGAAGCGTGTTTACGGCATTGGTCAATACTGCTGTGCTACCTGGACAGTAAAATAACTTCATAACTCGCCACATATAGTAAAATAGTTTAGTTTTGAAGACCAAGTTCAAACACAAAAATAATATATTCCATCACCAAGATATTCATTTAGAGGGGATTAAAACTCTTGACTGTCATGAATTTGTGTAATCGATTATGTGTATATTCATGCCTTATTTTATTAATTACCTGCTTTTCGGATTCAACTTACACCAGGATGTCAAAATTAAACGCAAAATATTGCTATAGTTTTTATATATGGCGAGTTTTGAAGCATTTGTATAATCGTTAACTTGTTTATATTTAAACCCTTTTTATAGATTTGCTGGGCCTGCAATCACACTTCCCATTAACCAGTTGAATTGAAATACTAATGTACTAAATTTAACCATACTAGCTTCTAGACCGCGAGGTTGCGGGTTCGAGTCCAGTGTAAGGCATGGGTGTTTGTAAATGTATGCTGGCTTGTCGAATGACGAATGTTTCGGCGCATTATAGCCCTCTTGTTGCTGACGGAGCCAGATAATCTGAAACCGACCGACCGACCGACCAAATTTAACCCTTTATTTACTGATGGGACTTAAAACTCTCGTCAATTTTCTCATGGTACTGTATTAATTTAAATGCTTTGAGACATATTGGAACATTGAAACCCACTTCTATGCAGCTCGTTCTTCAATTGTTTGATCGTAACACAAGCAACTTTCTCTTTATATGCAAATACGTGGACGATTTTCATCTTTTAAGCATCCATCTTGGCCTTACATTGCATTATATACTTGTCATAAGCATGTTTCTATAGAAAAATAAGCTTGTGCTGCCATCCAACAATTTAAGAACGAACTTCATAGAAGTGTATTTCAAAGTCCCAAATGAGTCTCAAAGCGTTTAAATCAATACATTATGAAATTAAGTCCTGTCAGTTAATAAAAGGTTAGAAGTGGTACAGTCAATTTTAAATTTAAATTGGTAAAAATTAACGCTTCAAACACCTGTGTTGGAGCTGAAGATTTTCCGATCATCTTATTGTCAACTTATCCACTCGACAACGTTGGTCTTGTTTTTCTTGAAAGCAGTTTAACTTATTATTTTCTAATTCACTGCGGCAATCTTTTTGCAGACTTTACTTTTTTTTTTTACTTTACTTTTGCGATGGTTTCTAAGGAATAAATTTGTCACTGCGAAATGCTTGGGTAAAATATTTCAGAACTGAAAAACTCAGTTTGGGATACCACTTTTATTGAAATTTATAATACTGAATATAGAATTATATGAGATGTTTAGTTTTTAAGTAAAAAAAAAACTACTTAATATTTTCAATAGGTCACTCGTTTTTTAAACAACTTTGCTTAATTTAAAAAGTGCTATGGATTCAATTTCAATAACTTTTTTCTCACTATACCAATGAGCTATTATCGCTTACACCTACTCAAATCAAGCAAACTCCTATTGAAGTTTATATTAAAGGTTGTCGAATAATATAATATGCTACGTTTTTAAGTAGGGGGGGGGGGGGAAGGGGGAGAATGCTTGAAGTAGTTACATTCAATTTATTTTCTTAGTGTACCACTGAGTTACTATGTCGATGCCATCTAACCAACCGAATCAAGCAAGATCTCGTTTTAATAATAACATACTTCGAATAAAAACCCACAAAATGCATACTCAAAGCAAATAATCCTTATTTACAACCTCCAACTACCTTTCTCATATAGAACTATCACACACATGACTTCCTAGGAAAAATCACAACCCACTCCAATCCCCATAAAAGACTAATATTGATCCGATTACATTGCTCTCAACATTTTTCCGCTCCGTATGATAACAGAAAAGATCTGATCTGCTGTTCGCCCTTTTTCTATTAATCGCTACAAGCACATACACACACGGAGTTTTTATTAGGAAGATAACCAGACGTTCCGTGATATCTGATGCTCAGGATAACTGTTCATTCAGTGTGAATTGATGGAAAAAATATGGCACAGCTTGTTTTTCTGCACTTCTGTTCTGGTGGTAGTGTAGTGTTGATATTACAATAAAAGGAAATTGGAATTGTATCATCATTTGATGTGTCGATGGGTTTTAGGGTTAGGTTGATTTGTTTTTCAAGTGCACACTGATGAGATGGCATTTTACATAGAATATCTTTAAGGTATCTGTACAAATTCATTATTTCACCAAAACATCCCAGAGCAAAATTATTAATATTAGTGGAAGGCTGATTTGTTGCGTTGCTAGAAATAAATGATGAATAGAATGCGCCGACTTTAGTAATTGCTAAATGGAACAACACAAATACTTTACGGTTTTATATGCGAATTCTTCCAATACATCTTTTTATGCGTTGTTACTCTATACCAGTAAAAGTACATGCCAGTGTAGTAACGATTTTTGTGGTCAGTATTCCTATCAGATTCTACTATTCTAGTCATTCTTTGTGTTGCAAATGCGAATAAAAAATCTTCTAAAAACTTTTAGTTTCCTATACTTAGGCATTCACATTTTTGTCGAAAACCTTTTTAAACGATCTTATCAATTTGTACAGATGCATTATGTTCAGATATACACAATGAAATAGACATGCTAAATTTGATCTACAGTCTATTATAAGGTGTGGTTGTATATCTACGATAGGATATAGGCCAATATCGATTTATCCCATATAACATATGAGAAACAAAATCAACCAAATTAAACACAGTTGCCATTTTTATCGTCATGAATTATTATCATTCTGAATTCGTAAACACAAGGCATTATTTAATAAAATTTAGGTAGTAATGGTTATTGGCCACGGATATTTGTTTACATTAAACTTTTGTTTCCTGGACAAAAATCAGACTCTTTTTCCACTCTGTATGCAGACAGGTTTCTAATCACCTTAGATGACGGCTTCTGCTTTTTTTTTTTATCTCAGCAAAAGTGTCTAAATTCTATCTTAGCTAGGCTTAACCCTAGATTTACCAGACCAGTCATTTTGACTGGCCGTGCAATTTCAATTCAAAACTCCTACTGTACGTAACATTCGCTTTCCGAAATGATGTTATGACTTTTGTAGCTATAAGTAGAGTATACATTTTATGAAAATTCGTAACAAATATATTTTTTGTTATTGACATTTGTACCAATACCAGTCAAAATGACTGGTGCATGTTTCTAGGAAGAAATTCTGTGATGAAATGACATTGGGGAAGCTATAACAATTGATGGGTACTACAATGTTTCATCGGCACAGAAATATGATTTCGGGAGAATGATGAGGCCGATGCAGTACATATAGCGGTCCATGCGTCTTTCGTTCGTTCCGTTATCGGCATTGAGCCGATTTCGGCGATTACTCGCAGTATTTATTTAGGACACGGGCACAGAGTTGCGAGCCACCGAAGAATACAATGCATTTTTGCAAGATTTTTTTTTCGAGCACTTTGTAGGTGCACACGGGGCACGAACAGTCTTGCTTCGAGCTTCATTCAACACACACACACACACACACACACACACACACACACACACACACACACACACACACACACACACACACACACACACACACACACACACCAATAATTCTGACTGGTTTTGTAGAAAGAGGTATATTTAAATAGCTGGTAAATCTAGTGTTAAAAAACTTTTGTTGTTAGAAACGATGTCAAGCTGCTGTTGCAGTACTGCTTATAATTTATTGTCAATATATTATCTTTTATTATACAAAGTAATATAAAACTGAAATATATAATTGGTTTGAATATTACATTAATATTTTAGAATACGTTACCTAAATGCAATAAAATGTGTATAATGGTCTTATTGATAAGGTTATAGTTATTATTCCAATTCTATGTAGTATAAGGTGAGTTGAGTAGTTTTGAATCTAAAACTGTAATTTTACGGAAATTTTTTTTGTTGCAAGAGGTAAGTAGGCGTAAAAAATAATTAATATAAGAATTTAAAATGTTTTTTTCTAACTTTATTCCTAATGAGAAGTAGCATTCTGGATCTCAGCGCCAGTGTAACAAAACGAGGAAAAGTTCATTTCAAGTACAATTTTACCTTCTTTCCTCCTTCACTTCGAAAGCTTAGTACATTAAAATAATATTAAACATTTACCATCATTCATTCATCACATTTATTTTTCCACAGCAAACTCATCTTGTTGCACTTAAGTAGAAATTCTCAAGTTAGCCGAAACCCACTACAAACGAAATTCTAAAAAGCTATCATGGAAATTCAATAAAAGCTTTATCATATTTTAGTTCCACATCAAATATCTATTTAGTTTCCTATCTAAAACTAACTATTCATTCCCAAGAAAAATCGCTCAATGGAAAATGATTTCCCTTCAAACCGACCACGCAAAGATTCTTTATACCCCTATGATACTTATATGCGATATCTCACGCAAACTTATTTACTAGATTTCAAGCCGATGAAGCTCAAATATTGGGCCTTGTATCCTCTTCCAATCCTCTATTAAACTAGTTCGACTTTTCATCTTGCAATCTGATTGAAGAAAGTAACTTCCCCTGCTTTGTATTCTTCAGTTCCGCAATCTCTGCAACATTTTTGCATACCGATATCCAATCAGGAGGGTTCCTTCAACATAAAAACAGCCAGTAAAATTTTTCTCAATTTCACAATCTCATCGGGTATGCATCAAGCCACGTTTGTTGGCGTGGTGTTGTTAGCCGTTGCGGTTCTGGAGCAAAATTTATTTACTGTGTGCGCACTGGTTTAGTTGCGGGATTTTTGCGCTCAATTCTGATTTTTTCTCTTTTCTTTTGCGCAGCTGATAAATGTGATGAGGTCTACGCTGAAAAAGGGATGGGATAAAAATTGACTACAAATTGAACGCCAGATTTGGTTTGTGTGTTTCCTTTCGTCCTAACTGGAATACCCATTGAAATATAGTGCGTGGAATGGCGGGAACGTATAAATGTGATGTTTGTATGCGGGCTGGGTAATATTATTTCTGGTTACATTTCATGGTATTGCGACGGGTGAAATGCCAAAGAAAATGGCTTTAGGAGAATCTGCTCGCTGGAAATACAAATGTTTTCGAACTTAATGGGATTTGTTTCAAACGAACTTCAGGAACAAAAGAAAAAAATTCTATGTAAAAATTAAGTTTTACAAAAACAATAAAAATAATAATTTAATTGAATTTTAACTGAATTTATATTCATGGTTAACGTTTTAATCTTTTTAAAAATCCAAATTTGTATAATATTAATAATAATAATAATAAAAAATCCGATTAATGTCTATATTTTCGGTTCTAAAAGACATTGAATAATGTGCCTTGCCTAAAAGTAATTTGTTTACGATTATTTATAAGCCTGGTACAGATGTCTTTTTCTTGGGGACTGTTTACTAAGTAAATTGAACTCTGAAAACTATAATACGAATTCCTATTTTTTACCCTTTAAATCGATTTGGAATATTTAGTTTACTCTAAGTATATGAATTCAGTTCATTGTGTTGAAAATACGTCAGTTATAAGCTTAGGGCAAATCTCAATACTGAGAAGCGTAGATTTAAGGAGGAAAGCGACTGGAAGAGTATGAAAAATCGTATGCTTCAGGATGGTCGGTTGTTTTCAGATTAACTGGCACCGTCAGCAACACGAGGGCTCTACCCATGCTTTACACGAGACTCGAACCCGCAACCTCTCGGTCTAGAAGCTAGTGTGCTAACCACTATACCGTTTAGTCAGCTCGTGTGCTTCAGGAAGTTACAGAATTAGTAAAGTAGTTCAATCAGAAATGAATTTTAATGTAACGTTATTTATAACAAAGATGCATGTTTCTGTTTTAAAAAAGTTAAAAATTGTTCCATTAATTAATAATTAGTTATTAAAAAACTGTTTCTTTAAATTATCATTTAAAACAAAAATCACGAAAATGTATTGATTCTATAACAATGTATAGCTAAAAATACACTTTTACTTTTAACAGTTGTGTCATTCCCTTGCCATTCTTTAAATTAATTACTAGTCTTAATTACGAAATTTGGAATTTCCCTTTTTTTTAAATCACTGAATCTAAATATGACATTATATTATAGGATGCCATTGAACTTTTTAAATTTTGATTTTGTTTTAATAGGCAGATTACACCATATGAAAAAACAAAAAACACAAAAAAAAAACTATATACAATTAATTAAAAACCTTCCTCGAATGACAACGGTAGCTTCTTTTATTTCATTAATTAGAATATAAGATATAGCCGTCCATGGCATTTTTACGTACTTTACAATCAAACAGAAAGAGTTTATACCAAAATATAACGTTAATATGAAGTTAAAAATTATGTAAATAAAAATAGAGACGTAATTACGGTCACGTAAAAAAGTAAATATTAAATAGATTCCCCAATGTCTGCTTTTAGCATTTTTATATTTTCAGTGACTTTTTATTACTTTTGTTTATAGACAATTAGCCATTATATATTTAATAAAAAAGGGACAATATTTCTTTCGTATGTTTCATTCAATCAATACCCTTGTTTTCAAATTATCACATTCCTAATATAAGGCCAATTTGAATTGTACTAAAAAAAATTTAATTTAGTTAGAGAAAGATTCCTGACTACTTGAAATTTAGAAAACCCATCCAATTTTTCACATGTTATGTAGTATGGCATGGCCATAACTTGCGATCTACTGAACCAGTTATAACCGTAGTTTTTTTCTATAGGTATCTTGCTTGACTAATCGAGTTTATTGAGAAAATTTGAATGGACTGTTTTGTATTTAATCTCAAGGATATGGGGTGAAAAGAAACATGTTCATAATTGGCAATGGATTGGACCAATCGGGACCAAATTTTTTCTATAGGTATTTTCTCTAATCCTAGATTAATCGGTCCTCTATATATCTTGACTAATCTAGATTAGTGGAAACACAATTTTATCTATATTTTTTGTTGCTAAAAAGAGAAGCGGAGTGCTTATAATTTAAAATTGTCTGAACTAATGAGAACCGGATTTTGACGAGTAGTATCGGGCAGTAGTAATTAAATTTAAAAAAAAATTCCATTGCTGCAATATCACCATGCATAAAAGGCCAAGATAGAAATTAGAAGACTGATTTACTTATAATAATCATAAGTGGCGAGTCATTAAATTTCATTTATGTCATCAATAAAATTCATTAGTTAGATACAAGCAGTCATACTTTCAAAGTATAACTAAATGGTCATGATGGAAATGCGTAATCTGATGAAAATTTATATCCGAAATTATTTATTTTATAAATATTTTCCTTCAATAATGCACAGTATTGTTCCCTGAATAATACATTTCCCTGAATAATTTAATACATAGTACTCACCTGAATATGGGGAATAAATGACAAATAGAATTGCACCAATAATCGAGTACTTCAGATGAAATCGTCTCCGCATAATTCAATTGACCAATCAGATCTTTAGACGTCATTTACATCTACCATGAGGGTAAAACCTGAAATTAAAAGATGACATCTCGTAAATATATAATTAAAAACCTTTGTATGAAATATTTGTATTAATAAAAATATTGAACTTGTTATAGTATTGTTTTATAGATAAAAGTTGTACTTTAAGAGCTCTGTCTACTTTGGATGCATGAAAAAAACCCCGCTATTTTTATTAATTTTTCTTAAAGAATACTATTATGTTTATTGATATAAAACTTGTTAAGCTTAACAAAAACATTCACAAATTTAAAAAAAAAGAAAAAAAAAAAAAAAAAGATTTTAACCTTTTTTTTTAGTGTAAAAATGACAGGTAAACAGGAGTCTTCAAAAAGTAGGTACGTGTGCGCTATTGAAAAAATCTCAGAAACTACAGAACTGATCCTTATGAAATTTTAACCACATATTCTGTACACTTATCGTTATATCCCGTACCAGAATTATTGCAAAATTTTAATTTTTTCTTTTTTTTTTTGTAAAAAACATGCACACCCCACTCTTTACGTTTTTTAATTTTCTTTTTTTTTGTCCGCCATTTTGTTATTTTTGAATATAAATTAATATTATAGGTACGGGATATAGCCATTGTCACACTAAACCTAAAACCATTCAATTTTTGTTTTTTTTGTTTCAGATTTGCCATTGTTCAGATTTTTTTCAACAGCACAGACCTACCTACTTTTTGAGGACTCCTGTTTAACTGGCATTTTCACACTAAAGTGGTAAAATCAATAGTTTTTTTCTTCTTGTAATTTACAAATGTTTTTGTGAAGCCTAACAAGTTTTATATCATTAAATATAAGAGTATTATTAAAAAAATAAATAAAAAAATAGCTTTTTTCTTTTCCCGCATCCAAAGTAGACAGTCCTTAAATAATGTTTAAATTTGAAACATTTCTCATTATAATATAGCTAACATACAACCAGTTGAGAAATCAATTACACTAGAGATGGCTGACTGTTAAACTTGTTTTCCAGTGTTTACATTCCTGAGATTTAAAAATTTGTCTCAGAAATACTTATTTTTATAAATTCGACTTTCATAGCGTATATTTCGTTTTTGATTTTCACAGTTTAAAACATGCATGCACGGTTTTATATATGATTTTCTGAGATCAAGTTTCTCATTATTCTGAATTTCAAAATATTTTTTATATTCAGAAGTTTCTTTTCTCATTTGTCTGCATTTCTGAGAATTTTTGCGTTCCAGAACTTATAATCCAGGCTCATTATGAATACAGACAATTCAAAATTTCACATTTTAAAGTTTTCTAAACTTCAAAATGACGATTTTGGGAATACGAGTTCCTTTTTCTATTCCTAAGAACTTCGTTTTTCGAAATATCTTCATGCGCTTTTGTGGGCTTTTAGATTATTTGAATTTCAAATGCCAGACTTCTAAGATCCCCAAAAATAGCAACTATTGTAACTGTGTTTCCTTCTGTTTTCTGTATTCCAGTGTCATTCACATTGCAAGAGATATCCTGGACACATATGAGTTAGTTATCATCTAAATTTCACAATTCACGTGAAATATGCAATTACATAAATGTATAATAATTGTGTTTTCTCATATATATCAATTTATTAACACTCACATTTTTAAGGAATTTAATTTTCTTATTAGAATAACTTATATGCAAAAATGTATAAACCTTTTTCACTCATATTATTTGTTTGTTGTACTTTATTTAAATCTGAACTTTAAAAAATAATCTTCAAAAAGAAAAATGTAATATTTAAATTTAGATACCTATTTAAAAATCTTTTTAATTAATAATTAAAAAACATATTATTTTAGGTATTGTATTTTATCATAATTTTTTTTTAAATAAATAATTGGAACTTATTTCAAATTATGTTACACACATCATAATGCTCCATATTTCTGGAATCAGCCATATAATTTAATATTAGTATTTGTTTTTAATTTGAAATACTAACTTGTTAGTTAAAAAAGCATTTAATAAAAAACTTTTTGTTAGAAAGTATGCAAAAGTTGTACAATAAAATCAGTTTACAGTGTGTATTTTTCAATTTCAAGTTTTAAAATGCAATGTGTTTAAAAAAAAAAAGAAGTTACAACTAAGTTTGGAAGAGGTTTTACCTATTCAGTTTACGGCATAATTATAATTTTTCATTGCTTATTTTTTTTAATTAAAACTTGCGCTGAAAATTTTGCATATGAATGAAGGTAATTTTTTCTGCATTCTATTTTTAAACACCTAAATTGTTCAAAAAATAATTTTCGGGCAGCGTAACCACTACTGAAGAAAATTATAGCCAAAAATCATATTACAAGAATATTATAATTTTTTTTTTTTTACAAAAAGTGAACATAATAAATTATTTTTTTGTGTAAGAGAATGGTAACTCATTGCTTGAAATTTTTTTAAAAATAACTTTTTGCTCTAATGAGTTCACAATCACTAACTTTTCCAAATTAAAAATTTTCAGGTTTTAGAAAATCAAAATAATTCAACTGATTCCAAAAAGAAAAAAAAAAGTTTGGATTCAAAATTTTATGTAATTTACAATTTCGCTGTGAATATAGTACGTACATTGTACTAAAATTTTATATTATCAATATGCAAACTCCGAATATATTCAAATTATAATAACATACAGCCTACAATAAAATATAACCTCAAATTATGAGTTTAAAAACTATTCCCACTTCCATCTAATAAGCAGTTGTGGAAGTTATTCATAATATATCTCCCTGCGAGGCAAAAATATATGGGGATTCCTAAATTGTCTTTCTATTTTTATCATCATAATATTTTTTATCAGTTTGTAGCTTTCTCTCAAAGTGAATAGTGCCATAATTTTATAATTATTGGGATTTTATATTTTAAACATGGATCGTCGTTTAAAATGTGGTACTATTAAGAAAAGGGGGAGAAAATTAATTAGTAAATGATCCCATTCTATTATTAAGTTGCAGTTCTTATTATGAACAAACTACGGAGAAGTTGTTGCATATTAGTGAAATGTTGCTTCAAGTTCCAGTTTACGTCAAGGAAAAGTAAGAAAATATTGTGAAGAATATTTGTCGCATGGATTTTCTTTGTAGTTATTGAAAACTTCTCTATACTTGAATGTATTGTTTTGCGGAGACGTAACTAACGTTAGTATAAAGTCTGAAATACTTACTGGTCATTTTCAAACGAAACACTCAGATTTCAAAGACAAGAATAAAATCCTTTTAAACGTTTGCATGAAAATAAAAAGAGTTGCGCACTTTTCTTCTGTTTGTACTAATGATGCTGTTAAAGTCTCATATCACATAAGTTACCGTATCACTAGAAATGGTAAAAGTCACAGAATTGGCGACAGTTTGATTTTCTCCAGCATTAAAGACGCAGGTTTTTTTTTTGTATTGACGGTTAATTAGTATGTTTACAAAATTAATTCTATCCCTCTCTCCAATGATACAGTATCTCATAGAATAAAAAAAATCCGATACTATGGAGGCGACGATCATAAAAGAAATAATTAACAGTATTTATTTTTATATTCAAGTTGATGAAAATACTGATGTAGCACAATTTTCCGTTTAGATTGTTTTTGTTGGGTATTTGAAAGAACATTATTTCGAAGAACATTTTCTTTGTCATCTTCTCTCTGAATGTAAGACGGGTGCAGCTCTTTTTCTTGTCATTAATTCCTACTTTACAAAAAAGCGAATAAAGTTATCAGATTGCTGTTGTTTAATGGTGGAAAGTCTATGCCAGGTTGTTACTCTCGTCTCCTTGAATATGAGAAAGCATTAGTTCCTTTGGACACAATGTTGAATACTTGGACAAGCTGTAGCATCTAAACCTCTTTCTACAGGAATAAATCCATTTTAGATAATTTTATAAAAGTAGTCATTTTTAAAATCCCGCCACACCAATTCAAGGTTATTCTCCTCATTGTGTCCAGAAATGGGTAGAACTTAGGTTTGGTGGTTGCTCTGGTTAGAATTTTTACACGTTTATTGGACCTTAGAAATGAAGTCAAAGTGTTCCTTGAGAACCACCCATTTTAACTTTCATTTAAATTTGATCATGAATAATTTTAAAGCCTTTCATACATGTCATATATTGTTTTGAAATTAAACCATCTAAATTTTTCAATTGAGAAGTGCACAATAACGATATTCCAATTTAATAACAAAATAAGATCTTTCATTAAAAATATAGAATTTTGTAAACTATTGAGGACAACTAACTTGGATCTTTTGAAGTACTGCATGATTTTCCCTCTGAAATGGATGCTCACATATCTGAAGAAATTAAGAAACAAAATATGCATTATATAAATAGAATAAAAACAGATTTGGAAAAATATTTTCCTAAACGATGAACAGAGGACCACTGGATTGCTTAATCTTCCAGTGAAAAGTATTTCAAGTGAGCATCTTTATCGATCAGAGAACAAGTTGATTGAACAAAAAATGGATTCTTCACATAAGGTAGAATTAAAAAAAAAAAAAAAAAAAATCTCGTATCTCATCCCCGGGCTGACTTGAAAGAAAATTATTCTGAACTATTCAAAATTCAACCACTTTCCTGCTATTTTTTGCAAGCAAAGCAATAGTGCAGAAGGCTTTATTGTCTTACAGTTACTTAAAAATTAAGTGCAGGAACAGATGTTTACAGCGCAAAGTCGGATTTGAGGCTGTATTTGTCGTCTTCCGATTGGTATCTTAAATTAATGAGTGCTATTGAACATACTCAAGGATCGTATTAAAATTTGTTTTTATAAATGTGATTTTTAAATTTTATCAAGAGTGTATAATTACTAGGATGGATCGTTCTTCTATGGAGAAAAAAAATATATTATTAATCAAAACCTACCTATGGGGAAAAGATGTTCTATGATATAGATATTAGGGAAAAAATAATAAAAAAAAATAATTTTAAAATTTTGCACTGCCACAAAGGTGTTGAATTTTCGAAAAAAATGCAAAAAGTCCTAATTTTCGTTAAAGGATTTTACAATAAAAATAATTGTTTTTTACAATATAAATCCTAAAAAAGTGATAATTACTGAATAATTAGTAGTACAATGCACATTTCAACCTTTTTTGACCCAACTCCCTCCCCCCCCCCCATATCACCGTTGAATTAGCCCTACAACCCTATAGTGCAGTTGTCAGCGGCTTACGGAATTTGACGCCTAATCGGTGAGTGCTGTTCTTGTAACTTAAATTAAATTACAATTTTATTATGTGACATTTGTTTTTTCTGTACTTGGACTAATACTGTACTGAGGCGTTGTTAAGAAAAGACATAATTTGTCCTATATTTGGGTCAGGCTGTAATATGCCCACGATTATGCTTCCTACGTACGAAAAACGTAATAAGGTGCGTATATTGGCATTCAAAATTAGAAGCAAAGTACAGTGTATTTAAGTACACTTTTTTTAGCGTGTCAATAAGTTGCAAGTAAATTAGGTGAGACCTGGAAACGAGCTTTAATACCAATAAATGACCACTACAGCATTTTGAGAAAAATAAGTTCATACTACTACAAATATTGCGCTTTCAAAGCTAGAAAATTAACGGAAAGCTATCTCAAGGAAAGCACATCGTAAGTTTTGTTCATGCGTCGACTTGGTTGTTTTCAGATAATCTGGCGCCGTCAGCAACACGAGGGCTATAATGCGCCGAAACATTCGTCATTTGACAAGCCAAAATACATTTACAAACACCCACGCCTTACACGGGACTCGTACCCGCAACTTCGCGGTCTAGAAGTTAGCACACTAACCACTATACCGTTTGGTCGGCTAGCTCATGCATCAACAATGACAATGATACAACAATGTTGGTTGCGATAATAGGTAGTCTGTCAACACAGGTATCAAAGAAGGTGTTATACGAAGTATGGAACTGATTCTGAAGCGTCCACTACAATGGTTTGTGGGCCAGTTACAAGCCAAAGAGTGACCGTATCCGAGATACTACCTGTAGTTTCGTTCACGTAAACCCAACCTATGCGAACTGACTAACGAGACAGACTTAAGTACTGATCAACTGTGCTTAATGGAAATTTGTGAAGTCATCACTGCGGACAAAGCAGCAAAGGGCTGTTGAAGAGAAACTCTGGAAAGATTTGCCACTCAAGGTGGTTTACAACCCCCAACAGAATTCTCATGTTCTATTTGGCTTAGAAGAAGTCTAACCAAAGCTTTATTGACAATAATTACGTTCATCGTAAAAGTCTAGGCACCTATGTGATTCAAGATCAAAATCAAACAATCGGTAATCTATGGTGCAGAGCATTTGCATTAATCAATCTTTTTATCGCGTTATTTCTCAATTGATTTGAAGAAAGTCATTGATCCAGTAATTTTTGAAACGGGGGTTTGGGCTTTCCTGAAAATATCCTGATATCAATGCTAGCTGACAACAGAAATAACACAAAGGAATCGGTCCTCCAAAGAATTTTGAATTTGCGCAAAGTAAAAAGGTCTGCTGCAACCCAAACCCTTTTAGCGATTAATATCCGTATCTTAAACATACCAACTTTTGACCCTTGTGTGACAGATTGTGTGAACTTGATTAAGTGGGAGAATATGACAGAACGATTTAGTGATGACATGATTTCAGGAGCAATAGTAAACCCAGCAATCTTTTCTACGGCAATACTATAGCATTACCTACTATCAAGGGGTATCCCTGTCGTACTCAAGCTATAGAACGAATAGTCACAGAAGCATTTTATGCTGTAAGTGGATCAGAAGAGATGGGTTAAAAAGAAATAGCTTGGAATCATGAAACCTCAAGCCAGTTTTCAACAGCAAACGTGATTACCGTTCACTATAATTCCGAAGATTTTTTGATTTTTCTTGATTTAATTCTTAAGAAGCTGTAATATGTTCCTAAAGCTTTTTTTTTTTCTGTAACCATTTAGTATATGTCCTCTCATTCCAATAAAAATTTAAAAGTACTAAAGGCTTGTTTCACTTAAACAAAAATCACTTTGACATTAAAAAGCTTAAATACCAAAACTTCATCCCCCTTGCATAGAGCTTAACATAAAATTTATTATTTTTATTTTCCCTTAATTAATGTACCTCAGAACATCTTTTCCGTGCAGGTAGGTTTTGAAATTCTTCAGAAAAAAAATTCAATCGACTTCGACTTTTTGCTATAAAAAAGCTCAAATACCTAAAATTCATCCTTCTTGTGGCAGTATTGAACTTAAAATTTAATTTTTTTAATTATTTTTCCATGAATCTATATACCATAGAACATCTTTTCCCCATAGGTCGGATTTGAAATTCCGAAATTTTTGTTTCGATCCACCCTAATAATTACTCATTTACACCATTTTTGAATAAGTGGCAATAGTAAAAATATGCGTTGTTTGAGTAAAGAAAAACAAGTGAAAATTCCAATCATTGTGATACACACTATCATACTATTAGGGCCTCGTATACAAGAGAAAACAAAACTTTAGATTCAAACTCCTTATTAAAAGGTAAAATGTAAGTAATTATGCATAAGAGGATGGGATTGGAGTACGTAGAGCAGTTATGATAGGTCAATGGGTATGCAAGTAAAAATAGGTTTAGAAATGCTGGTTTAAATAATAAAATGAATTGAGATATTAAATTAAAGTAATTACGTTAATAATAAAATAAATTCTTAAATTAACGTTATAAAGTAATTAAAAAGTTAAAATAAAAATTATCAACTTTTTAAGACAATTTGAATTATTGTAGTTACCAGATGTTTAGAAAGACAGAATTAAAGATTATTTATTAATAAGAAAAAATAGTTTATTCGAAAAAATAACTAAGTGCTTTACCTTTTTATCATTGTAATATGAATATGGTACATAAAAAAAAAAAAGTATTTTACTTTTGGTAGCTAGTGCATAATGAAAATACAAAAATGGTATGCATTTTCATTTAAATACTTGGGATAAAGAAGTTACCAATTGTTCCGCCAGACTCTAACAAATTCAATTTAAAATGTCACCACGTTAAGAAAGGAAATTATATTTTTGTCAGTTACTCTAATGTAGATCTTACCAACGCGCTCTTTGGTTTTAAATTTCTTTACAACAAAACTTTCTCAAATTGCTCTTCATTTAATTTATTTCACTTCAGTTTAGAAGAAGAAAAATGTGGAAATTCATTTATCATAGCAGCTCTTTCGACACGCCTAGCTGTCGCTATCAACATGGACGCGATCTTGACGAAAAGTGATACCGACCTAATTTGAATCTTAGCTCCAATTTCAATTTATGTCTTTTGAATTTCCTCTCGAATATTAAATTGGGTTCCATTTTTAGCGGCAAATCTCATCAAGACTTATTTTATGTTTATCCGTTTTGAAATGGGAGAAAGTTTTTTTTTTTTTGCATTGGTGAATTCATTTTATTAAAATATTGCGCAGAACTCAATTATAAATATCTAAAGGAAGATTTTTCTTTTGAGTAGGCATTACTACGCTACATTAAACAGCTTATACAAAAAATTTGTTCATTTGATATAAACATATGTTTTCAAAATTCTAAAAGTTGCAAACATGTTTATCAAGTGGTATCAAATATCGTTAAGAAAGTCTAACACGCTATATTAGGGCCATTGTTTTTTATCGCAGTTAAAGATATTTACGTTTAGAATGAAATAAGAATTTCATTCTAAACGTAAATATCTTATATCTATCCAGACCTCGGACTTAAAATTCTTAGGTAGGTAATTTTTCAGAAGGGAAATTCGAACAAAATATTTAATAATATTTTTATTTAGTGAAATATCAATAGTACTTCAAAAATTAAGACTTCTTGCATTTTAAAAAGTACTAAGAAAGGAACTATTTCGAATAATGAGTGTGGGAAAAACAACAGCGTACTGTCAGCCACCGGTGGTTGACGTAGCACTCAACGTGTCAATGACTTCCTAAGACTAGCTTTCTGTTCGACTAGAAGTAACAGACTTTGGACTAGAAGTTCAACTATTATTCAAACAGCTCACACAGAGACCGTTCTGGAAAACTAAGTGAAAACATATACTATAAATTAAGGGAACATAAATCGAATTCGTCCAGTCAGAGAATTTTGGATTGAGTGATTTGTTGGATTAATGACTATTTTAGTGATGCAAGGTGAATGTTTTCTAAAATACAGTCAACTAGCAATAACTCGAAGTTCAAAGGATTGGCCAAATTCTTCGAGTTATCCGAAATTTGAGTCATCGGAAGTCACTCGGAAGTTATTTCGTATTACATTAAATTGTCTTGGGACCTAATGAAAACTTCGAGATAAATGAATATTCGACTAATGAGACTTCGAATTATCGCGAATTGACTGTACCATATTTGATCACTCAACTGAGAAGGGGAAACAACGTTTCGTATGGGAGACTAATATAGTTAATGTAGTAAAATGGAGGTTATCTTTCCTCGTAAGTGGGGGTATATGAATATCCATTTTGGAATTACTTTCTGCCAATTATCTTTACAAATTGTCAAAAAACATGATAATCAACTTCTGAAAGTACTGGAAAATAAAATGAATACTGTGGTGGCTAATGGAATATGCAAGTTTGAATTTGTTTGAAAAGGTGTATTATTTTTGGGATTGATCATATCACAAGTGTTGCCAAACAATGAAACCTGTCCCCAAATAACGCCTTGCCTAAGTTCCTTTCCTTATGCAGATAAACCACTTTATTTTATACTTTTAGAAAAAGTCTAAAAATAATCTTAAGACATCAAATAAGCAAACTCTTTTCAATAAGACTGTACAAACCGAAACGAAACTCAAAACAAAATCAAATTCTAATTTATGAAATTCTAATCTTCCTTCGCGACAAATTCGTTGCCAGTTCGTGAATAAAAAAACATACATTTCAAATTGCGTTTCGAAAAGAAAGGTTAAAGTCACAGTTTCTAAATATTCCCCTTTTCAACTAAATACCTCCTAAACTTCAATAAAAGGGATAAAGCATCCTATTAAATTGTGCTAGTCCTCTAGAAGAATCGGAAAAAACCTCTCAGAGTAGCGAAACGACATGCTTTAATGCCCAGCTTTTCATGCCGAATGTCATAGAACACAATGAGCCAACAAGAAACGTAATCACTAAAGTTTGGAGTTAAACAAAAGGCCAGCATTAAACTTTGCATTGGAAGAGAGCGGTCTAAAAGGAGGATTCACTGGTGAATTTAGAAATGCACAAAGGGCAAATACTAACTCTTCCTGGCTTTTAACTTCCAAATGTTCTTCTTTCTTTTTCGAGTGGATGACTCTCGAAAATCGTCTGCTTTCTTCTGGGCTATTAGAGAATTCTTTCTTTCAAATGCTAAACTAACTGGAACCGAGATTGTGTTTAGGAATAAGATATTTAGATTTCTTTTGTAAGTGATTTTGTTAAAGGATCATCTTATCCATTTTTATATGTGATGACATGAATGCAAACTTTTGTAACATGCCAGAAAAGTACGAAATTGGAATGAAACTTAGTAGTTGTTAAATGTTTAACATATGACTGAAGTTAAGTGTCTAACTGTAGAGTTGAAATTTGAAAATAATAATGTTACTTTATTTCAAGGTATGCATAAAGAATAATTTAAAAATAGCTGAACAAAAATATTTATTAAAATCTAAAATAAAGTAAAATTTTAAAAGTAAAAATATTTTTTCCATTTGTAAATTGTATCATTCATAATGCAAGATAGCGAACTCGAAACGTTAATATCAATTTGCTTGTAGTGTTTTGATATCATGAATTTTTCTTTTGTAGTGATGTTTAATTGTGTAGTTATTCATTCTGTGAATATTAAGTGATAAAAGCATTTGATAAATTATATATTTTTAAGAACAATCTATTTTTTATTTTATAGAACTTTTGCCCCATGATAGTTGGTATTGATGGTAAAATGATATAAATTGTGACTGTGTACGGTTATTATCAATTTATTCATTCATTTTTGGTAAGATGTAAATCACAACCTTTAGGCATAGCCTCCTATTTCTTACTTAAGCTTCTTACCTTATATGAATTTTTTGTATATTTTATCTCTTAATGTTAATAGAGAGCATTGTAGAATTCTTCCACAAGAAAATGCCAAGATCAATATTCTAACATTATTTTTTAAACTTTTAGTATTCTGTCTTACAAAAGTAAAAGAAAATCAAATATATCAATATATCAACAGAAAAAAAAAAAAAAAAAAAAAAAAACTCATGCTGTAAATCAAACGCTTTATCAAGAAGATAAAATAAAACAATTTTCGAATATTTATAAATTAAATAATTACATTGAAGATTATTACGTTTATGGTACGATTTATAGAAGAGAAAATAACTGGCAGAAAAAACAATGTTGTAATTAGTAAATTTATCGTAAAGCCAGTTCAACATTTTGAAGCTTTAGCTTATGATAATCCAGAGAAATTGCTCCACAGATTTTTATATTCTAGATTTTTTTTTATTTTGGACAATAACCATGACTTCCAATCAACTTTTATTTCTGCCAAAGAAAATGTCCCTTCAGTAACAACGTGGTGTTTTCCGATCACAGTTCATTTATCAGTTAACTTTCCTTTTCCTTTTTATATCGAACATTAATCGCTTTTCTCCTAATACACACCAACATATCGAGTGCAATACTCCATTCTACAAACAGACTCTAAAACCCTTTTCAATCTTCAATTCGCTTCACTTCCAAGAACAAACGACTCGCCATACTTCTCCATTAACTTTTAGACAGAACGGAACAGAGTAAAGGCTGCTGATTAACATCTTGCGGTTGCAGTGTAACTCTCGAAAATCCATCACCATGGTGCGAATGGAGCCGGTTGTTTGGTGGGAACCAATCCTAAACTCCCATCTAACTGACAAGTATTGCTGAATACAAAAGCGTGGGAGCCACTGAATAATGATCTGGGGGTTTGCTCCCCCTACTAATTTATTTGCCGCAATTAATCTCCGCCGATCATTTATCTTTCATAATTCAATAACAATCCTCTAAATAATTAAGGAACTTGTGGGTTTGTGGGAGGGAGTGAATGATCAAGTGTTACTTGAAAAATGTAGTATTGGATCTAGATGGGTTAATGAATTATCTATAAAATGTATTACATAATATATTTTCGAAGGTTGCCTATCTAGAGATGTAGATGTATATTATGGAGGACGGCCAAATTTTGTGGTTAAATAGCTACTTAGTTTGGGTGTATTGTTTTTGAAATGAGAATGTTATTTATCAAAGAATTATTTTTAATGATTGCTTAAATGGCACCTACGCATTATACCATCGACTGTTGGCGAGACAAAAAACTCTCCAAAACTGATTCCTTTATTACATTGGATGTTCGGTCGACCGCGCAGCTTCCACGGAAGGCCCCGAAGCTGGTCCAAGCCGAATCGGATCTCCGACGAGGCCAGGAGGTTGGATTTTTTTGAAGCCAACAAAAAGTGCCCCAACGGTGACGATATAATACATAAGTAGCGTTTAATTCAGCACAGAGTCCCTTAATTCCACCTTTATTTCTCCGATTCATTTCGTAAGTAAAGATATATCCCATTATGTTATAATCTTAGTTGGTGAGTGAAAACAATTTATTTCTCATTGTTTAAAGAAATACTTATTACGATTCTTATGATAACTATAATACTCGTATCTACAAATCTGAAACCTACTCTCTGGTAGAATTCTTAACCTTATTTTCCAATAAACTGTTTCTTCCATCCTAATAATATATAATGAACCCGTAGTATTCTAATTACTGTAAGCGTGGCTAATATTTATTATAAAATGTATTTATTTAGACAAGTGCTTAGTGAACCATTCAAAACCACTTAAGCACTTTTAATCGACCACAGCATTATAAATATGAAATAAAATATTACTTAAGGGGATTGGGTAGCCCTTGTTTTCACAAAAAATAGTAAAAATATAAATTTTCTGTTTTTTGCATTTTTATAATCTTTGAAACCTTCTCCTTATTCTGGCAAGTTTTTGAGCTGATCCGATAACTGTAATTGCAAAAAAAACCTATATTTTTATGGAGAATTTAGCATGGCTGCAATAGCTCCTTCGATATTTCGAAAGCATTTTTCTCAGTTCGTGATTTTTGAAATTCCCACCTTATTCAAAATGTTAAAACTTTAGCAAATATGAATGAAATGACTTGAAATTTTTTTTTGTGTCATTCCTAATATTTATTTGATAAAAATAGGCATGGATTCTTGAATCAAATAATAACTTTTTTTTACAAATTTAAGCGTTGAAAAATACCCGTTTTTTTACGCTTTTTTTAAAAATATAGGTACAGTAATTATCGTTTTTCTCAGAAACTATTTTACTTATTCTAAATCTTATGACTAAAAAGTTAGAGCGTATTACTATGAACATTGTTTTAAAAAGAAATCAGGATAAAATATTGAAAAATGAAAAAGAAGATAGAATTTGAAATTTAATGAATTTTTAAAATTTAAAAGAAAAAAAATAATAAAATAAAATAAAAATAAATAAGAAAAATGTAAGAAGAATGTAAAAATAATAAAGAATAAAATTTTTAAGAAAATGTAGAGCACTATATGAACTTTTTTTAAATTAAAATTTAGTTTTTATTTAGTAATATTTCCAACTATGTGAAAATTATAATTTTAAAGGCTTACATATAAAAAAAAAGTTTAAAGGGTACCAAGTCCCCTTAAATAGATTAAATATTTTTTAATGTTTTCCTTATTTACGCAACATTAATATCAAATCAACGGAAATAAGGAAATAACTTCATGAATATGCAAGCCACAGAAAAAGTACAAATTTACTACCATTTTGTATTTCAATTATGTAATAAGGTTAAAGTAATACTTTCTGGTATCATTTGAAACGTTTTCCAATTACATAGCTTCTTCTATAATATGAAAATTTGTTTTCATATAAATTTTTTCTTCCAAAATAATATATTACATTTTATTATCATTTTAACATGTAAACAAACCCAAATTGAAGTGTATGAGATTGAAAGTATAATAAATCTCAATAAAACGGCGCAAAAATGTAAGTTCTAATTCTATTGGAAGTAATAAAAGATTACTTTTTACTATTGAGAATGTATCTATTATTATATAATTTATATCTCCTTGTCATGTTTAATTTAGTGTTGCTTACTGTACATTTTGTTATTAAAGAATAAGCTGGCAATATAAATCTTAGAAGAAGTTTGTGAATTTAATTAATTTTAGGAAATGATCGTTTTTATTTGGTTCTACAAAATCTACTAAGGACTGAAATAAAAGTGTTTTTTCATAATTTTAGGGTTTTTTCAAACATGAGTAGATAAATACTTTAAATGCCAATAAATTTTATAAGACCTTTTCTTTCTAGATGTAATTAAAATTTCTAACATATTCATAAGTTTTAATTAAAGATTAGTTTCATAAAATTGAAGTTCTGTGCTATTTTTGAGAAAGAGGTAACAATTTATCTTAGACAAGAATTGTTTAGAATTGACACAGGCATAATGATAGATAACATAACAATTGCTGATTTCCGATTATAATTGATAAATAATCTTTTTAATTCTATTTATAAAACATCGATTCTCCATACTAAATTTTAATGTATAGTCTTAAGCAATTATTGAATCACGTAAAGAAAATTCATACTTATACTTTTATTCTCACCTATCAGAAAGTATAGAATATTTGCTTAACAACAAATTTACTTTATGGTAATGTATAATTTAATAATGTATAATTTAGCTTTCATGAAAAAGAGACAATTCAGATTAAAGCCTCATATAGACTTAAATCAGTTATTTCTGATAGTGTTGTTTAAAAGGTAATAGCTATGCGAGTAAGTACCATAGCAACTCTTGGAGAGCTCATATAAAGTTGGTCTTGTCTTCTTTAACAACGATTCTCTTAACGAGATCTTCCAAGGAGTCTGCAGATGTCTCTTATACTAATGTTTCACGTGCCCCGAGAAGCAATGGTGGATGTAGCATTGAATCTCTTGGGAGGGCAACCAGGAAGGGATATTATATGGAAAATGGAAAGTTAACATATACGCCGTAAATTCATTTAGTATGTTGCGCGTATAACAATTGTTTGATTTTTAGTTAATTTGGTAATTAGTAATTAATTAACGTTTAAGATTATTTGTTTGGCCTTATACCGCCAACGTTAAAATGGAATTTTTCTAAGTTACTAAAGCACAGATAATTTTGATTTTTTTTAATTTTATATAAACCTTCTTTAGGAGGAAGTCCTAGTAAGGATCAATCCCTATACTCACTATGTTACAATCTTCTAGTACAATGCATTTAGAAACTACTTTCTTTTAAACCTTGACAATTGGTGAGTAGATACGAAAATGATCACTTAATGGAATGACTTAAATTAAAAACTCAAAAATAGCGTCTGATATATTTTATATTTGAAATCCTTACGTTAATGCATATGCAGTGGCTCCACCTGGTTTTGCCTTTTGCTATTTCAATTGTCATTTATAATAGATAGACATTGAATAAAAACAACTTATGTTATTTTGTCAAATGATCTTTTTCGTACCTACTCACCAAATTTCAAGGTTTTATAGAAAGTTGTTTCTAAATGCACTGGGCTAGAAAATTGTAACATAGAGGGTATAGGAAATTATCCTTACTAGGGCTACCTTTTAATAGTATGAGATTAACATTTGGACAGTATGTTTTTTTTAAGTATCAAATAAAAAAATCACAAAAAACACTAAAAATTGTATTTCTTTCAGAGGAAATAATTACAAAAGAAGAATCAAGACTTTACTGAAGAATTAACCTCAAGTTAATCTATGACATAAGGTTAATGGTAAAGGTAAAAGTAAAAAGGTAATGGTAAAAATTTTATGAACAAGATAGTACCATTTTTCGTAATGTTATCAAGGTGGGAAAATTTTTTGAGATTTATAATTTGTACATGAATTGTGGTATGGCAAACCTGAGGTTTTTTTTAAATATTTTTTCTTTGCAACTAGAAATAAAGGTAAAAATTATATGCTACAATAAATAGAATAATTTGAATTTTACTTATACACAAAAATCTAGAAATTCTTAATTTTAATAGTTTTAGCTTATTGAATACCCTTAATAAAATGCAAGGTGTCCCAAAAATTACTGGCCTATGCAAAAGTTCTATACAAAATATGGGTAATTGAAAGGAAAAAAAAAAAAAAGAGAAGCGATAAATTTGCAGTGCTAATTGCAATGCGCTTGCGTTGGAATTCAAACGTGCTGTTTTCCCGAACACTTTTCATAACTTTTCCATTATTTATTCATTTTTGAAATATGTCAGTTATTTTTTACACAACTTGTTTATTGAAATATATTCTTAAAATATAAAAATGGGGCAAATAATAAAAAGGTACGAGAGTTATGACAGTCGCCAATTCAGAAAAGTAGAATACGAAGAAAGAAATATAAATGAACTAGCTGAATACCCGTGCTTCGCTACGAAATTTTAACATTAGCAAGATTTTAGCTAGCTGTGAGACCACGCGTTGCGGAAATCTGTCATTCGTATGTAGGTTCCAGTTTTTGGCACTTCGCTCGCATTAAGCTTCATCGCTACGCAAAATCGAGCTCGCTTCGTTCGCTGAAAAGTTCATTGACACATAAGTACAGGCTTACTTCACTCGGTGATAGGTTCATTACTATGCAAGAATAGGCTCGCTTCTCTTTCTGAAAGTTGATTGTTGCGTAAGCATAAGCTCGCTTTACTCATTAAAGTCTATAATTGCTACGTAAAACCTTAATATTAAAAGCCTCTCCCCTGTGTAGAGAAAAAAAAAATCCTCCCGTTAATACAATAATACAACACCCCTTTAAGATTATTTTAACACGTGTTTGTGGAAAGCAAAATTAGAAAGCCAAAACTATTTATGTTGAAACTTTCAGAGCTCTAGGCCTATTAGAAGTCGCTTTTTGTAAAAAAAAAAAGTTATTAAAAGAATTAATCGAAAATCAAATTTAAATTTTAACATTCTGTTTGACATGTATGCAATTAGAAGGCCAAAACTACTTATGCTGAAAATTTCAGAACTCTAGTTTAAGTAGGTTTCTATAGATCCACACACAGACTCACAGCTTGTTTTATTTTTATAGATAAATAATGTTGAAAAAGGAAGTTGGATTAAGACAGTCACTGTCTCGGATAAGTAACTTCTACACGCGTTTTCCTTCTGTTACATCAAGTCTTTAAACAAAGGCGTTCAATTTGGCAAAGTTTAATGTTGTTAAGGGTGATAAAAATTGATAAAAAAAAACTTGCTATTTTGATTCTTCTTAAAAACAAATGCCGCATTGCTGCGAGTTTGATTAAAACTTGTCACCGAATATTCCAGTTCAAATTCAGTATTTACTTTCAAGATGGGAATTATCATAGAGTATCACGGAAGCCCTCGTTCGGTTAAATTTTAATGACCTTCAGTACTGTTATGAATTTCCTTCTCAGATGAACGATGACACTGGATTACAAAAATAAATAATTTCTTCTTCTCAAAGAATTGTGCTATTTTTTAAACACTAGAAGCAAAACGCATTCAACCTCAAACGAGAGTTTCCAATCATCCCAACTCAACAGCAGTGAAAACGCAAGCTTCCTGCCGTTAGATACAACAAATAAACAAGAGCTTCATTCACATCAGCTCAAAAAATTTACAACCGGAACTGGACAAGACTAACTCTTATGACTTCTCATGTGAACCTTTTATAGGTATTCTCCAAAATTCTAGAAATATCCAGATAAGACTAGCCGTTGTCACTTTTTTATTGCTCCGATATTATTTATAATTTTTACATTAATAAAAAGCTATAATTAAATGTGATTGGTAAATTCTTATTATAATTCTATATTCTATTCTAATATTCTATTGGTATAATTCTAATTCAGCAAACATTCACATTATGTACACTTATTTACAAATTCTCGAGCGTAATATTAATAGGATTTATTAAATCCGTCTGGTACCATTTAATGTTGAGACTTTGGAAATTACAATTTTTTCTTTCTGTTGCTCTTTTAAATGATTCTGGTGGAATGTTAATATGGAAACTCGTCTCGAAGAGATATTTAATTTAGCATATTGCCTGTATTTTCAGCATTTGAAAGTCTTGTCTTTGAATATTAACTTCAGGCTCACGGGCGGAGAATTTGTAAAAGCTTCTCTTTACATTGACCGCGAGGTTGCGGGTTCGAGTCCCGTGTAAGGCATGGGTGTTTCTAAATGCATGTTGGCTTGTCAAATGACGAATATTTCGGCGCATTATAGCCCTCGTGTTGCTGACAGTGCCAGATAACCTGAAAACAACCAACCAACTTTCTCTTTACATTAAAGTAGTGTGAAATGAAAACTATTTAATTGTTTCTGGATTTTTATTCAAAGTTTATTTCATACTGTTGATACAAGTTACTTAGAAATAAGTTTATCGTACTCCTTTTCTATGAAATTATGGAGTAATAGCTCCAAAATTATTTGTTTCAATTATAAGTCAATAATTAATTATTCAGTTTCAAAGTTAATTAAAAAATATTAACGATCTCCGAATGCACTAGGTTGAACCGGTGTCTCGTCTATCAGCTTGTATACTGCACCCTTTGAACTCATTCCATTTTAGCCAAAATCTTATTACAGGAGGATTTTTTTTTTGGTATGCATTTCCAAGAGTTTTCAGCAGCTCTCCATACTTCTGCAGTCGATTGCTCACCGGAAAAATCAATCCTGGCTTTCCATAATAAATTTTCCATGAGCGTAATTCCCAAAAAATGACTTGCGATGTTCAAATTTGATGTACGGGGGGGGGGGGGGCATGGGAACTGGTTTTCGTTAAAATCGGTCATACGCCTAAAGTTGAAATCACGAAAAAATCATGTTTTTCAACTATTGCTAAAAACGGCTTTAACGATTTTCATTAAAATTTCCGTGCTAGCCTCTTAAGGTCATTCCCCCTCTGAAATTCCCGTAGAGATGCGATACAAGCGTATGAAGCTGAAAAACGAGCTCGTTTAACACAGAGCTCTCTGTCCTTGAGCATCAACCAACAATGATTGAATTTTTTTTCTTGTTCCATGCCCAAGAAAGGACATTGTAATGAGTAAATACCATCACCATTTCCCCCCCCCCTTTTCTTTTCTTTTTTGCCTTTGTAAATATTGTTACCAAACACGGTAAATAACACCGTACCAAATTTTAATGCAATGACCAATATTATAGTGTAATTGAACGTTGTGCGATTTTCCTCACCTCTAGTTTACTTTGAATTAATCTTTAAATTTTTTCTCGTCTACTATACGGTCCCTTAAAGAAAGCGTTTTTTACATTTTCGCTAAAAAATCGAGAACTAAAAGTCAAAATGGAAAGGAAAAAATTGTGGAGGGGAGGGGGGGGGGGGGGGTTTAGACCATGGTGTATCTAATGAAAGCAAAAAGAAAAACTATGTTTCTATTCAATTTTTTTTAAAAATTGTTTTATTAATTAATAATTAATTATTAAAAAAGAAATTAATGCACAAGTTGATTGCTATTTATGTCTGGCCATTTACAAACTATCTTTTGGGGAAAAAAAAAAGAAATATATTAATTATTTAAGTATTTATGGCCAAAAAACCAACTTTTTTATTTAACATTAATTTATCATTTTCTTTTTATCATTTAAATTACAAACATTTCATTAGAAAATTACGAATTTTTGAATTTCGAAATTTTTTTTGGATGCTGAATCCAAAATTGGGATAATATTATGAGGTTGCTATTGAACTTTTTAAAAGTTTGGTTATGTTTTAATATCTAGACGACCCCTCACGATAAAAAAAAAAAAAAAAAAAAAATATATGCAATTATTAAAAACCTTCCACGATTTACAAAGGTACCTTTTGTTTGTTATTTCAACAATTAGAGCACAAGATATAGCCATCGTTCTGATTTTTTTGGGGTACTGTACTACTGTACTATATTTAACGTTGTCTACAAAATCCGAAATCGATTGACAGACGATTTCTAATTTTTAAGAAAACGAGTGCTTATTTTCAATGCTCATTTTGAAACAATTTTACTCAAACTAGAAGATGGCGAATGCTTTCATTTTGAGTGAAACTTTTTCTTAGGTGTTAGTTAGAAACAGAATAGTAGTAGTTATTGTTCCCCAGTGCACTATTCTAGATAATTTACTGTTTTTGAGAAGAACTCCAGTGGATTAAAGCCTGGGAATTGTTGAGGCCAAGACATAATTTGACGAAGATTTTGGAGCAGGGCTACTCCAGGACATAATAATAATCCTCCAAGGCACTACAATTGGAATGTGGCCTTTTCAAATTGTGTTCGACTTGATTTGAATTGTCACCCCACTTCATTTGTCGAGCTAACTTTTGTACACATGGTGACCTTAAATTAGCAGAAAATGTAACAAGGATCAATGAAAATTCATTCTGAGGAATAAAATTATATATGGTGTTTTTTAAAATTGTTTTCTGAACCACCTTAATATAAGGGGCCTAAAAAATATGAAATTAATATAAAGCCACTCGCATAGCAAAAAATTGCATTTATATCCACAATAACACTTTATAAATAAAACAATTTAGCACTAGGCCACGTAAACCATTTATCTCTTATTTTGTTATAGTAAGTTAAATATAATATATGACAAAGGCAAGTTTTCTAGATTCAATTTATTAAATATGAATTACATATCTCCTAAAATAGATAAAAGTGTTGAGTTATACTTAGAATTTAAAACATCAGTTCCAAAATAAGATTATTTTATGTAAAAATATTTCTTTGATAGTTTTAAAGAAATTAAACTAGACTCAACTCACTTTAAGTTGAGTTTGATTTCGTTTGAGAATTTTTTTTCAACTAGTTTTAAGAATCATATTGCATTTTATTTTCATAAAATGCCTAGTCATTACTTTAAAATCTAAACAAAAAATATTTCGGAAGCAACAAAGTCAAAAGTAAACCTTCCCTTGGGAATTTAAGCAGCAAAAAGCTCAATCTGTTTAAGAGTTAAAAATCAAAATCAGTTATAAAAGTTTAATAAAAAAATACAAACTACTTTAGGAGGTTTACAAAGGTAAAAATAAAGAGCATTTACTCTTCACTTCAAATCTTCTTTCGGTCTCTACGGGTAACATGAGTTGCAAACGATCATATGAAAGTTCTTTTTATTAAACGTTGAAAAAACAATGCATCAATTAACTGACATTAAGCAACAGAACGGTCTCTTCTTGATTTTTTTTTAAACCCTTGGGACCATCAGCTATTAGAAATTGATTCATAAAGGCATGTAGGAAACAATAAAAACGTACAAAAACCAACCATACAAAAATATAATTAAATGACTGTGCACAAATTTAGGTTTTCGAATGAGATAACCGTGTTTTTATATCGTTTTATAAATAAAGATAACGAAAAGTTGGCGTCAGTAGGGATTTCAAAGATGGGGTTTCAACTAGAATGTGCCTTTTTATAGAAATAATAAAAATATTTATTCTTTCTTTTTTTTAATTCTTTTTTTAACGGTTTTTCCACTAATTTGTCTGATTTAGAGATTAGGGTTTTTATTGCTAGATTTTTTTCTTAAATAATCGCCTTATCGTAATGAGCATTGAATTTTGTTTTTATAAAATAACAATAATAATCAGTTGGATATTTAGCTAAAGGGATAGAGTTTCCGGCTGAAAATAAAATGATATGTTATGTTTTTTTTGTTTTTTTAGATTGTTTCTTTCAATTTTTTTTTATTAGGAGTTTTTATAAGTACACTTAAAGAAGAACGACGCTAGAAAGATTATATTTATATTATCACTTCATAGAATGTCCAATTATAGCAAATAATCATTTCATTCGTTATTTTGCTGTGTGATTAAAATAAAAATTAGTTAAACATCACAGTCGCTGAAATACCGCTTCTACTTTTGAAAGTCTTTCTTGTCAGAGAACCAAAATACAGATGTATCATTTTCAAATGTATTCAAAATCTTAAAAATAACCTTAAAATAATGCATGAATTTTTGCTGTGTCTCGTTTCTTAAAATGGAAATATTAATGTACGTATAAGAAATATGAGGCAAATTCTCATATAACGGGAGTGTGATTTTAATCGATGTATTTTTTTTTTTTTAAGTTGCAAAATTCAATTTTTTGTATCGACATAGAATCGAAGGAACAATTAAATTACAAAAAGTGTTTCTTAGGGCAAATCATATTAACGCAAAAAAAATAAAAAAATAAAAAAATGTATCATTAAAATTGAGGTAATAAGGACAACTTTTAGTTTAGTGGGTCAAATCATTATTTCATTTCTGATTGTAAATAATAAAATTTTCTCTGATACAATCTGGTTTTATTCTTTCTATTAATTGAAAGAATTTCATTCCATGTATGCTCTCTTAAGTTTAAGCAATTCACAATCCTTAGCGCACTTTAGATCTGGAAAATGAAGTAATCAATTTCGTTATTAGCCCTATTTTATCTTATCACATGGTTTATCTGAAGTAGAATAAGTATAACATTTTTAAATGCATTCTAATTCATTAAATTTTAAAGATAGATAAATATAGATTGAGAGCAAACTTATTTGTAATAATATCGTATTTGACCCCACAGAAATATTTTTTGATTAATTTTTGACATTTACAAGGATTCCATCAAACAAATATGAAAACTAGACTGTACTTTTTTAGTCATTAATTATATTACGAGTATTTTTGTATTTTTTAAACATATTTTCAATCGTCATAGTTACAGAAGCAAACCCCATATTAACCTTTTGAGACACTTTACAAATTATACACTTAACTACAGATTAGATATGTAATTGTAATTATATTGTTTTTGATAGTACGAATATATTCTTCAAACTGTAAAAAAATATTTTAAACTTTAGCTTTGCTTGTCAAAAAACAGAAACCATCAAAGTTACAAAATTAAAAAAAAAAAAAAAAAAAAAAAAAAATCCTTTGAACACTAATTATTAATGCTTAAGTGTTTCATTCATGTAATGCTCTTTTACTCTAAAGATAATGCAATCTCTATTCAACTCTCTCACCAAAATCCCATCTCCTTAAAAAATTTATTTTCTACAACTATGAATTAATTAAACTGACAAAAATATTGGCATTCTATCAACATATAAAAACGAATTTTCCCGAGGTTCAATATAAATTAGTTTCTCATGCGAAAATTGGGGCCAGTTTCACAAAGATAATTTATAATTGAGTTTTAAAGAAGGATGAATGTTTTTATATTCTGGCTATGTAATGTGTTGATTAAAAAAAAAAAAAAAAAAAAAAATATATATATATATATATATATATATTTGCTTTCGAATTATACTTAATGTAAACTCAGCGTTGAATTATTTAAAAAATAATGTGTTAATATTAAATAATTAACAAACTTTTTTTTGTTTTCTAACGTAATCTTTTTATTCTGGAATAAAAATAAATTAAATAATTAAAAGTTAACTAAAAATGTTGTTTTCTTGTTAAAATAATTATGTGTTAGAATATTTAAACAATTATTATAATCGCGCCACTGCATATTTTTAGTTTTATTCTGTCGGGGACGTTTTAATTTACTTTTAATATTCATTTTTATTTTTATTTTAAGCATTTTGACCTAGTTTAAAATATAATGCAGTGGAAAATTGCATGGCCGAGAAAAAACGAAGTGTCTGTAAAATTTCAAAAAGTTATCGCCTGATTTATATACTTTCATCTATTTTTGAAGTTTACTGGAACATACAAATCTATCATTTTATCTTCCAAATAATGTTCAAAAGCGTTAAGAAAAATCTGTTTCGCTTTTGAAGCAATTTTATCTTCCGCCAACTTTCAGGAAACTTTTGATATCATACTCTGTTCCATGACGTAAGATGTATGGCAGTATTATCCAAGTATAATGCATGAATTGTATGTTCATATTTTTCAAATTCATTCAAAATATCCGAAGAATTTTAGAAGGTAGTTCTTCACTGAGTATCGAAACTATTCCAAGAAAGATATATTATGCTTCATAAGGATATGGCCAGCAGTTATTTTTGTCTGAGGTTATTTCATTCTAAAATGACTAGGAATATCATTGTATTACGTTTTATAATTATTTACAAAGTCTTTGTAACCTTTGATAAAATGGATAATTTGTAGAAAACTCATTGAACATTTTAAGGCTATTTATACTTTTTTTTACTTATGTGGGTATTAATAGGTGATTTTTCTACCAAATTTCTCTTTTATTTTTAATTTATCATCCTTATTTTTTTTAACACGTTTAACACCTCTTTTACCAAAAATGAAAGTTTCATGGATTTTGATGGTTTAAGAGAATAAGGTGATTTAAAATTATTTAGCGATTTACATTTTTATTACAGTGTCTATATCAGCTTATAAATGTTTTTCTAAAAAACTTCAAATGATTTTAAACTGCCTGGATTCTAAACAGGCATACCTTGATAGCTACTATAAAGAATAATCTCTTAAATTTTTGTATACCATCTTCTGCTTCGTTTAATTTAGTTCGAAAAAGTTTTATGGAATTATGAGCAGTCGCATGCATAATTTATAGATACAAATAATTATCTGTTTTTTTCGGTAAAATCTCAAATTATTTACTGATTCGGTTTTGAATTAAGCAGTATATAATGTTTATTGTACCAAAAAATAAAATTTGAAACTCTGAATGTTCCCGCGCATAAATGCTTCGAGTACCACTATTACAATTCTGAAATATCCAAGGATAAAGTTTCGAACCGTCGTCTTGTAAAGGGATTTGCTTCCTTTACAGGCTGAACTAGAAAAATCTGTTGAAGAGTAAGTAGGACTACAAATTGGAGGTTTTGCAATTGTAAAGGCTTCAAAGCTTTTATACATGCGCGAACATTTACAAGGATATTAAAATATAAAGAGTATAAAAGCTAGTCGGAAAATCGGTACTTTTCTCTGATATTTCTTTTATTTCCTCTTACATGTATATTTTTTTTATATTGTTTCTAAATATTCCTTTATTCAGTGAGATTTTCATGCATAAAATAAAAACATAATTTTATTTTATATAGTAATAACAACGCTGTCATCATTTTCCATTTAATAATATGAAATTCCCTGTAGTTGCTGAATACATATAAAATACCCCCGAAAATTCTATGAATTTTCTAAATATGAAATATTTCTTAATGCATCCTTTAACTTTTCAATTCTTAACATGTTACTTTCATTTTTGACCTTCAATGCAAAGTGTGATTATAATTTTAGAGTTCAACTTTCAAAAATCAGTAGGAAAAAAAAAAAAAAAAAAAAAAAAATCACTGTATAGAATGACCTGAATATGCCCGAAGAAGCCATATCATTTCCTTCCATTTTAATGAAGCCATTTTTATGCGATACCATTTCTTTCTTGAAGTATATTCAGGTTGAATTTCACCTGATTGTGACCAGTGGGTATTTTTTTTTTTTTACATCTTTTTGAAAGTTAGACTTTAATTATAATCACTATGTGCATTAAAAATAAATGTTTACCGATGATACCGTGTAATATGCTTGCTCTGGATTTAAATTTAGATGGTGTGCAGAATTTTTTCTCTAGTAAGTTTTGTATTTTCTTTGCAAAATTATAGTCGCAACTTTTGAGCAATATAAGATAATAAACATTTGAGAGTCGGATTTTGTGGGGGTAGCTAATGGAGAGCATTTGTCTCTTCAAGGAAGAGACAATATAAAGTTGTGTTGAGGACTTTAAAGGTGAAAAAAAATTCTCTTTGTCATGGCATTATTTATTATTTTGATTCTGACAAAACAAACGCATGATGTGATTATATAAAGATAGCTATTTGCTTGAAAATATCATGTCTGCCACTACTGTTTTTTTCTTTCTTGTTAATTGCAACAAAATACAAAATTAACTAAAAAAGAAAACTCATGCTTTTGTTATTTCTGTATTTAAAAAAGTGAAAACATTAATTGGTTTTATAAAAAAATTGTTCAAAACGAATTTATATTATTTTTATTTACTAGATGGCATGTACAATAATTTTCTTTACATTTTCTGTAAGAAAGTATAGTTTATTTACAGATTTTTTATAATCTACTCTAAAGTTAGAAATATCCCACTCACCACATTGATAAAAAAAAAGTTTTGTTATGGTGCAATTCTTCAAGCAGGAAACCATTTTCTTTTTCTAAGCAATTTAGTTGCAAAAATACTCACGAAAACTTCTTTACAAATATACATTTTCAATTTACTTTCGAATTACTTTCAAAATCGAAATTTAAATCTTTATCTATGACTGCACTAAATCTTACATAATCTCACAAACTATTGGACTCCTGATGGAATATTCAGATAGTTACTTGACTATCCAATAATTTTCGACCCATCCAATATGAAACTTGACATAACATCCTTATCCTAGAATTGAAAAAACAAAACAAACGACCTATCTTAAGTTACCAACAATATAGAATTGCTTTTATCCACATCATAGAAATCGATGACGATAAAAATTCCTAGAAATATCGATAGAAAACTCTTTTGGAATTCAAGACAACTTCAAATGTCATTTTCCGATCAAGAAGATGCATAAGTTTCGACTTGGATCAGAAAGTTTCAAATACTAAGTTATCCTCAATACTTTTATTCCATTGCTATTTCTACAGTGTAACTGTTGGAATTGCGTATTATTGCCACCTGTACGAGATATTTATGGATTGGATAATATTTCAGAACTAATGGAGTGGAAGTAGTAGTTAGACTTTTTCTGAACTGTACCAAAGTTGAATGGGACGTTGGATATTATTTATGGACCGAACTTTTCAAGCTGTGTGATTTACTCGCTTCGAAAACAGAAACTTGGCTTCAAATGTTGTTCAGAGAAATTGATGGTTAGTGATTGCGCGTTAGTAAAAGGGGATTTTTATCATTTTTATTATGTAGTAAACCGAAGTGTAGACACGGAACAATTATTGTATACTTTTTTGTACGTCTGACTTGTCTGTACTCAAATTTTTTTTTAAATTTGTCTGTATATTTATAAATGATAAGAATAACATTCATGAGAGTGAATACAAAAATAAAGATTAACAGGATAAATATTCTAAAGTTAAATGATGAACTTTGCGCATGAAGAATCTTTCGTATGAAAAATCTTTTCGTGTGGGAAATCTATTTGTGTGGAAAATTTTTTAGTATGAAAAGTCTCTGTATATTTAAATTGTGTTCTTCTTAAATTGAGAAATGCTGCATTAATTGTAAATAAAACCGACAAAACTAAAAAGATATGTATTACTTCATAGTCTCTCTTAAAATTCATGGTAATTTTAATTAAAGTTGAATATTCAAAAAGCTTTAAAAGAAGAACCACTGATCAGAATGACTTGAAATTTGACCTGTATATAATTGAAAAAGGAGAAAATAATTTGTTTACAAAAAAAAAAAAAAAAAAAAATATTACATTTTTTTTTATGCAATGCAATTTTTCCTTTCTTCAGGCATATATTCAGGGCAATTTTTAGGTAATTTTGATGAGTGGTTTTTCACAAGTTTTTAAAAGTTGAACTTCGATTATAACCACCTTATGCTTTAGTTTATTTAGGCATAATTGTCTTGATAAAATTAATTTCATATTAATTATTATAAGAAACTTGGTATATTAACGATATTAAACTGTTAACTTTTTTAACAAATAAATTTAAGAGTATGAAATTTAAAATAAATATGTATATAATTTACAATTCCAAACAGAAACATTTCAATACAAACGTAATAATACATACACAAGTTATTGCGTTAGTTTTAAACTATTTTCAAAGATCAAAACTTTTACGTTCACATATTCATGTTTAAAAATTAATCTTCACAAAATCATTTCAAATGTATACTAATTAAATTGTGAACTATTGTGATTAATTTTATGAAAGGCATAACATAGGTGTTTGTTCTGTTCTGGATTCTGGAAAAACGATGTTTATTGGGATTCATTCTTTAATTATTAGAGATAAGGGAATCAGTGTAAATTGTAAGACTTCCATGAAATAAGATAAGAAATCCCGAGGAGGTAGTGTGATTCTTTATAAAACATTAATTTTAAAAGTTAATTTTTTTTATTCCAGTTCCTGCAGATAAAGATCAATTATAAAAGAGTTCATGACGTAAAATCGCAATAGCTTTGAAATTTAGCATTTTACCTGAAAATTAGAAACACCCAAGAACGTGATTTTCTCGTCTTTTGAAGATCTATGTGATGAGCTAAAGTCTCTTTAATAATCAAATGAATCATGTTAATTTCAGGATCTGAAGTTAATTATTTGACATTCTATGAAAGCTACCACTTAGCAGAGAATGTTCTCCTAAACCTTTAAAATAGATGAAATTAGAGCAGATTTTATAATATGATTTCTTAAACTGTTTCGATTTTTTTTCAATTTCAACTGATAGTCTATCTTTCATAATTAAAAAAAGCAAGTATCGTAAGAATATATGGTTTGCACATCTTGTATACTGATAACAAATGTGATGCTAATGAGTCATACATTAAGAACATGATTTGAATTCATTCTGAATCTTGGGAATATTAAAATGTTTCTCTAGTAGCTTCCATTAACAAAACAACAATTTAAGTAAATTATAGTCTTACATGTTTAAATTGATTGGGATTTGCTTTTTTATTTCTACAAATTCGGTTAGAATAATTGAAATACGATGAAAGTAATGTATATTTTTCAAGAAGCAGAATATTTTAAGATAAATAGTTGCTAATTTTATTAATTACACCGCTTTTATTTTTTTAACTAATTCATACAAATCACTTTTCTTCAGAAGTATAAAATTACAATCGCTTAAAGTTTTAAATCTCCATACAGTTTTCATAATTTAAAAATAATCTTTGACATAACTTGGAAACTCGAATAAAAATGTCGCATTTGGGTTTAAACCACAATAATTATTTTATGTTTTATATTACTTTGATTTTTGCATCCTGCAGCAAGAAAAATCATGGAAAACCTTGGGATCAAAACCTGGAGATATAAGTCGGAATAACATTTGAAAAGTAATGTATATTTTTCAAGAAGCAGAATATTTTAAGATAAATAGTTGCTAATTTTATTAATTACACCGCTTTTATTTTTTTAACTAATTCATACAAATCACTTTTCTTCAGAAGTATAAAATTACAATCGCTTAAAGTTTTAAATCTCCATACAGTTTTCATAATTTAAAAATAATCTTTGACATAACTTGGAAACTCGAATAAAAATGTCGCATTTGGGTTTAAACCACAATAATTATTTTATGTTTTATATTACTTTGATTTTTGCATCCTGCAGCAAGAAAAATCATGAAAAACCTTGGGATCAAAACCTGGAGATATAAGTCGGAATAACATTTGAAATATAATATTTAAAAAAAAGCAGACCGCAAATTGAATTTTCTTTAAACTTCTGCATGGATAGTTTCGCTAAAAGACACGAATTCAAATGTCAAATGGCTTTAGAAGACTCAACTTTCTATTTTCCCACATTATGGAATAGAAAAAACCTTAGTTGGAAATTTTTGATTGAAATGGTATTGGTATTAGAAATATTATCGGTGTTATTGATATTTGGAAAATTTTATCTTTCAGGGAAGTTTTTGAAAAATTTCGAATACATTTTAGGTTTAAAAAACTACTTAATCATCATTTAAAATTAGTCTATTTTAATAATTTCTGTCAAGCTTTGCAATTTCTCTACTTCTGTACTTCAACTAGTTTAATGGATACAGTATAAATAAGGATAACCAATTTACAAATATATTTTGCTATTGTCTTACATATATATTCTTTTATATTATTACAAAATACTTCATTGAATATTAAAATTTCATGTATAGAATCACAATGTATTAAATCAATTTAATTTTTAGTTTTTCCCATCCTAATGTCGAGAACAGTACTCTTATTAAATCACTTTGTTTGTCTGCCCGTTTGTAAAAAATTAAATAACATGGGAATCAATTGGAATATCTAAATAAAATTTACTACGTAAAAGTAATTTGTAAATACCTGAGTACACAATAGATAAATAAGAAAAAAATACAGGGTGTCATGAAATAGACTGACTGTTTTCAAAAATTAATTGCAGGAAAACGGTTGAGGTTAAGAAAGTAATTTTTGCAGTAAATTCATATGACAGGGCATAACAATTTTCTCCGAGTTCCTGGTTTTAGTTCAAAAAGTTGCCAACAGATGGCGCTGCAAGTCACCCCTATACTTCCCGTTGTGTTATGATGTATGCAAGTAATCAGAATACGCAGCCGTAGAAGGGTTGATGTTTTGACTTAAAAGGAGGGGTGAGAGGACAAGCAGTAGAGTTGACCAGGAGTGGAAGAAGTCTGTTGGAAAGTATTGAAAATGATGTATTCGTTGGAGGAAGGGATTTCCTTTGTATTGGAATTCCATCGATTGGGGGAGAGTACCACTGCAACAAGAAGCTTTCAGCACAAATTTCAAGTCGCTAAGGGTCTGAAGCCGGATACAATGAAGAAATTTTGCAAGAAATTCATACGGACAGGTAGTGTTGCGGATGGGAAAGTCGGAACTGTTAGACGACACTGGTAGGCTGTTACGGAAGTAAATGTACAGGTCGTCGTGGAAACAATTTCAGGCTCCACTACAAAATCAGTACGAAAAACTGCAACTGTATGTCACGTGCGCAAAAACGGCGGCGCATAAGATAATGCGTCAGTGCCTAACCCTGTTATAATACAAAATTAAAACTCAGCAACCACTTCAGATCGTATGCGTAGAAAAAATAAACATGTTTGCTAATGAAGTGCTAGAAATGATTGATGATGGCAATTTTGTTGTGAACTCTATATGGTTTTCAAATGTATCACATTTTCATCTTGATGGATGCGTAAATTAAAAATACTGGCGAATTTGGGGAACTGAGAACTCTCAAGTGTGTGTTCCTCAATCACTCTAGGCAGCTCTTTCCAGTAAGGATGATATTGGTCCTTTTTTTCTACGTGATACGGTGACTTCTAAACGATTTGTTAAAATTTTGTGCGATTTTGTGGCCATTTAAAATTTATTGGTCGAATCGTCAGCGACATCCTGGTTCATGCGAGATGGTGCGAGGCCTCACCGTACTGCAGAGCAGACGTTTTCCGTTTTTAGGAGGAATATTTTGATGACCGCGTAATTGCTTTAAATTACCCATGCTTCACAGGAAAGGTATTAGACTGGCCTCCGTATTCATCAGATTTGAATCCATGCGATATCGTCCTTTGGGGTCAGTTGAAGGATACTTTTACCGGAAAAATCCCTGAGCATTCGAGGAACTCGAAGAAAAATCAGTGATGAATGTGCAGTCATTTCTGTGGCCACTTTACAGAAAATGTCTTCTAATTTTGTCCTCCGATTGCGACATGTTATTGCGACTAATGGTGGACATTTCGAAAATATTGTAATGTGATTTTAATTAATTGAAATATTTTTTTTTTTTAAATGTGATGTAATTTTCAATTTTTTTTAATTAACAGGTTTACTGCTTACAGTTATATCTGCTGGTAACACTTTGAGCTGAAACCAGGAACTCTAGTAATTTTTTTTTTTTTTTTTTAATTTTTTTTTTTATGCCTTGTCACATCAATTTGCTGCAAGAATTGTTTTCTTAACCGTTTTCCTGTTGGTGAGTCATGATTGTGTATAGTCTTGTACCGATAGATGGCGTTAGGAGAACCATACGCTAGAATATTCAAATGTAAACATTTTTCTGTTATTAAAATTAGATGTGCGAAGATCACTCAACATGGCGTGTCGTTTTTATTGACTTCACGAACAAACATTGTTTGGCGCTACAACGTGGGGCCCGCGGCCTTCGAAATTGAAACTTGATTCTTGAAAAATTCGTACGTATTTTGGAAGGTGAAATTATGTTTGAAATGGACCTGAAATTACTTGAAATAGGAATCTGCGCTATTTGAATGAGTGAAATGAAACTATAATCTTGGAAATTTCAACTACAATTGGTTTTGTTCAACGGTCGAAACATGAACTCTTGAATAATGGTCTTGAATTAATGACTTGGAATTCTTGAATGACGCATCGTTGTTGCTGAACTGAAGGATATATCGCGAAAGGAATGACGGATACGTTTGCAAGTAAGATCTTTCCTTTATTGTTTTAATAAGTGGAAACCTTTCATGAACTTTGAATTTGAAACTATTGGACCCAGTTAACGTAATTTAATATAAATATGGCCGGTGACGAACAAAATAAATCTGAAAAGGAAGATTTTGAGAGATCAAACAAAAAACGAAGCGTTGCTCGTCAGCTAACTACAAAACTCCTTTCGAAAATTGAATTGATTTATAATGATGAAAATTTTGACAAAATCGAGAAATACGAAGAGTTGAGCTGTCTACTTGATCAATTACGTGAAAAAAGGTCAACACTTAAGGACTTGGACAACAAAATCGAAACCTTTGTTTCCGCTGATGACTTTGAAAAGGAAATTATTTCCGCAGAGGAATATTCCGAAAAAATTGTGAGGTGGGAAGGGAAAATAGGACGGTTTCTCAAACTTGAAAATGAAACCAGAACTTTTGATAGTTCGACTTTGAACGCAAACGGAAGTATTTCGATGCAAAATGACAGACCTGATACTTTAAATTACGATGAAAATTCAAGTAATTTATCCATGCGAATGTCCTTGCCTAAGCTCGCATTACCTAGATTTTTCGGCGATACATGTCAATGGCTGGAATATTGGGGCCAATTTGAAGACACGATACATAAAAACAAGTCTTTAACAAATGTATAACGGTTTCACTATCTTAAGTGTTCGTTAGGCGGTTCGGCATTGAATGCTATAAAAGGTCTTGCGTTAACAGAACAAAATTATGAGAAGTGTATTCAATTGTTAAAGTCGAGGTTTGGGCGACATGATATAATAATTAATAGTCATATGACTAAACTTTTGAATTTAGAACCAATTCGAAATTCTTCGAACATAAAGGCACTTCGAATGTTGTATGATCAGTTAGAGGTAAACATTAGGTCTTTAGAAAGTTTAAATGTGGTTGCGGGGAGTTATGGTCAACTCTTGTGTCCAATTGTCATGAAGTTGTTGCCTAATGATTTGAGTTTAGATTATAATAGGGTAAGGAAATCAAAATCTGAATTTAGCATTCTTGAATTAATGGAGTTTTTCAAATCAGAATTGGAGACAAGGGAATGTCAAAATCTTTTGGAACATGCTAATGTACGAAACGATAGTTACACAAAGGGTAGAGGGTATGATAATAATAGAGATAATAAAAGATTTGTAAAAAATGAAGTTTCCTTTGCTACTTGCGCTAAAAGAAATACCTGTTTGTTCTGTGATAAATTCCATCCTTCTTTAAATTGTAAAACACTTTCTGCTATCGAAAAAAGATCAAAATTAAAGAGGGAGGGAAGATGTTATCGATGTTTTGAAAAGGGTTCTCATTTAAGTTCTAGTTGCAAGGAACAAATTCCTCCTTGCAAAACGTGTAAAAGTGTGTTTCATAATGAATTGTTTTGTCTTGAAAAGAAAAATATTTCGGCTGAGGTCGAAACCCCTCAAAATTCTGAATCAATTATTTCAAGTGTAACACATTCAGGAAAAGAGGGAAGTGATTCCATTTTGCCCACGTGTGCAGTAAGAGTTCGTAATCCCGGTCAAGGTTCAAGGTCAAAAATTGTTTCTGTTCTAATTGATTCTGCTAGCTCATACAGTTTCGTGACTAAGGATATTGCAAGTTAATTAAATTTAGTGGTTACTCGTAAGGAAATTTTAGATATATGCACCTTTGGAAATGCTCCAACAAAAACTGCTTTTGACGTGGCAACTATTTTAATATGTCACATTAATGATCCTAGTCGTTTGGCGAAAATTGAGGTTTTCATTAAGGACAAAATTTCTCATGCTAAAATAGGAATTCCAAAAAATGATATTCAGCAGATGTTGGCGAATGCTTCAATTCCTGCAAATGAGATCACTTTGGTAGAGGGAAAAAGAAAAATTGATCTTTTATTGGGATGTGACGTAATGTGGAGGTTTCAAACGGGGAACAGGATTGAATTAGAAAGAGGTCTTTACTGTATTGAGACGTTATTTGGATTCTTTGTAAGTGGAACCGCGAGATCGAGTAATAATTTGAAATCATTTGTTAATCTTTGCGTGTTGGGCAAAAATGAGATTGAAGGAGATTGTAAAACAGAAATCTTGAATGAAAGGGAATCGGATGAAAATTTAAATCTTGAACTTAAGAAATTATGGGAATTAGATAACTTGTTTATTTCTAATGAAAGCGAGAGTAGCCTTTTGAATTGTGAAGTAGAAGTTCTAAGGGATTTTGAAAATAATTTGAAATATGAAAATGGGCGTTACGAAGTAAATTTACCTTTCAAAAGGGAAGTGGATTTATCTGACAATTTTGAGGTTTCAAAAGGGAGATTGACTATCTTGGTATCACGTTTTAACAGGATCCAGCTTTGTATGAAACTTACAAGTCAGTATTTGAAGAACAGTTGAATTCTGGTGTAATTGAAGAGGTCGATATAACCAAGGATGATTCAATGGACCGTATCTATTACGCACCCCACCATCCGGTTATAAGAGAACAAAAGGAGAGCAATCGTACACGATTAAGGATTGTGTTTGATATGTCTTCGAAAGAAAAAGGGTGTCTTTCATTAAATGACAATCTCCATTCTGGTCTAAATTTAAATCCTAATTTATTGACACTTTTACTGAAATTTAGGATGAATAGAATAGGCTTAATAGCGGACATAGAGAAGGCTTTCTTGCGTGTAGGTCTTAACGAAACGGATCGAAATTGTCAGCGTTTTATTTGGATTGATAAAATGCCGCCCACCCAAATTAAGGTCTACCGAAACACTACCGTTTCGTTCGGAGTTAAATCGTCTCCATTTCTTTTGGCTGCCACTATTAAGCATCACATTAAGGAATTTGAAATTTCCCATCCGTCAACCTACAAGGCGTTAAATGATTGTCTTTACGTCGACGATTTTATAATCAGCTTGAACGGCATGAATGAAGCTATTGAAACATGTGAAAATGCTAAAACCATTCTTGCTTCTGCCAATATGAACTTACGTGAATGGAGAACTAATTCCACTGAACTCTCTGCTATTTGGCAAAACAATGACTTTGAAAAAAACCCCAAGGATAATTTAATTGCAATTAAGGTACTCGGCATCATATGGGACACGGTTACCGATGAACTCAAGTACGACTTGGCTTCCTTTCTTTCGTGCCCTAGAAATGGGTAAATGCACTAAAAGAAGCATTTTGCAGATGTCTTGCAAGTTGTTCGACCCAATGGGTTTGATAGCTGCATTCACCATCAGAGCAAAGATCCTGCTCCAAGAGACATGGCAAAGAGGTCTAACCTGGGATGAAGAACTGCCAAAGGATTTGAAAGAAAAATGGAAAAAATGGAATTTAGAAATTGCAAAACTTTAGAATTTGTCTATTTCACGGTCATATTTCTCCAAATTTCCATACCTCGACTCTGGATACGAAATATACGTGTTTTGTGACGCAAGTGAAGCTGCCTACGGTTGCGTTGCATACATCCGCTATCCTGCTGCAGACAGTTTTATAGTAAGTTTCATCACTGCTAAAGCCCGAGTTGCACCCGTTAAGAAAATAACTTTACCGCTTCTTGAGCTTTCAGCAGCCACCATTGGCGCAAGAGTTCTCAAATCTTTGAAGGAAATATTCAAGATTGGAACCAACTACACTCTGTGGAGCGACTCTACCGTTGCCTTACACTGAATAAAGGGTAATGCCAAGAATTGGAAACCTTACGTCAGCAATAGAGTGAATGAAATCCAAGGATTAACTGAACCAAGTAACTGGAGACATTGCAGAGGGAACGACAACCCAGCGGATCTACTTACAAGAGGTTGTTCGGCAGATGATCTTATAAGTGATACCACGAACTGGTGGAAGGCGAATTCCTGGTTAGGTCTGCCCGAATCGCAGTGGATCAAAGGGTGTTCGATGGAGATGAGCAACAGTTCCAGAGAGCCTGAAGTGATCGTTGAAACAAGATCTAAGGCAGTGAATGTGAGCCTCGTCTCAAGTGAACATCAGCAAGCAAATTCTATTGATGAAATCCTTAACAAGTATTCGTCTTGGAACAAGTTACAGAGAGTTGTAGCATGGTGTCTTCGATTCATAGAAAAAAGCAAGGTTGCTTAGAAAAAGAAAACCTTTCTAACAACCGAAGAGATACAAAATGCCTCAAGGGTGATTGTGAATAGGATTTAGTTGGTAGCGTTTAAGGAAGATATTGATCGCCTGCAGAAAGGGAAACCATTGAAGACTAGCAGCAACATTTTACCACTAGCTCCGTTCTTGGATTCGTCGGGGGTACTTCGAGTCGGTGGTCGACTGCGACACTCAAGTTTGTCCGACTCCAGAAAACATCCCATTCTTCTGCCTAAGAATCATCATGTGTGCACAATCATCGTGAAGCACTACCACGAAATGAACCTACATGGTGGAATACAACTGACATCTTCAGCCCTCATGCAGAGGTTCTGGATCATCAACGTCAAGAAACTAGTGCGGAACGTGATATTCAGGTGTATGAAGTGTTACAAACAAAGAGCCAGCACAGAGACACAGTTTATGTCTGATTTACCATCTTCAAGAATCACACCATCAAGAGTATTTTCGAGTGTAGGTACAGACTTTGCTGGACCTTTTCTAGTGACACCAAGAAGAGGACGAGGTGTTAAGTCTAGTAAAAGCTATGTTTGCATCTTCGTCTGCTTCGTTACGAAGGCTGAGCATCTGGAAGTTGTTAGTGATCTTTCTTCTGAAGCATTCCTGGCATGCTTAGGAAGGTTTACAGCTCGCCGAGGCAAACCAGCACAGATTTGGAGCGACTGCGGCACGAACTACGTAGGCGCTGAAAGAGAATTGAGAAGGTTGGTTTCCTCTTTCTCATCCAACGAAGAACTCCAAAACCATCTTTTGAAAGAAAACAGTGTGGCGTTTCAACCCTCCTGGAGGACCTCACCACGGAGGACTGTGGGAAACTACGGTTAGATCCATGAAACTACATCTGAAGAAAACTGTAGGTGATCAGGTGCTAACTATCGAAGAATTCATGACTCTGATCACACAAGTGGAGGCGTGCCTCAACTCGCGCCCCCTCACTCCTATGTCTACAGACACTGAAGATTCGCAGCCTTTGACTCCAGGGCACTTTCTGATTGGTGTTCCACTAACTGCTTTACCTGAAAATGATTTGGTCGACGAGAAAGTTCCCATTTTGCGACGCTGGAAACTCACTCAGCAACTAGTGCAACGATTTTGGAAGCGTTGGTCTAATGAATATTTAAGTAGTCTTCAACAGCGTAGGAAGTGGACCAAATCTAACCCTAATATCGAGATTGGTCAGTTGGTACTCGTGAAGGAAGACAATCTTCCACCCCCGCGTTGGAAGTTAGGTAGAGTGACTGAACTGCTTCCAGGAAAGGACAACAGAATTAGAGTTGTAAAACTTAAAACTGCAACTGGTGAATTGATTCGACCAATTGTAAAAATTTCTAAATTGCCCATTTATGAGTGAATGTTCATAATACTGTGCTAATAATTAAGTTTAGTTCATTTTGGTACCTTTGTTATATGGTGTTCTTAAAGCAGTAATATCTCAAATTATTTCATGCAGAATTTAACTTGTTTAATCTACATTCTTCTTAAAAATTTCCTGTTCTGAATCAATTCTAAATTCATGAATGTGAAATGTTATTGCTAAAGTGCTTATTGATATCCTTGTATATTTAAGTAATCTTAGTGATTATTATTTTGAATTTTATAGTATATGTAATTTGCATTGGTCTGTTAAAGTCTAGTTCTCTCCCTCATTAGCATTTTGAAATATTGTATTGTTATTTTAAGGTTAAGAACCCTAATGGGTTCATGGGGGGGGGGGGGGCGGAGGATGGTGAGTCATGATTGTGTATAGTCTTGTACCGATAGATGGCGTTAGGAGTACCATACGCTAGAATATTCAAATGTAAACATTTTTCTGTTATTAAAATTAGATATGCGAAGATCACTCAACATGGCGTGTCATTTTTATTGACTTCACGAACAAACACCTGTAATTAATTTTTAAAACAGCCAGTCTATTTCAGGACACCCTGTAAATTTCAGTTTTTTATAATTGTTTTTTTAAATATGATTTTTTTTTCTTTAATAATCTTTTTTATGGTTGTGGATGAAAGATATAAGTAACATGTAAGTTATAAGCAATGTATGAACGAAGCTATTTGCAAGATGATTTCGAAAGTATGTGACATACTTTTATATTTTTTTACTAAAATATTAAATTAACCATCAAGAATACTCCCCCCCCCCCCTTCTTCTTCAATTCCAAAATTTACAGCAGAAAAATTTTGAAATTTTTTGTAAAGTTAATGATTTCGAATAGTTTCAAGGAAAAGTATGTTTGTTATGTATGTTTCAATAAAATAAATTAAAATATGTTTAATTTTTGGATGAATTCTAAGCGGCAGAGGTCTAAAAATAAGTATTATAGTATGGGCGGTACAAAATTATTGAGCGCATTACACATTTCAAGTTTCAAAAAAAAAAAAAAAAAAAAAAAAAAAAAAAAAAATAATAATACTTACATGTTTATTGTTTTCTTGGAAAAACAATTTGAAACAGTTTTACACAACACAATTTTAAACATTAAATGACTTCCACATGTGGGTATGAAAACATTCAAACATGAAAATGCGTTCAATAATTTTGAACCATTCGTCTGCAAACACACTGGGTTGGATGGTAACGTATTTGACTACTGTTGTATATCATATATCTAATTAAGCATAACTTTTGTTGGAATGCATTATATTGTAAAAACAATGTAAATAAAAATGTGCCCAAGTTTTTAATTTCAATATTACTTCACATGTTACATTATAATGATATTTTTGCACCGGAGTAACAAAACGATGAGTTTTTTAGTCTATCTCTTCGTTTTAGACCGTCTAGATTCCAAAAAAGTGTCATTTGGAAAATGGTCTTAATGTGTGTGTTCATGCCTGCATATGTATGTATATGCTCGTATATCCGAACATATGCGCCAGCGTATGAATGAATATATGAACGCATGTTAATAGCATATTTCTACAGCGGAGCGTTCGATGACGTTCTTATTTGGTCTTTTAGTCATTATTGTAACCTTGTATATACATTCTCAAGCAAAATATGCACATTGAAAATAACATTTTAATTTTCAACTTAATATTTATTAACAATACCAATATTTTGTAAACATGGCGGAATTGCACACAATATAAATATCAATTACCCTAATTTAAAAAAGTCACAATTGTTTCGCATACTTGCATTTATACTGAGCATTCTAAAATTTAAAGTCATGAACATTTTAGTTTTCCTTACTACACTAATGCAAAGGAAAACTGATAAAAAGCTTCTGTTTATCCGTCTGAAATCAACACTCCCAAACAAAACAACAAATGTTAGAGGTGTGATATTTCATGTGAAAAGTCTCTCGTTGACGCGAGTTTCCATATCAAAATTAAACTTGAAGTTACGAACGAGTGTACTGAAAATGGCTACAGGAAATCAATTTGCAATACTTTATTCTTTTACTTTAAATGTTACAGACATCTGTCACAAGTCAATTTAATGTTCTCAACTATATCAAAAGGATAACATAAAATTCTACTGAAAGTTCCTACGGAAAATGGTTCAAAATTTTTCTGAAAGAGTTAATCCATGTAGAGGTAGATAGAGAGGTACTGAACAGAGTTATTTGTTGAGAAGTTCGCTTACCAAGTTTTTCGCTAAACTCACCAACTATCTATAACAACAGCAAATTTTGTCATAAGTCTTTATCATTTATATATATAAAAGTGAGTTGTCTGTACGTCTGAACCTCATACAAATCCACAGTTTTGCATCTAGAGTTACGAAATTTGGTACATAGAAGCTTTAGTACATGGAGATTGTAGAGAAAAACTTTGAAATTCTATTAAATGTTGCTTTCGTTAAAATTTATTGACACGAAAAAAAATTCTTGGAATAGCAACGATATTTTTTTATTACATCAGAATAAAACCAAAAGTTATTTTAATTTGTCCCCCTTATTTTTCTGATTATTTTTATGTATATAATCGTCTGTCAATTCAAGTGGTTCGAATATTAATATAATCTTCCTTATATTTACTGCGAAACGACGCTCTGCGCATGCGCCATTTGAAAATGTAAATCTACGTACTATTGAAATTCACCGAAAACTTTCAAATTATTTCGATATTTATTAATATTAATTTTTATTTCCAAGTAAATATTTATTTGTTTCCCTTATCCAGAATATCAAAAATCCTTTTTTTTTATTGTTTTTATTTTTAGTATAGTGTTTTTGTACTGTGTATCCAAGTTCCATATTATTTAATATAGATTTAAATAATTTTTTGTATTATACGTGTTTTACTATTTACACTAGACTATTTTACAATTTACACCAGAAGCGTAGTGCCGACCAAATGGTATAGTGGTTAGCGTGCTAGCTTCTACACCCCAAGGTTGCGGGTTCGAGTCCCGTGTAAGGCATGGGTGTTTGTAAATGTATGTTGGCTTGTCAAATGACGAATGTTTCGGCGTACAGATAATTTGAAAACAACCAACCAGAAGCTTAGTATTTCATTTGCGATTTTATTTCTCTGTTTATTTTGCTCGTGATTATGAAGTTGGTAACTTTTTTTTTTTCTGTGTACTAAAAAAATGTGAAGAATACAAAACTTTTTTCGCTCAAATGTTGAATAACAAATTTATTTGGCGCGATTTATTTGGTGCTTTTTCACAGATAAATGCGGTTTCTAGCAACGGTTTTTATTTTCAGTTTTTATTATTATTATTTATATTTTAACTTAAGTTGGTACTAATCTGTATATCGGGTACCAGATAAAAATCACCAAATTGAAGACCTAAGTAATTCAAGCTAACAACTTTCAAATAATTTATAATTTCAATATTTAGATTTGGCGGTACATTACGAGTTATTTAAAAATTTAAGTTTGGCGCCAAATGGTAACCGCCTAGGGCAAGATAGTAATATTAAAAGTCACTTAATAAATAGTAAGAGAACCCTTAATATTTATATTTTAACCTAATTTTATTATTATTTATGTTTTAACTTTTTTTAGTTACCGTGTTTTTGATTTTTGCGATTTTTCTTATCGTTTCTTTAAAAAAATTCGCCAATTGCCCTATACTACACCTATTCCACTTTTTCATAAATGTAAACTTCTATATCTTTCAAAGGGGTCCTCAGCAGCGCGGGGCCACACTGCCAGTTTGTAATAAGCGTTAAATGTCTACAATCATTAAATGTCACGTGATTATACATGTTTGATGACTGTTGTCATCGAAAATAAACGTGTGTTGAGGTGGCATTTAAGTGACGATGGTTTTACAATATAACTTGTTTTAATACTTTACAGAGGGTTTATATCTGTAATTACATAATGTAATGTACAATTGGTACTCTTCCGTTAGACGGGTACCAGAAAAAATCACCATATTGCAGTGATGTCTTCTTCAAACTAATAATCTTCAAATCATTTATAATTCTTATACCAAACCGTTTAGGGTTACTATAACAATAAGTAAATATTTAGGCTTGGCAACACATTTATGCATAACTTAAACTGTAAGCAATTCGACTTGGCGCCAACTGGTACCCGCCTAACGGAAGAGTACACAAAAAAAAATATTTATTTAATTCGATACTCTAAGGCTAAGATTTTTTTTTTATTATTTCGATACTAGAGTGCAGGATTTTAAAAAATAATCAGAAAAAAATTGTTATATACGATTTCGCAAATGAAGGCTACGGCAAAGAATGATCAGAGTCAATTTTTCTCAATTCACCAGAAAAGTTGATTTAAAGTTTCAAGTCTCAAGGCTTGTATCAGGGGTGAGGTAAATGGTTGCACAAAATCTCACGTACCATGATAATATTTGCCAGAGGACTCCGAGTGGTTAAACTATCTGCTATAACCTCGCAGATGGTGGGAAATCCTCGATTAAAAAAAAAAAAAAAAAAAAAAAAAAAAACTAGACTCTGATCTTTCTTTGCCGTGACCCTTCAAATGTGAAGATGTTAAAAATGTAACTGTGAAAAGGCCCGAAGAGTTTTCACCAAGAAACGATTCTGTTTAATCGATCAAAGGGATCATAGGAAATGTTGATGTTGCAGAAAGAAAAGGAATAGTAATAAAAATTAAAAACAGAGAAGCGGAATCTAAGAGAAGTAAAGTCAAAAGAATTGTCTGTGTCTGTAGCTAGTGAAAAAATTGGTAAGAGTATTAAAAAGGATGAATTGCAAGGTTCTTCAGCAGAAATATATGATACAGAAGAATTGGAACTGTCATCCACTTCCTCGAATGTAAGAAACAGCATCCAACTACCTACATTATCAAATATTTGTGGCAAACATCATATATCTAATAGACCAGCTGATGCAGTAGTATCTGCGATTTTGCAAGATTTTTGTACTATCACTAAAACTGACAAAATCTTTAGTCTTTGATAAAAATAAAATTCGTAGAGCTCGCTAACATAATCTCAAAGCATTTTTCGAAAATTTTGAAACACAAGAACATGTTGTAACAGAACTATACTTCTACCGAAGACAGGATAAAAGTCTTTATTAGGATAAACTTGGTGACAAATAACATAGGAAAAGCAAAAACGAAGAACATTAAGTTTTACTAGTTGAACCAAAATCCGTATATATAGGTCCTACCATACCACTTTCTGGCTCAGGTAAGAATATAACATTATTGTTGCACAAATTGTCTGTATATATTGTAAATAGTGACGTATTATTTCAAAATTCTATTGTAAATTTATTTTTATCCAATTTTATTTAGTAATTAATAGCGATTATACAAGTTAGAAAAAGGTGGCAACACCTGAAGTAATCGAGACGTTTCGAGAAATTTCTTTCCGATGAATTGGCTGGAAATTTCGAGAATGTCTCACGCGCTTGTTTATAAAAAGACTGGAGAACGGGAAAGTTTTCAGATTGACTTCGGATTTCGTTGAAAGCTGATCGCTTTGTTTACCTATTGGAGTGAGCTTGTATAATCGCTGGATTCGAAGTTATTTTTGTTGAAGCTTGTGTTGAAGCTTGAGAGTAATTAAACTGTTGCCTGTGAATAAATTTTGTGAGTTTTCTGAAGAGAGAATAAATATTTTTATACCGTTAAACTGTACCATCATTGCCTCAGCGGAAAAATTCGTAACAGTGGTGTCAGAAGTGGGATCAAGTCATCTTGAATGCCGACTACTAGAGGAATGATGGAAGACCAAATGAAACAGTTGATGGAAATGCTTGCTGGAATGAAAGCCTGCCAAGAAACCGCCTCAGCCGAAATGAAAGAAATGAAAGCCGAAATAAAAGCCGGACAAGAAACGACAAATGCCGAACTCGCCGCTACAATCGCAGCTGGTCAAGCCCGTCAAGAAACGACAAATGCCGAACTCGCCGCCGCAATCGCCGCCAGCCAAGAATCCACATCAGCTGCTATAATTGGGATTAAAGAAGAAATGCAATCCGAACTGGCTACAATGGTGGAATCTACGATAATAGAGACTACTACAAGTGTTCTACAATCGGTAAAAGAAGAGGTTCTGAGTGAAGTAAGAAAAGAAATCAGTGAGAGTTTTGAGGCGGTTAATGGGAAAGTTGACTGCTTGGGAGAAAAGGTTTCCAGCATGAAAGAAGAGCAGGAAAAGTTTAATGACGCTGTTGAAGAGAGGCTACGGAAAATTGAAACTCGCGAAGCTGTGACCATTGCAACGCCTAATTGGGATAGCGTTTCCACTCCCTTTATTGCGCCACGTTCCAGCATCAAAGTGGCCACTTTTGATGGGAGGTCGTCTTGGCGCGTTTATCAAACGCAGTTTGAAATGATTGCTTCTGCGAATGGTTGGGACGATACTTCGAAAGCATTCCATCTCGCGGCATCTCTTCGAGGTGAAGCTGCTGACATTTTACAAACACTACCTGAAGAGAAGCGGGGAGAATTCGTGGCGCTGGCGAGTGCGTTGGAGCTAAGGTTTGGTGAGCAGCATCTTAAGGATTACAACAGACTGCAACTGAAAGTGAGACAGCAGAAGGCCAATGAAACTCTTCAAGAATTGGCATCGGATATAGAAAGACTGTCGCTCCTCGCTTTCCCTGACTGTCCCCCGGATGTACGAGACGATCTTTCTCTGCAGTATTTCATCGACGCTATTCAAGATCCCGATGTGCAGCAGGCGGTAAGGTTATCCCAAAACAAAAACCTGAAGTCGGCCCTCGTGTACGCCATGAGAGTAGAAGCCGCGCAGCTAGCTTCTGGAAAAGACCGACGATATGTGCGTGGTGCATTAGCCGAGGATTCTTCTGACTTTGTCACCAGTAAGCTTCGAGAACTGGAGAGCAAAATTGATAGAATGATGAGAAGCTATCCCGGAGCCAGGGATCGAAGGACCAGAGTCGTTTGCTGGCACTGCAAACGGGAAGGGCATCTACGACGAAACTGCCTTGATTTGAAAAAGAGAAGGGATAACACTACCACGGATTCTCCACAACTGAATCTAAGAAGATGTCATCTCGCAGGGCAGAAGCGGCAATGTAGAACAGGTGAAGCCCCGACCAGTCGTTTCCACGTTTCATCCCGACAAGGAGGAAACCAGGGTTTATTCGTGAAGGGGGAGATCAACGGAACTCCATGTCGTCTAATCGTCGATTCGGGAGCGAACGTAACGATCGTAAGGACGGACGTGGCTCGTCGCCTGAACAGCCGACTCCTCTACACAGCGCCCTCTGTTTCTCTACAAACTGTGTCTGGTGGTAATATCTCTGTTCATGGGAAATTGCAAGTGGACATTTCCCTTGGATTTAACACCTACAAGCACACCGTTTATGTTGCCGAAATTGTAGATCCGTGCATTCTCGGACTAGACTTTTTGAAGAAAAATGGAATTACGCTGAATTTTGAGAAAAGCCAGCTGCAAACATGGAGAGGCGAAGTTCCTTTGCACGATCTAGACATGAAAGAGCTGTGCGTATATCGGATTGTAGCTCATGAAGACAATGTCATAGAGAATGCTGAAGAGTCCACATCTATGGAAAGTACCTCTCCAGCCTCGGAGAGAGAACCGAAGAAAGCGACGTTGATGAAACCCTCCCAGGAAGTGGTTCATGTGGAAATGGACAAAGTTAGTGACGAGGGAATCGACATCCGTACTCCTGTTACAAGCATCGAACGGAGGTCCCGGGATCTATCAGCTGCACCCGCGGATGATTCGGACGCAATCTCAAAATCATATAACCAGCAAGATGGGGATCAGAAACTTTCACCGCTTCTGTTGGCATACGGGAGTGCAACTCACGAGACCACCGGATTTTCTCCATCTCTAACGATGTGTGGAAGAGACCTTAGGCTCCCCAGCAACCTCCTCTTTGGACAACCACAGGACACTCCTTCCTCGCCTGTCCAGTATCTAGATGATCTGCAGGCACGTTTGGAAGCCGTACATCGGTTCGCCAGAGAGAGAAACAACATCATGACGGAGCGCATGAAGATCCGGTACTATGCCAAGGCCATGGACCGTTCATTCCAGGAAGGTGACAAACGTCGGAAAGGACTCTCCCCTAAGCTCCAGACGAACTGGGAAGGGCCGTATGGGATCCTTAAGAAGATCAACGACGTCGTGGTGAGAATTCAACGGACACCTTCCTGTAAACCTAGAGTTGTACATAACAATAGACTAGCCCCATATTATAGTAGAAGTGATTGAATTGCCTTTCCTCTTAAGGACTTCACTGCCCGGGACGTGCAGTCTTTAAGAAGGGGGAAATGTTGCACAAATTGTCTGTATATATTGTAAATAGTGACGTATTATTTCAAAATTCTATTGTAAATTTATTTTTATCCAATTTTATTTAGTAATTAATAGCGATTATACAAGTTAGAAAAAGGTGGCAACACCTGAAGTAATCGAGACGTTTCGAGAAATTTCTTTCCGATGAATTGGCTGGAAATTTCGAGAATGTCTCACGCGCTTGTTTATAAAAAGACTGAAGAACGGGAAAGTTTTCAGATTGACTTCGGATTTCGTTGAAAGCTGATCGCTTTGTTTACCTATTGGAGTGAGCTTGTATAATCGCTGGATTCGAAGTTATTTTTGTTGAAGCTTGTGTTGAAGCTTGAGAGTAATTAAACTGTTGCCTGTGAATAAATTTTGTGAGTTTTCTGAAGAGAGAATAAATATTTTTATACCGTTAAACTGTACCATCATTGCCTCAGCGGAAAAATTCGTAACATTATCTATAACTGAAATATTGTTATCAAGAAACATAGATATTGATAATATGAAATCTGTGGGCTGTGATGATACTAATATCAATGCAGGTTATAAAAATTGTGTAATAAAATATTTAGAAAACCTTCTAAATCGTCCTCTCTAATGGTTAATATGTCTATTGCATAACAAAGAGTCCACTTCGTCATTTATTCCGCTTGGACCAAGAAAGTTCCGTAGGCCTGTTGGGAAACAACTAGAACATTGTGAACAAAAACTTTTGGTGCATTTTGTCCCCATAACTTGGGTTCTACCTAAAGTTGATATTCAAAATCCAAGTGCAGATCAAAATACCTGTATGAAATTTGGTGGGCAATATCTTCTGGCATATGTGATGACAGTTTGGCCAATAAAAATCCTGGAAATTTATCACATTCAAGGTGGCTCGCAACAGCGAGCTCAATATTATGACTGTATATTTCAAGTAATAAAGTATCAGATGATCCAAAGATTTTAGTGGAATTTATTCTAAGATTTTATGCACCCCTATAGTTAGTATAGTAGTTACTAGTAAATATGGAGCTTCTCATGTGTCTACAGATTAGTTGAATCAACACGGTGCCTTAGGTGTAATCACAAAAAAGTTATCGATCGAGTCAACAAAGAAATGCTTTTTTCTGTCATCCTGAAAGTCTAATTCTATGTATGATAAGTGGTGACCACAGAATATCAGAGTTATGAGTGAGACGCATTTTAAAAGCCGGAAATAATCAACTAAAATAAGAACTGAAGAGAGTTTTTCGAATTCCAAAAATAAAATTTCAAGCTGAAGACTACACTAATTTACTATATAAAGATATGTGTGTTGTCACCCAATCTCAAAAATATTTCAAATGATTAGATAAAAAAAAAAAAATAAAAAAAAAAAAACTCTAGACGTTTATTTGTATCCCTGTCATATTTATGCTAAAGTTCGTTAAATTTAGCAAATTAAGCTAATGACTGAAGCTACAGATTCTGTTGTTGGATCAGAAAATCGTGATAGGTTTACCAGAGCAACTATGAAGTCACGAGGAACTCTACAAAAATTTGACAGTAAAAAGAATTTCAATGTTGCATCATTTTAATTCCTTTTTAATTATTTTATCGTAATTCTTTTTAATAAGGCAAAATATTAGTTTCTTTTAAATACTTTATCGTTATAGCTATATATTTATATTTACTTTATTAAAATAAAACTCACTAAAACCCAATTGAAAATATTCAATTTCTCTAACTTAATCCCTATTTTAAATGGCTGGTAGAACCCTCAAGATTTATTTTATTTATAAAAAGTTGTTATTTTATTTGTGTTATTGAATAATTTTGTTGTACCGCTGTAGCTGTAAAATTTACTTTCCCTAATTAAAATAGAACTCAACAAAAGCCCATTAAAAATATTCGATTTTACCATCTTAATCCTCATTTTCATTGACTGATAGAGACCTCAAGATTTATTTTATGAGCGCTATTACTTTTCTTAAAAAAGATTTTTTTTTTAACATACAGTGACGGCCCACTCAAATATACAGGTTATATTTTATCATTTACACCCTTGTTACCTTTAGAACTTTTGAAAGTTGAACTCTAATTATAAACACCGGGTACTAAGGACAAAAGTGACTTGCCAAAAGAAACAAACTACAAAACAAATTACAGACTTTTAGAAGCAATCATTCTTTGCTGATGTTTTCCACCAGCACTAATTAACATTCGTGGTTTTTAGGATGTTGAAGAGAATGGAATAAGAATGTGTTAACACAAGTTAAGAATATGTTAATCTTCCAACATTTGACTTTCACGTTTGTTAATCTTCACGTTGAGCCGGAGATTAAAATTAGAAAGGTAAGTGGAACAATTAGCACCAACTTAAAGTTAGAGGATTTTTAATTATGAAACTATTCAATAAATCTTCTCTAAACTTTGTAACAGTGTGGGAAAGCTAATTTTGTGACATTTATTCCCTTCATTATATTTAAAATACAATTAAATACAAGATTCAACTTGTTCTTAATTGGGTCTTCCACCTCAATAAAGCATACATTCATACATTATTAATCCTAAATGTAATAATGCTTTATTATTTTTCAATTAAAATAAATCTTTTAAATGAACGAAAATTCAATTTTGCTTCACAATCAGGACACATAAAATAATAATTGTTTAAATTGTTTGCTGAATCCGTCAGACATCTCATGAACATTAATGCAACAATGTTTTAAAATATAAATTTGTTACATTGTGGGTTTGGAATTTGATGATAAGCTACGCTAGAATGGATTAAGAAGTCATTCCGATCCTGTCCCGTTGATCTAATGCTTTATTTTTTCAGAGTCGTAATTTCTTCCAGAGCATTGTTTTGAAATGAACGAAATTTTAAACTAGGTATAATATCAATAATCAAAGTTATTAAAAAATTTGAATTTAAAATAACTAGGGATTTATTATTATTATTTTTTAAGTAACTATAAGCTAGCTTAAAACATCTTTTAAGTATAATAATATAAATAAAAATAATAATATTATTAATAATAATATTAATACCGTTAAAAATAATATTAATATTATTAATAATAATATTAATATTATTAAATAATAATAATACTAATACTGTTAAAAATAATATTAATACTGTTAAAAATAATATTAATACTGTTAAAAATAATATTAATACTGTTAAAAATAATATTAATACTGTTAAAAATAATATTAATATTAATATTATTAATAATAATATTAATATTATTAAATAATATTAATAATAATATTATTAAATAATATTAATAATAATATTAATAATAATATTAATAAAAAAACCTAGCTTCTTCAAATTGTTAATGAACATTTATTACTGATGTTCTACTTGATATAAAATTTCATATGTTTCAAAGCAATACTCCATCGGATACTGTGGCTGAAAATTAAAGCATTAGGTCTATGAGACAGGGGCAGACAGATGTTCCCTGCATATATTATCTTAAAGGTGGAATACGCTAAAAACTTGAGCTAGAGTGACTTGTAAATACTGAAAACTGAACGATCTTAAATTTATTTATCTTTAACGTATTTAATGTCTCTCTTATTTATATTCATTCACAGATAAAATGAAAAAGCTATTTTATTTTTTTGAAATATTATGATAAAGTCACATTATTTAAAGTTTAAACAGCTCAAAATGAGCCTCATGCAAATAATAATTTGTAGTGAGGTAGCACATTATCATCAGTAACAAGATTTTTTTTTTTTTTTGGATCGATCACGAGTGACCACAAGAACAACAACGTAGATGTGTTTACGCTTGGTTAATTTCAAACATGGCGACTATGGGAATGATCCTGAATTAGCATTTTTGGCTCTTGGCACATCTATATTTTAATTACTTTCATTTGAAAAATCCTGAGAGACACCTTGATAATAAAAATCAGTTCAATAGTTGTAGTGACTTTGACAAAAAATTTATTAAGTATATAGATGATATTTTTAAGTGTAGATTTATAGAAGAGTAGATGTATGTAAGAACTCTACCAAAAGATGAAATTCCGCCCTTTCTGAACATTCATTTTCATGACTGATTCAAGATTTAGAAAGGCAAAAAAATATTAACGGTATGTGAAGGAAGGTAAATTTGTATTCGTCGTATTCAATAATTCCATAGATTTACAATTTCGAGTTTTCAGCAGACTTTCAATATGTTTGTAGTCTGAATATTATTAAGTCTGAATATTATTAACTAATGATATTAGAATTGCACGTAGTATCTAATAATTAATATCTGTCTATAACACTTTCTTCAGAATTAGGTATTTTCTCCTTTAATTTTTTTCAATTGTATAATTGTAAGAAATAGATACTGTGCTATACAAATAGATAAAATTCATATTTTAGTTCGATCATTTTATAAATCATATATTTTATTACTTTCATTTGTAAACTACAGAAAAATTTCTGGTATAAAGAGATATGTTACCAATCAATATCTAATAACATTCTATTAAAATCTTTTTTACATCGGATATCACTGTTATTTATCTATTATGGAATTTTATTTTTACTTTCAATTATCCATACGTTTACATAGGGTAATGAAAGTATTGTTTTCGATAAAATAATATTTCGACTTTTTTGCATTTCTCCCCGTATTGGAACATTTTGATTTTAAAAAAGTGGTCTAGAAAAAATGTCTGTATGTGAGTCTATGCGTACGTGGTCACAAAACTCCCAAACGAGTCGACCTACGATGTTCAAATTTGGTATACTGGTTAGTGGTGGCCATGGGACCTACCATTGAGGTTTTTGTCAAAATTGTGCATGCTCATAAAGTTGAATTTATAAAAAAATCATGTTTTTCAGCAATTTCTAAAAAAAAAATCTGTAACTATTTTGATTAAAATTGCTGTGCAAATGAATCTTAAGGTGTTCTAAACATCCCCACCTCCAAAATTCCCGCAGAAATACGATAAAAGCGAAAAAAGTAAAAAAAAAAAAAAAAAAAAAAAACTCTTTATCACAGAGTTCTCTACCCTTGAGCATCGTTCATCAAAGATTGATTTTCCTCTCTTTCACGCACAAAAAAGGATAATGTAATAATTATCAAATAACATTGCCAATTTCGCCGTTTTAGCATTTTTTTTTTTTAAATTTTATCAATTTAAAAAAAAAATTGCACCCTTATAAAAACTATTGAATTGAATTGAAAATATGAAAGTGGTAAATAACACCATTTATCATCAAATTTGAATGCAACGACCATTATTATAATTGACAGTTGTGCGATGTTCCACACTCCTAGTTTTTTCACTCCTATTTAAACATGATCTAAAGTGATAAAGAATTTTAGTCTATGCAAGCTGAAAAATGTTTCGCCTTTTTTGCTGTTCACTTCCATGTCTAATTTGTGTGTTGTTTTATCTTAAATACACTATAACTATATATTTATCAGTTTTAAGGAATTTAATTTTTTCACTTACATTTAAACCTGATCTAAAGCAATTAAGTTTTTTTTTTGTTTTTTTTTTATATATATATATCTTGTTTAATTCTTCATTTTCTTTGGTCCACTTCTAAGTATGGTTTGTTTGTTGTTTTATTTAATTTCAAATACACTACATCTATTTCGTTATTGTTTTTAGGGAATTTAAATTTTTTTATCATTTATATTTGAACATGATCCAAAGCGATTAAGTTTTCGTGGTGTATAGCTGAACATTTTCCCACCTTTTTTGTGGTCTATTTCTATGTGTGGATTTTGATAATTATGACTAAATTTAGTTAGTTAATTAAAATTAAATTTGTTACACCTTTTTACTACATTCAACATCTCTAATGATTTGAAACCTTGTAACCATAGATTTGTTAAAAATATAAATAGTATAACTCCTTATCGAAGTAGTAATTCAGCTAGAAATAAATGCAAAATTGCCAGGACGTATAAGCACAAAAACGTTAATTGATTTTTAAAGTAGATTAAAAGGCATCAAGAAGTAATTAAACTAATTTCTGCAGCCATTTATAATATTGAATCACATGCAGAACAAATTAACCTTTTCAATTTGACATAGTTAAAATCCTAAAACAAATCGTTTTTCCGTTTGCTAAATATTTGTCGCTATCAACTGTTTTGTTCTTTTTGTCTTTTATTGAAAGGTTGCTTCTCTATAAAACAGGATTTTCTAATCAACGGGTCGTATATGAGCAATTTTTGCTACATATAGATGTGTCTTTATTGGAAGCTATGGTTTTATTTGGTACAGTTATCTTAAAAAATAAAATAAAAAAAAACTTTTAAACTTTTAAGTTATCTTATTAAAACTCAAATTTTTAAAATAATTTTTATTTTTCATTAAGGTTTCTTAAATATGTATTAATAAAGAAAATTAGTAAAATTTTTTAGCATTCAAAATCCATCACTAGAAAAATAATTCATAGTTGGTTATAAACAAAATCTTGGTTTTTACTCTATAAATGTGATTTAAAATGTTAATTTACATAAATTATCATAATGCATTAGCAAATTTGAAATTTTAATGTATGGTTGGTATGAACCATTTTAAGCAATCCTTTTAAAAATGTTTTTCCAAACTAATCAAAAACAGTACACTGTACAAACTCGTTTCATAAACCGTCTCTTCGATATTTTGTATCTTGTCAGAAGTTACACAGATAAAATTTGACAAATGTTGAGTAATTTAAAACACATCATAATAAAGTCAAACTTTAATATCAAAAAGACTTGTGTAGCATATTAAAAAGAAATGAAACATATAATCATAAAGAACAAGTTAAATGAAATATGTTTAAATTCATCTTTTTGCCGATGATTTTCTACTTCTCTTTTCAAATATATAAAAAACATAAAAAAATAAATAAATTTCAAAATATGGGTTTTATTTCTGCCTGAATTTATAGTATTTGACAAATGCTGTTTAAGAATTCATGTAAAATACACATTTGTTGTTTTAATTCACATTAGATCATAAATACATAACTTGTAAGATTTATTAGAATTTTACATTAGATAAATTACTTTTAATAGATTTAAAAAAAATAAAAAAATATGTACTTTATAATAAATAGAGAAAATTAAGTACGACACTCAGGAATGTTTTTAAAATAAGTTTTAATTACTGTTTTAAGTAAAACTAATTAATGTGCATAATTAAGTAAGAATAATGCGACCGTACTTAAAATAAACGAAATAATCTAATATTTAGTGCCAACTATGTAGATAACGTAATTACCAATCTCAAACTTAGTGAAAAAGATTTATAATTACTGGAAAATGTATAACTTAAAGGTATCGGGAAAATTTTCATTGTTTTTCAGAAAGAATTATTTTTACTTGTATTCAGAACTATTTTGTAATAATCTTACACTTCTTAAGAATTATTTAGAAATATTTCCCAGATTTATTACTCATCAACGCTTATAATTCAAAATAGCATCAAGAAAACTTGTCCCAAGAATGCCATGTGCGTGATCTTGCAAAATAGCAGTATTTTATTAATATAGAATTTGGCCTTGGATATTTTTTAAATGTTTTTAAAAGCTTCTTCTGCTCAATATTCTAATTCTTCAGAGTTTTTTAGTTTCTATGTGCATCCAATTGCTAAAATTGAGTCATTTAACTCTGATGTGATTCAGATATTTCAATTTGATGTTTATGCATTAGCGAATCCTTACTCGAACTCTGCTTAATTTTATATATAATAATTAAAAGTTTTCATAACCTGGTTTATTTTGCATAGTGAGAGGTTTTAGTGGTCTTTTTACTTTAATTACTAAAAAAACCTCTACTTTTGTACTGAACTTAAGCTGTAATATGCGATAAATATAGTATTTCACAATAATTATATTTTATAATAGTATAATATTTATTTAAGGTTTATAAACTCTAATATAATTACAACATTTTAAATACTTAAATAAACAAATTTATAAATGTTTTTGAAACTGAGGGATATATTATATTCAAAAACGCTTATTACATATACACACCCCAATGTAAATTATCGCAATCTTTCCAAAATTTACAGGAGAGTTAAGCAATGTTGGAAAACGGCTAATTCTACTCTTGCTTCACTTCAAACTGAATATCTTTATTAGTACACCTTGCATGAGGCATTGTAGTGTACATCGAAAAAACACGAAACGCACACAATATTACAATCATTATTCGAAAATCAAAATAATGAAGGTAGTGTCCCATTACCCATGAGTTACAGAACTATAAAGTGTTGTTGCTAATTTGCGTTTATTCCAGTTATTGATTTCACTTCAGGCTACGATGGGGTTTCAGGCTACCAAATGTTTCTCCATTTATGGCACACTCAAAATACATTATACTGAAACTAACTAAACCTCTTAACCTAACAATCTTTGACTCTTCATCAACTCATCCCATTTTATCAACACAATATTCATATTATACAAAAAAAAAAAATCAAATATTCAAATCAACAAAATATTCTCTCAATACCCCCAAACAATCCAGAAACTAACAGCCGCACCCCACGAACCCCATTATCCCACCATACTTTTTTTTTTGTAAACCTCACTTCATCCTATTCTACGTCTTTCAGAAAATGCATTTCCTTCCATAAAAAAAAGAGCTCTCATTGCATTCCCATCCTGTCGACTTCATGACGAGGACCTGCTCATTTCCCATTCCAGATGCAATCGCGACTCAACACCCACTTGCATCCTCCTCTTCCACCTCCTCAATGCAGATATTGGGGGGGGGGGGGTGAAGTCTAGCGTCAAAAGCACCTGTCAGAATTCCCCATGACAGATATAGGATTTTACTTTTAGAATCACTCCTTTCTTTAATGTGGGGCTCCATTTTTTTATGGGGGGTTTGATGCTGACTTGATTTCTGTCAATCTGGTTCACGTTTAAAGTCTTTAGGGTTTGGGTGAATTGGTTGAAATCTGGTTTAGGGTACAGGTGCAGTGTTTCGTTAAAAGATTAATTCTTCAGTGGTGAAAGTTTTCAGAATATTGTTATAAATATTTCATCTTGATAAATTGTTGATATTTATTATGAATTATCTTTAATAAGTCTTACATTCATGTGATTATTTAAAGATTAAATTACTTTTTTATGCTGTTTGAAGTTCATTAATAATGAGTTCTTTTACAAATCACATATCAATTTAATTCAATTGTTTTTCCATGTTTATCATTGTTGCTTATCTAGGGAATTTATTTATTTAAGTCTGATCAGGGATTAGGCTCAGTAGGAGAACTTTAATTAATTAATAATATTTCTTCGTGGTACTTTCAGTATTTTTATGCTGATAAATTGTTTGTTAGTATGTAAACTATGTTCACAATATATAAATTCCAAGATATCTATATAAATTTTCTTCTACTTCTTTTGTCCTATAGCCTTTAGTACGTGTTGCTCATGCTAATGAAGTGACACCTTTGACTTTATTTATTGTAATGTTTATCTTAAATTTAGTATGTTTCAAATAAAAGTTTAAGTTTAAAATGTGGTCTTCATTTTCTGCGCACTTAACTCGTGATTGAAGTCTTAAGTTATGCGGGAGGGTTAATTCTACGAACTCCTTTCTAACACACATTACAGAAAAAGCCTAACCTTCTTTTAGTGTTAATTTTAATATATTGTTTAGTCTTGGGTATTATTTAAAATGTTTAGACATTTTTTAAAGTATGCTCTTTCTTACATACCCAATTTACAATATGCAGTTTTTTTCCATTGGGATTTCACTTAATGGTTTGGATGCAGGTCCAATATCATGCTTTTCAAGATAGATATATGTAAATCCAGGTCTTTACTTTTTACATTAGTATACTGGTATACTTAGCTTGAAATGAAATTTACAGTTCACCAGTTAAATTCTAGTTGACTTTAGTAGTGATATAAAGTTGTAGAGATTAATATAAATTACATTTGTACTGGAGAAACTAAACAAAATCCTGCAAACTCCACACAAGATTAAGAGTTGGAAGGTTTTCTAGTAGTGATACATTTTTAATGTCTACATTTACCATTAGGAATTTTTTTAATGAAAATACGAGTACCATGATTGTTTTAATGTGGCAGTTTTCTCACTAAACCATTTAATGTAGATAAAAAACTTCAGAGAGCAGAGGATTACAAAAGGAAGAGGTGGTACAATAAGATTAAAAAAAAAACGCGTTTGCTTTTCTTAAGATCAAACTTACATAAATTCATTGAGTTAGTTTTTTAATACTTGTTGGTAATACCTTCATTGTTTGAATATGCAATACTGTAAAAATAATTTAAACTCTTTTAAAAATCCACGTTTATATATGATTAAAAGTAATCCTACAACACTGTCGATTCTGATTACAATGAACTTAATTTTTTTGTAAGTGCCTTCGTTATATATTACCTATCGTTATAAGTATCTCCCTCGATGGAATTTTAGAACAATATTTGTAGTATCAATATTACTTCCGTGGTATTGCAATTTTAAATTGGACTTCAGTTCTTGGAAAGAAATCTTTATTCCACACTGATGCACTCCCACCACAATCAAAATGGCTTTCCATAACCCCCCAACCGTTCAAAGAAAAAAAAAAAAAAAAAAGAAAGAAAAAAAAAAAAGAAAGAAAAAAAAAAAATCCAATAACACATTCTATTCCGTGGAAAACAACTCCACATATCCTATTACCTACTAGGCTTTTTGACAAATCAAAAAGTCTACACCTTTCTTCCCAATTGTATTCCACCGCACATTCTTCCATTTTCTTTCCTCTCCTTTTTCCTTTCCACGCTCTTCCAGCAGATAGTATTTCACGCCAAGAAAGAAATGCCGAAACCATCCTTTTCCAAAGCAGACGCAAAATAAGAGTAAATACTACCTCAGACAAAGCGTAAATTCCGAAAGGGAAATCTAACACGTTTCCCCTCCAAAGACACCAACTCGAGAAAAAAATAGGGAAATAATTCCCTTTTGTTGGCTGGCATTGTGCACCAAGAATTGCATTCATGACATCGAAATGACGACTATCTCTTACAATGGATTGGAATCGGAAGGTTGCGTGTAATACGTAACATGCCTGTTATATTTGAGTGTGTGAAAGAAGAAGGGTATTTGTCAATTATTTAAATATTCTTGGCAGCCGATACGTGGAATACTGGTTTATCTTTTACGTCTAAAATCTGAAGTTAAGTGACAAGCCATTTTGCGAATTGGCCGTATTTTATATGACAAAGCCCGAAATGAAAAGGGTGACTTTAATTAAATTCAACTTTCAGAAAGCTGTAAAAAGGATCTGGAATTTGACCTGAATATATGCGAAAGAGAGCGAAATGATATGCCATGAAAGCTTTTTCGGATTAAGTTTTTCTTACGCCACATTGAATTTCAAGTCATTCTGACCAGTGGTTCTTTTTTTTACAGCCTTTTGAAAGTTGAACTTTAATTATGATACTACTGGATAATTACCAAATTGTATGTATTAGGAATACATTTGTTATATTCAAGATGGACATGATCGATTTCAGAAATCTGGTCAAAAGTAGCTGTATTTTTGCACACACAACCAGTCATTTGTCAGAAAAAACGATTGTAGGCGTATAATCTTGCCAATTATATTTTCAGACTAGCTAAATACGAAATTTTAACATGTGCAATATTTTAGCTAGCTGTGAGGCCTCGTGTTGAGGAAATCTGTCATTCGTGTATAAGACCCAGTTTTTGGCGCTTCGCTCGCAGGAAGGTTCATCGCTATGCAAAATCGAGCTCGCTTCGTTCGCTGAAAAGTTCATGGACACGCAAACACAGGCTTATTTCACTCGTTAAAAGGTTCATTGCTATGCAAGCATAGGCTCGCTTCGCTCTCTGAAAGGTTAATTGCTGCGTAAGCATAAGCTCGATTCGCTTTCTGAAAGGTTCATTGCTGCGAAAGCATTAAGCTCGCTTCACTCACTAAAATCTAATATTTACGTACTTAATATTAAAAGCCTCTCCCTTGTCAAGAAAAACAAAATTCCCCGTTAATACAATAATACAACACCCCTTTAAGATTATTTTAACACGTGTTTGTGGAAAGCAAAATTAGAGGCTAAAACTACTTATGTTGAAACTTTCAGAGATCTAGGCCTATTCGAAGTCGCTTTTTGTAAAAAAATTAATTGAAAAACAAATTAAATTTTAAACATTCTTTTTATCAGTCCAAATAGAAGGCCAAAACTACTTGTGTTGAAAATTTCAGAAATGTAGCCCAATCACAAATAGCTTTGTAAAATATTTGTTAATTAATAATAATAATAAAAAAAAAAAAATTAATTCCGTTTTTTAAAAATCCAATTAGAAGGCCACAACTATATATGTTGAAATTTCAAAGCTGTAGCCGTATTTGAAATCGTTTTGTAATATATATATTAATTAATTAAAAAAATTAATGACGAACTAAACAAAAATTAAAAATTCTGTTTTTCTAAAGTCCAATTAGAAGGACAAAACTACTTATGTTGAAAATTTTAGAGCTGTAGCCCTATTAGAAATCGTTTTGTAAAATATTAATTAATTAATTAAAAAAGAAACTAAATAAAAATTTAAAATTCTGTTTTTCAAAAGTCCAATTAAAAGGCTAAAACTACTTATGTTGAAAATTTCAGAGCTGTAACCCAATTAGTAGTCGTTTTGTAAAATGTTTATTAATTAATTAAAAAAATTAATTAAAAAAGAACAAAATAAAATTTTAAAATTCTGTTTTTTAAATGCCTAATTAAAAGGCCAAAACTACTTATGTTGAAAATTTCAGAGCTGTTGCCCTATTAGATATCGTTTTGTAACATATTTATTGATTAATTAAAAAAATTAATTAAAAAGTAACTAATTAAAATTTTAACATTCTGTTTGTGATGTATACAATTAGAAGGCCAAAACTACTTATGTTGAAAATTTCAGAGTTGTAGCCCTATTAGTAATCGTTTTATAAAATGTTTATTAATTAATTAAAAAAATTAATTAAAAAAGAACAAAATAAAAATTTAAAATCCTGTTTTTTAAATGTCCGATTAAAAGGCCAAAACTACTGATGTTGAAAATTTCAGAGCTGTAGCCCTATTAGATATCGTTTTGTAACATATTTATTAACTAAAAAAGAACTAGTTAAAATTTTAAAATTCTGTTTGTGATGCATAAAATTAGAAGGTCAAAACTACGTATGCTGAAAATTTCAGAGCTCTACTCCAATTTTAAGTAGGTTTCTATAGATCCACAGAGACACAGACAGACAGACAGACACACAGCTTGTTTTATTATTATAGATAAATATAATCCTACATGTGTATCAAAATGTTGCTAATTTTTTCAAGTACTTCCTAAACTGGATGTGGTCCGATTTCAAAACTCACTCTTATATCTTATATGTGGATTTAAGTAATTAGACACAGCTGCTGCATTATATAGTTGGTAAAAGTAGCCTCTGGATTATTCAATATTTTATTAACTCGTGAAGTGACCGACCATGTCATGACATGATACGATACACATTCACATTTGCTTACTATGTGTACTTACAGACTGATCTTTTCTTATGAATGCATTTATGATTTATATATAAATAATTTTTCAAGTAAAATAAATACATTTAGTTTATATACTACAAAATTTATACTTATGAATGAAAAATAAATATAAAACGTCAGTTAGTGTCAAAAATAATGTTTTGTTCTATAGGTATTATCTAGATATTATATTTTTCTATAGATTAGAATGGACATCAAATTTCAAGAAAATAGTTTTGTTGTAACAGCATAAAAATTATTCGCTTAGTGTAATTTGAATGCAGTAAATTTGTAAAAGAGTAATAAATACATTTTGTAGCTTTTTTATGCCATAATTAATTGTAAACTTATAAAAAACAGTTTTGGATCTTAAGCATTTTTATTTCATAACTAACTTTCACATGGCATTTCTTAAGTTCTTGTTTACATATTCTATGTTTCATTGTTATTGTTTAAAAATTTGTTTGCATTGTGTATAAAGAGACTCCTTGTAAATTTTGTCAATTTCGAAAGTTTAAGTTAACCGATGCGTGATGAAATTACTGTACTAGGATTAAATCCTTTTCATTGATTTATTGTTGATAGGCTTTTCTATGTCACTATCGATGGTCAGAAATATTCCAAAATGAATCTTATCGTCTTAGGATGATCAAACTTGGTGTACCAATCAGAGACGTGACTTTAAGACTTTTGTCAAAATCGGAGAATGTACAGAAGGTACATGCCGTTGCCAAATTTAGGTTTTTCTGCATTTTTTAAAAAACGGTTCTGAAAATTTTGTTAAAATTCATTTCAGTTCTGTATTTTATTGTTTAACAACATCTCCACCAACAAAATGGCCGTAACATTGCACATAATGTGTGAAAAGGTAAAAGAAAATCAAATATATTTCAACTACGAAAATCGTATTTATTTACAGTCATTCGTCTTTACGAAACAACGAAATCTTCTGATTACTAGAATCGAAATAAATATAAAGACGTTCGAACGTCTAAGTTATCTTACTTCATAGTTTTGAAATAAAAATAATTGATCTCTATGTTAACTTCCCCATAACGTTCATTAACTAGCTTTAACAAAGAATATGTCATTCTGTGTCTGTTTAGGTTCATTTTCACAGCTAAAACTAGAAATAGATAATTTTAACAATTTTATTCTCGAATAATTTCCAACTTAGCGAGATTTAAAAAAAACCCCTACCAAACTCTAAATTCGAGAGTTTTTCTTTTGAATTTGCATGTAATTTAAAAATGTGAACTGTAAATTATGCCAATCCACTTCAAATTAATACAGGTTTTGGCATTATTGTTGAATTAAAAGTTTTCCTAAATACCATATGCGTAGTGTTTCCAATAAAAATTTATACAGCTTTGGTTTTATTGTTTTAAAATCCCTACATTATTTTACAAAAGCACTTATTTTTCAGAATTTATAATTTGTACATTCTACCATAGGCGTAAAATTGTTTTGGGTTCTGTGATCCAAGCCCGCCTATCCCCAAAATTGGAATTGGCTCAGCCCTTTCTCCTCACAAATATTTTGAAATATCCCATAATGTTTTTTTATTAATTCAATAAACAATTCTCACTCTTGGGAAAAATGTGTGTTTTTTTTACGTATTAGTTTAAAGAAAAGAGAAAGACTCTTTTCACATATCTTTTTTATATTGTGACCCATATTGTTTAATAAACAATTCAGCGAGTGAAAAATTTTCGTGCTAAAAACTCACTACTATTGTCGACGTGATTGCTAAGAAGTCAAACAGGTATCAACGTTTTGAGATGCCAATAGGATTTAAGGATGAATCTAGCTGAGTTTATTTCTTTGTATAAAAAAATAAAAAAATCGGGGAAAAAACCTTTTGTTTTCTACAAAATAATGGGAAGAGACCAAAATTCTACACAGGAAATATTTATTTGAATTCAATTCATTTATAGACATTAGTTATTGCCTGTGTGTAACTATTAATATATTTTGAAAATGTACAAATAGATATTCTTAGATTATTTAATTTGCAATAAAAAATACTTAAATACATATTTTTGTTAGTAATCTACTTGTCATGGCGGGTTCAGAGTTAAAAAAATATCGAAATTCTGTATGTTTTCCGATCTCTCTATATAAAAGGCAAAGCCCTTACTGACTGGCTAGCCTACTCATTACTGATTCTTCCACTTTCCATATCGTTAAAACTCTGAAAATTGATTTAAATACTTAAAAGGAAAAACAGAAAAAATAAGCTGTTTCAATCTCGATTAACAAACTTTAAGAGGTCGAACGGTCCCAACTAGGGATATTCAAAATTCCTACTTCCAATACGGTCAAAGCTCTGATATTTAGTACGAATTTCAACAAGGTCAGAAATAATAAGCTATTCTAATGTTGATTATCCAACTTTAAGTGGTTGAACAGGCGTCAAACGTTCCAAACGAGGGCTATTCAAATGTTCCACTTTAAATTTAGCCACAACCAATTTTGAGCAAATGCCAACAAGGAATAGCATAGAAAAAGAAAACTATTTTGATTCGATTATCAATTTTAAAAGGTCGCAACGTTTCAAATGAGTAACATCCCAAGGTACCAATTCCAACATATTTACATCGCTGAAAAATGAGAACCAAGCGAAATCATAGATATTTATCTGCGATTTCGATTGGCTATTCGGAAATAGATATTCCAATCTTGATTAATTAATTCGTAAAGGTACAGAAAGAGTAAAAACGTTCATACGAGGAAAATTCTAATGTCCTACTTCTAATATTGTCGCAATTATAAAATTTGGAACATATTTCAACAAGGGAAATCATTGATAAAGTAGGGTATTCTGATTTTAATAATCTAATTTTCAGAGGTCGAAACGGGATCAAACGTTCGAAATGTAAAATGTATAAATGTCTTTTTATTGCTAAAAGGCACGTGGTAAAATTTCGTAGCGAACAATGGGTATTTAGCTAGAATATAATCGTATTACTCCCAGACTGTAGAAGTTGATATTTCTGCAAGAACTAATTAAGAAAACTCTAAATTTCCATTTATGTTAAACTATTAAAATCAGAAAAATTTCGTTTTGAGTCTTGCACATTTCCCTGCATAATTATATATTGAAATTGGTGTCGCCTTATTAAAAAACTTTAGTATTATTGGTTATGCTATTGTTGCGTGGATGGGTTCGAAAGATTTGAAGCCAAAGCAGATTAACACTTGCAGAAATTTATTCCAATATAACTCTTCACAGATTCCTTTACAACTCCAGAACTTCTCGTTCTAGTAGACTCAATACAGCTCTATACACAACAATAGAGCACAAACAGCAGTTAAACTTGACACACAACTGCTAAATCCCTGAAAAAGACAATGCAATACAGTTCGCTTTCGGAACTCTCTGAATGCTCGCTGGCAGTAACTCCACTCAGTCAGTATCACAACTAACTCAGTAATTCCAGTCAACTAACTGACTCAACTAACTCAATGACTCAACTAACTCGATCACACTTTCTCTCGGACTTATATAGGGGAGGCGAACTTTCGTGAATCTTCCTGAGATAGACATTTGGAGAACTTTCCAGATCATAGTCGAAAAGTCCTATACATATACATGGTCGCCAAGTTTGGCGACATTTGGCGATTTCTCGCCAAATTTGGCTACAATAATTAGTTGCCAAAACCGTCGCCATCTTGACTCTATCTCGCCAATTTGGCGAGATTGCCATTACCATAATGTTAAATGCCCTGCTCCTTGTAAAACTCGCTTCCCAGCGTTATCTCTGTAAAAATCGTTATCAAGCATTAATAGACACACTGCAGTGAAGCCAATTTAAGACGAATTATTGCACTGCCTTATGCAAAACGTACATAAATTTTCCTATTTACAAAATTAACACTACGAAGTATTTACAAATATACGAAAATTCGTAACACTATTATTGAGTGACTTAAATTTAAAATATTAAAGAGTTAATAAAAGTAACACAATATTATTGGAGTGAATTTTAAATCCTTCTTTGCTGTTGCCACACCGTATGCTGATACGAAACATATTTCTTCGTAAAATCATATCATGATAATAAATTGACGCATCTGAATTTAAATGTGCTCTTGTTTCCTGGTTATTAGGATTTTATGTTCTCAAGGTTTCATGTAAATATTTATTTTATTCATTCCATCCCCTTAGGATGCAATTATTTCATTTACTGTTGTAATAAAACCTACATATTGTTTAAAATTAATTAAACAGAATAGAATTACAAATGGGTATGCGCCAGACTTTCTTCAATTATAAATCTCTTAAAAATATGAAAGGTAATTTCAAATAAATGCATGCCATACAATTTTGACATGGGGATTTCCCTATCTTTTTATCGTAGTGCATTCCTTGCAGATGTTTCAAAGTTTTCTGTATAAATATAATGAATCATTTCTATGAGTTTTGTTTCATATCTGGAACTGTTATTTGTAAGGAAATTGGAAGCAAGATTCTGAAAATTTACGGTAGAATGGAACACAAAATAAGGGCTAAAAGGGATGGAAAGTGGAAGAAAGGAAAAGCCAATGCAGTTGTGGGGAATTGAAATTCGATAATTATTACAAAAAGATAAAACTCTTACTTAAAATGAAGAGTTTATTCACTTAACAAAAAAAAAAAAAAAAAAAAAAAAATGCTTCATAGAAATCAGTATTGCCTGTTGAAAGAACTAGACAGACATGTTTCTTAGGAGGGCATTAAAACATGATAAACCTATTATATGTACTTAAGGCTCTCCATTTACGTTCGCGTTTAATGATATCAGCATTGTCACGTACGCAAGTGTCCCGAATTTACGCATGTACGCAATCATCACATATTGTCCTTTATCTGACGATCTCTTCCCCCTCCATTTCTCTGGATTTACATTCTCCTGTCCTCCAATATTTTTTAAAACTTTACACCCATGTAATCTAATAAAAACTAAGCTGTTTTGTATCGCACAATCATCTGTATGGACATGTGCCACTATCACTTTCAACATCTGAATGCAAAAATAAATTTAGAATATGCGATTGGAGATTCGATATAGCATTTATAAAATAGAAAATTGTTTGTTTATTGAGGAGATAAAGGATGAAATGTATGACAAAGGAGAAGATGTAGGACAAAAGAAGGAAATCTATGACCTATACGTTCAGGCGTATTCGAAATGCAAACATAATAAACGGCTTTCAAAAGAATGTCAGACTGACTGTGTTGGGAGCTTTTGAATATTAAGCTACAAACCATGAATTCAATTCACTTAGGCTTTATAGATGAGTATATGTTTTGGCAGAAAGTCATTTTTATATTAGATTGGTTAGCGAAATTATATAAATATGCCTGGATTTAAGAACTACCTTCAACCTTTATTTATCTCATTTTACAGTACATGAGTAAATGTTAATTGTTTAAGTAATACTGTATCGTTAAAATTTCTTGAAATTAATTCTTGCTTTATACGATTAAATAATTTTTTAAAGTGTCATTGAAACAATTTCAAATATATCTTAACAAATTAAGCGAGATAAATGTAAAAAGTTACTATGTGACATATTTTAAAATCTTTTATATTAACTTCGATTTTGTTTGTGTGTGCGTGTTTGTGGCAGGAAAATTTTCAGAAGGACTAATTAACTCACTTGCGGTCATTCTATTGATCTGAAAATTGGCAAATAGACTCGTTGTTAGTGACAGCGCATTTTATCATGTTTTGGTGATAATTATTAAATGCCAGTTTTTACACGCGTTTCTTTTAGGGTACTTCAGATCCATATATTAATCCTTATGCAAGTATGTAAAATTTGGAGGTATTTAATGATTAAAACCTTTCCCTTTTAAGGATGATTCTATCTAAAAAAATTTTATCAAGTTTTGGGGACAAAAAAAGTTAGTCTACATGGTATGGAAGTTTCCTTCATAATTTCAAACACTATGAAAACTTGATCTTTGTTCATAATTGCTTAAATAAGTCGCAACTGCACATAAAAGTTTGCATTGTTCAAAATGGATTTATAGTAAAAACTTTGTTTTTATGGATTAATTTTGTAATCACCTTCGAAGTAAACAATTCACAAATAAAAAAATAATAATAATAATAAATAAAAAAAAAATCTCTTTTTTTTTATTGGATGAAAGTCTCAAAATAATTTTGTTTGAATTAATAAAATTGCTAATTTTAATAAATGAATTATTTTAAGTGAAAATATACAGGTTTACTGATTGCTGCTTGTCATTTATATAAAAATAGAAACTTTTTGGGAGACTTCCAAAAGACCTCTGTTGTAAAATCATGTTAAACTACTGAGGTATGAAGTAACAGAATGATTCCATCAATTGAACTCATTTTTACCATACATTCTGGTGACTGATCATAAGGTTCCGTGTTTCACATGTAAATATTTCGGTTGCTATAATTCGGTATAACTTTTTTTGTGACATTACAATCTAGCTACTAGTTGCTAAGAATTAATTTTAAAACGAAATCTTTCTTTAATGGTTTCGGTTTATGTGGTGGCTACATAGCTATTGTATGGATGGTTTTCCAATCAAGGCTCGCATAGTTCATTTAGTAAAGAATTAACTAATTCAATTCTGAAGGAAAGCAAATTGAAAGTAATTGTGTAAATAAATATTTACAAGATGAGTGTAATTTTTTCTTTCTATAAACATAAAAATCATTGAACAAAGGGGACATTTCTACTATATTTTAAGAACTACCTTTAACTTTTACCGTGAAGTAGAAATCTCATAGTTTTTTAATGTTATAGCTCATCTATCCTCGATATCAAGCCACCAACGAATTTAAACTAATAAAACAAAAAGTTTGCCTGCCTGTGATACTGTTCGGCAATAGAAGCTAACTTCCACTATCAGGAAATTCTAAAATTTGAAATCTATGTAATTTTCGATCTCTATTTTAGTTTCTGAGACAGGAAAAATGTTAAAATTGTAATCAACTTTTTAATTATTATTACAACTCGTCGTTCATTAGTTCCAAAAATTTTCACCACAGCATCTTGGCTTTTGGAATTTGTATAAACAAGAAATATGTTCTAGTTTATCAAAAAAGAAGCTATGTGTGTTTTGGGGGGAGGGGTGTATTAACGGGGAGAGCTTAAAGAAATTCATTTCTAGAGGAGGGGAGACGGGGGTTAAAGAATTTATGATAAAAAGTTCAAAATTTTAATTATGGGTTTGCGTAGCAATGAATCTTTTTACGAGCTAAGCGAGCATGTGCTTTTGTAGCAATAAAATATTAATTAGCAAGAGATGCATGAATGGGTTTTTGTACCATTGAACTTTTAGTGAGACTGGATCATGAAGTGTCGAAAACTAAGATCTATACACATTGACGGGTCTCCACAATGCGGGGCCACACAGCTAGTATAAAAAAATTGCTTGAAAGTGGCCTTAGAATTTGGATCAGAATAATAAAAAGTGCATCGAGGCAAGTTTTTTTTTTTATTTCTATGTATCGCTAATATGAGTAATGTAATTCTACAAAGATATACTGAAAAACTAAATTACGTTGTATAAAAAACTTCTACTTAAAAATACAAACAAATTTAGAATTTTATACTTTTAACTTAAACATAGCCCTAAATACAAGTAGGAGAAAGAAATCAACTAACTTGATTGTAGAAGAATATATTTGAGGAATGCAGATTCTTTATATTTAGAGAAACACCGGGAATAAAACTATCTTCTCAAAAAACAATAGGGACACAAATTCATCCAAACGTATCTGTAAATATTTGTTTACCCGTCATTATAAAAGGTTTATTTCAAAGGAACACGTAGCAACTGTTTTGTTCAACTGTTTCGTTCAGTTGCCACTCTCTAGAATAAAGATAACTCTACTTCAAATTGATAGTCTACGAAGAAAAGAACTCAATAGTTACTCAAAATATTTTGTTTTGGCTTTGAATAGGCATTGATACCTAAATTGGAAACTATTCTTTGAATCTTAATTTTATATTGACTTAAAGTATGTTAAGTCACAAAAGTTAAATAATTAAAGCGTTAAATGAATATCGAGTATAATGAGATATTAAAAAATACTTAATCTTTAGTAACAATATAAAGCAAACTAGTTGAAAATGATTAAATACTTTTCTCTTGAATTTTTAATTATAAGTGGTTCAAAATCTGGAAAATGAGAAGGTTGTATAAATTTTTTTTTGTTATTATTTAATCGCTTTTTTACAGATAATTGTGCTAATTATGAATGCATTTGAATCAGTTACTAAAGACATCGATCAACTGTTTTGGAATCCATTTTGAACCTGTCAAGTGTAGTCATAAATCAAAGGTCTGTTAATGAATCTTTTGTATTTGGCAGCATTGTTATTTTCTAAAGTGGATTATTTGCATTTAAAGATTAGTTTTATTTTACTATAAATTGATTATTTAATAAAAGTGTACGAACAGAAGGAAATTATTGTGATTTATCACAAAAATAATGGAAAATGTCAGAAAAGTTGTGTACCATGAGTTTTTGATAATATTTTAGTGAGAGATTCAAAAATCAACCATTTGATTATTGAAACTTGCACTAAATTATATATTCAACGTCAATTGAGTCATACAAAATTATTTCTTAATTTTTTTAAAATCCATAACTTAGTATACTAAACTAAGCAAGTAAGATACATCAATATAGGATGTAAAAGTAACTAGGGGTGTGGAACATCGCGCAACTTTCAATTACACTATAATACTGATGCGGATTTGTGTTATTTACTATTTCTATATTTTCATCATTCATTTAGAGGAAATGGTCAGTTTGGCAAAACTGTTTGTAATAATTCTTCTTCTCGTATAGGTCTTTAAAAAAAAAAAAAAAAAAAAAAAAAAAAATCCAGATTGGTGATTTTGGCGATATAATTTTAGATAATTCTAATATTATCCTTCGTTATAAGCGAAAATGAGGGAGAAGAAAAAGCGATCCTTGATGAGGTATGTTCAAGGCAACTCTGTGTTGAAAGCATTCGTTTTTCAACTTTTTACACCATTAAAACATTTTTACAGGAATTTCGAAGGTGGAGATGTTTAGAACACCTAGAGGCATTACCACAGCGATTTTGAACAAAATCGTTACAGCCGTTTTTTAACAACCACTGAAAAATAAGATTTTTCCAATAGCAGCTACCTTATGCGCATGCACGATTTTGACGAAAACTTTAATGGTAGGCCTCATTGTCACCCATACACCAAATTTGAACATTCTAGGTCAATTTGGTCGGGAGTTATGCTGACCACAAACACACATATACATAGACAAAAAAAAAAAAAAATTCTGGACAACATTTTTGAAATTAGGATGTTCCAAAACATAGAGAAATGCAACAAAAAAAAATGATTTTTTTTTTTACCAAATGCTATAGTTTCATCACCCTATGTATACAATATGGGTAATTGAAAGTAATAAAAAAGAAGCAAACTGGAAATAACACTGCCCAAATATCGCGCAATTTTTCAGAGTTAAGCATTCGACCCAAAATCGACGTCATAAATTAGAGCTTGTTTTAATATAAAGGAACAAAATTTAATTTTATTTTTGTTCATTATCTTCTTTGTCGCATTCTTCATTAAAGACAATGTTCACAAATCTTGGCTCCTTCCCTAATTATCCTATTTTTCAGAACTTACACATAGCTATGTAATTTAAAATTTGTTTTTAATTGCAGTTTTATTTATGATCTGGAATTTAACTTAACTATATGAATTCTTTAATGTAAATGAATTATTATTAAAATTAAGTTCTCATTACATCATAATTATTACTACATTTTTAACCACAAAATATAAAATTGATATTCCTGTTGAAAACTTTTTATAAGTGTGACTGATGTCTACGAATGTGAATTCTGCCGATTTTACATATATTGATATACTAGTATAATTTTTTACCCCATAACAGTAAATATTCAGAAAGAAGCATATTTACAGAAAGTAAATAAAACATATTTTCGATTTATACATCCCCAGAAACCTTAATATTTTATCAATATTTTTATAAAAAAGTATCTGAATTAAAATTTTTATTACAAAAAGGCAGTATCATATTACCATAGTGGCCATTCTCTTTAGAATAAAATATTTTTTTTTAATATCGTTTCATCATAAATATATCTGTTTTATTATATTTTAGGTTAAATAAGTAACTCAAAACTAAGGTTTATTAGTTTTGTCCATCATTTTGAATGAACTACTTTAATGCCCAGAGACAAGTTTTGCAAGCTTATTTGGGGATGCAATAAATATACTTTGACTTTGTATATCAAAGAATGTTTATGTAATTAAAAGAAACTGCACCTCAGTTTCGTTTAGTGTTCGTTTGAACATCTAATTTTACATCGCCATTCTAAATAAAAAAGGAAATAAATGGCAAGAAAGGAACTAAATAGCCGTTGAAAAGTAATGCATTGCGCACGTATAGAATATACCTATTTAGTGGATATAAATATATGAAATAATCAACAAAAACATCTACTCATCAAATTAGTAAAGAAAAAAAATGAAGTCAAAATAATCTATAGATAAACCCATGATATGTTATTAATACATGGGTATAGAATGACTTCTCTAATATTTAAGTTCTCGTTTTTCCTCGATAGAAAGGAAACAAATGGCAAGAAAAGAACTAAATGGTAATTGAAAAATAACGTATTGCACCCGTATAGAATATTACATATTTAGTCGATATAAAAATATGAACTAATCAACAAAAACAAAAACATCTACTCATCAAATTAGTAAAGAATAAAGATATGAAGTCAAAATAATCTATGGAAGAAACCCACTTTATGTAATACATGGGTATGGAATGACTTCTCTAATATTTTAGTTATCGTTTTTTCTCAATAGAAAGGAAACAAATGGCAAGAAAGAAACTAAATGACCTGTGAAATATAACGTATTGCCCACGTATAGAATATACGTCGCTTTATGACATAAAGTGGGTATTAGTCGATATAAAAATATGAAATAATCAACGAAAACAAAAACTTCTACTTATCAAATTAGTAAAGAATAAAGAAATAAAGTCAAAATAATACGTGGAAAAACCCACGATGTTTCATTAATCCAAGGATATGAAGATATGTCATTAATCTAAGGATATGAAGATATGTCATTAATACAAGGACATGGAATGACTTTTTCTAATATTTAAGCTCTAGTTTTTTCTCGAAAGAAAGGAAACAAATGGCAAGAAAGGAACTAATTAGCCGTTGAAAAATAACTTATTGCACGCGCATAAAATAAAACTTTTTAGTCGATTTCAAAACATGAAATAATCAACGAAAACAAAAACTTCTACGCAAAACTTCTATTAAAATTAGTAAAGAATAAAGAAATAAAGTTAAAATAATCTATAGATAAACCTATGATATGTTATTAATACAAGGGTATGGAATGGCTTTTTCAAGTATTTAAGTTCTCGTGTTTTCTCATTGTTTTGTGTTTTTAGCAAGAAAATGGCTTATTTTTTTCTCGAAACAAGCTATTACATCCCGAAGTGGAGTTTCTACGACTTGTTTACTGTTCGCTTACAGGTCGGAGCTGTGACCATTATATGTTTTCGATCGTAGTTTCACTCCGAGAATGCTAGAAGTTGAAATGGAATTTCGATTTAATAACATATATTTTCCACCGAAAGTTATTTCTGCTTTATTAGATTCCAAGGAAAACAATAGATTGTTCGTGAGCATTTTTTTTTTTTTCTTCTTTTTTTTTTTATGTTGTAAGAGGTGTTTTTTTTTTTTTTTTTTTTTTTCATTTCGAATCAACACTGGCTGATATTAAATTAATATATTAAAACTCATATAAAGTTATTTAGATTAGTTGACTCTAAGAGAATTGGAAACATGCAATAGTGTTTATCATATCATTTGTTAAAATTATTAAAGTAGATTTTTGTGTCGTGGAATTACTAATTGAATTAAAATAAAAGTTGGCGATTCTACACATATTATGATTTTTAAAGATTTGAAATTTCATTTCACATTATTTGTTTTACATAATAATAATTTATAATTAATAATGTAATAATTTAAAATACTGTAACCAAACAGTATTATCGAGGAAACTTTAATTTATGCAAAATGATAGGCAAAATCATATAATTTATTTTAGACATTTTTTTTATTTGCTATTTTTATTTTGTGAAGATTCCTTTTTTTCCTTTTATATAAAACAAATATTGATAAATGTAATACTAATTTAAAGACAAAGGCATTCTTTCTGACAGATTGCTTATTTACAATTTCACTTTAGTCATGTTGTTATTTGTAAAAAAAGTAGAAGTTAAGGTAATCAGAAGTAGTCCAAAATTTTCGAAAAGTTGTTATAGTACACAGTAGCTGGCAGCACTATAAATGTAATGACATTAATATATAAATCGCAATTTAAGCACATTGAGGAAACCTAAGGAATATTCTATATCTCAGTAAAATACTACAATATTTAACAATGACGAACTTTTCAAAAAGTAATTCAAAACAATATTAAGCGTTAAGTTTACGCACGATCCAACTAGTAAGAAAACATTATAATATATTTATATTTTCTTTCATAAAATTATTAGCCAATAAAGTCTCGTTTTGCCATTTATAACTATATTGCTGGAATTACTCTGCAGAGTTTAAAGATCTTGTGAATGCTGGAGTTCTACATCATTTTTTTTTCTAAAGATATGGCACCAATTGGGATAAATAGTGTATTTTACTGATGATAGGATTTCTTTTTTTTCCCCCATTCGACACGCAAATGTGGGGTAGATTTCCCTTGAAAGAACTTTTGAAAGGCATTTCCCCTTTTCCCACAGATTTTGATCTAACTTTCTTTATCTTTTATGTAAATCTTGCTAAAAAAACCTCAAATAACACCATACATCCATAAATCTGTAAATTTAGCATATAACGCTTTTTAATCGCCATTTTTTTTTTTATTCCATCCAAAACCCCGAATAAAACTTCCATTTTAAAGTACTTTTAAAAAAATCTTTAAGCACCAACATACCATCTTTGTTAGTACATCAATTCTTATGATCCCCAATAAAAACACCACATTTTCTAAATAATATAACGACCCCTCATGATCATCACAATCCTTAAATAAATATCCAAAGTAAAGCTATAAAACTTTTTATACCTTTAAAATCCACGCGAAGTGGTATCATATTTCAAATCCTAAATTCTATCGCACTAAAATCAGACTTTAAACGAGAATTTTATATATACTCCCTATAAATCAGGACCAACCTTCCAAGAACGCCATTTTGATGTTTACACCTTATTACACTCCAACATACTCCCGCCTTTTTCGTTCAAAAGACCTAAATTTGTCAGACGTGGGAAAAATACATCGATCACAAAGTAAACTCGTAGCTGTCAAAAGAATCGGATCGTTACGAGAACTCATTTAAAAATAACTCGCTCACTGGAAAGTTTGGACAAACTTGAAACGTGACGGCCACTTGGCAAACTCGGTATCCACTACATTTGTCAATACACTTTGGTATATCCCTAGATTCTGCAAAAATCAAATTGCAATTTTTTCCCCCGATATTTGTGTTTAAGATTGGATAGCAAATATTTGTCGGTGTAAAAAAGACGCATTTGGTGGTGTAGGATTACTCTTTTTGATACATGTAATGTTGGAATGTGGATTTAGTGGCTGTTTCTAAATGGATGGTATGGTAAGGGATGTTTTAGAAGTATATATGTTTTAAGTGTTTACTGAGGGATATATTTTTTGACCTTGAAGCTTTTCTATTGGCATGATTAGTTGTGTAGTTTAATACAAAATATTTATAATAAATTAACAGTGTTAGATAAACTATTTTAAATATTAAATTTGCATACTTATTTTGTGTGTTTTTTGGGTATTGTAGCTTTTCTACTGGCAAGAATAGCTGTGTAGTTTAATACAAAATATTTATAATAAATTAACAGTGTTAGGCAAACTATTTTAAATATTATATTTGCATACTTATTTTGTGTAGCTTTTGGGTATTGTAGCTTTTCTACTGGCAAGAATAGCTGTGTAGTTTAATACAAAATATTTATAATAAATTAACAGTGTTAGATAAACTATTTTAAATATTAAATTTGCATACTTGTTTTGTGTATTTTTTGGGTATTGTAGCTTTTCTATTGTCAAGAATAGCTGTGTAGTTTAATACAAAATATTTATAATAAATTAACAGTGTTAGATAAACTATTTTAAATATTAAATTTGTATACTTATTTTGGATATTTTTTTGGATATTGCAGCTTTTCTACTGGCAAGAATAGCTGTGTAGTTTAATACAAAATATTTATAATAAATTAACAGTGTTAGGCAAACTATTTTAAATATTAAATTTGTATACTTATTTTGTAACAATAAGTATTATTATGTGTTTGATTTAATATTTTATAAGTCTATAATTATTATGATTAAGATCAAAAAGTAATCAATTGCTAGCACTTACTCTTACCATTGTAGTTTAAACAATAAAAAACGTAGCCAAAATTTAAAACACATTTAAACTTATTGATTAAACTTTCTTTAATAGAAGTTCGATAGAAACAGTATAGTTTTTTTCTTACGCAATATTACTTTTAACTATCCATATGTTTATATAGGTTAATGAAAGTATTGTATTCGGTAATAAAACCAATTTTTAAAAAAATATTTCTACCCATTTTGGAAGTGTCGAGTTCAAGAAAGAGATATAGGGAAAATCTGCGTTTGTGACTTCCTGTGGTCAGTAAAACTCCCGCAATGGTTGACATACGATACTTTGCATACGTATTAGTGGTGGCCATGGGATATACCATTAAGGTTTTCGTCAAAATTGCGCATAATCAGAAAATAGATTCCATTGAAAATTTTATGATTTTCAGAAATTGCAAGAAAAAGGCTGTAACGATCTTGATTAAAATCTCTGTGGATTTAGTTAAAAGTTTGAAACTGTTCTAAACATCACTAGCATCGAAACTCTCGTAAATGCGATAATGGCGTAAAAAGTTGAAAAACAATGCCAGTGAAACAGAATTATCTTCTCTTGAGCAGCGGTCATTAATTACTAATTGCATATTCCTGCTCTGTTTCACTTACAAGAAAGAAAAATGTAATATTTATCGAAAAACGTATGAATTTCGCCGTTTCGGCTGTGATTATTTTTTATAATAATTATCGCAAAAAAAGGACGCCAAATCAATTTTTTTTTTAATTAATGAAAATACGAAACTGTAAATTACACCAATCCACGTAAAATTGAAATGCAGTGACTAGTACTAAGTGTAATTGAAAGTTTTGCGATGTTCTACACCCCTAGTTTTTAGAAAAGGAGAATTGAAAGATTTGCTTCGTCATTTAGATTATCTTCTAAATTGCATAACAGTTTATTTATCAAGTATGTATCACTTCCTTCCTTTCTTCATTTCCTATTACTTTCTAAATAATGAACAGGAAGATAATGAGTATTTTGGTTTTATTAAATACAACATATTGAGAGATTTTTTTTATTTCCATGAATTCTCATGCTGACTTTGATGACATTTCAAGTTTGTACAAAATGTTATCAGTTTTTCAATAAAATATAAATTTTTTTATTATTTCTAAATATAGAATTTTCGACTTCTTGTTGAATTTTGATGAGGTTTAAATTATATTACAAATATAATGAATGACATTATAAGTAACGCTGTGTGTTTTGGTATGTTATCGATTATCATTCTGAATTCTTTTTTTAGAATGTAGGGAAACTGGTCGTACGGAAAAGAAATGGCTTAAATCCTAAAACAACGAATTTAAAGGAATTGAATTTTCCTCCTATAGTCAAACAGCAAAATATTTGTTAAATAATAAGCAACTATTTTTTGTTTAAAATTTTTTTATTCTTTTATTTTCATAGAAAGCACTATATCGTCTGAAATTTATTTATCATTAAAAATTCTCTTCTTTTTTAAACTGGAGCCATTTTCAAAAGAAGATACTTTTTGGGGATAAAGGAAATAATCAAATTGACCTCTCGTTAAAATTTTTAAATCAATTAAATAAAATTATGAGTAACAGATAAAATAGGATATGAAAGCAAAAAAAGATACTGGCAAGATGCGGAATATTTGACTATGAAGCTGTAATTTAATTCATTATAAGTTTTCCAACCTTTAAGTCATTGTTTCCTACAGGCCTGTATTCACAAAATCACCAGCATTTCTCATGCATTTTAAAATGATTTCAGAATGTTGTTTGATGATCCGATTACAATAAATGTAAGAAGAAGGAAGGATGAGAGAAGAAATGATTTTAAACTTATTTCTCATCCAAAAGTCTACATGATATATCCTAATCCTAGTCGTTGCGATAGGGAACCTACTGTTAAGTCAAGCCATCGTAGGTTCAATATTCAAAGCCCAACACAAGATCGTGACGTCGGGTTATTGAAGGCATATTGCACTCAATTTACAGAGCACAAAATACACAGAATTTATTGAAATTTTGCATTAAAACATTACAAATTTTCTAATAGCGTTTATTTCTTAAATTAATCTATTGGTAAAAACATTTATATATATGTGTGTGTTTTTAAAATCAAAAATCTTTTTTTTTTTTTTTACGGAAAAATGCTCTAAAGACCAAGCTAAACAAAGTGGAGAACTCCCAAAGTGCGAACTCAAGTAGCAACAATTCATTTTCAATCTGATACTCAGTCATAGACTTAAGTACCAGATGCGAGTGTTTTTCTTTTTTAAGGCTCTCCTGAAAATTGTCTTTTTGGACTTGGGTCGTTTTCCACTTCTAGTCCTCAGTTGTTACATTGAAAATATTTATTGACTATGAAATTCAAATATTATTCCCGCAAGTGTAAATAATACTTCAGAGTTACTGTCTCAATCTCTTTTATGATATTCAAGTTCTATTTGTGATATTATTCACGTCATGTTCTTTCAATTTTTATGTAACATACAAGACTTTATAACAGAAAAAATCAATTGAAAAGTTAAGCGATATCAAGTGAAGGAATATCCTATTATTCAATTTGATAAGTTTTCTTTGAGAAAACTGTGATACTGACTATTATTTCTGAGTATAGAAGTATAATGCACACTTAATGATAAAACTTTTTATACATTTTTAAGAAACTAACAAGTGGCTAAGTAACAAATCAGATTAATTTTTACATTTTATTACATTTTTAAAAAGTGTGTATTTTGATTTCGCTCTAGCAAATGTCTGAACAACTCGCATAACTGAACAACTTTTGATAAATTACATATGAAAATAGTAATATTTTTCAGAATTTATTTCAATGGATAATGTTTGAAGAAACTTCCTGAATAATTTCTGCAAATTTCTATTTTTTGAAAAATTAATTCCTTACTGGAAAGACAAATAAAAATATTTAAATATACCCCTGGTCATACGATAATTGTGCAGTGTATTTGGGCTGCAGAACAAAATATTACAAAAGCAGAAAAAAGTATTTGTAGAATTTTTGAAGTAATTACATAATATTAGAAATGACATTTTCAACAGGAATTTTAAAATCAAATCAAAGCATATTAAAATTAAAGGATTTTTTCAAAGAAATTTAAATTTAAAAATAAATATTGAAAAACATCGCTGAATTTTCTTGTTTTTTAAGGACTGACTGGGAATTTAAATAATCCTACACTTTCTCTAATTACCAAACTGCTAGAATTACTACCCTGATCTGAACGGGATTTCGAGTATTTTTTACTAATTCACTTTAAATGGTTTACTCGTTTGAAATCCGCCTATTTGTTTTCCTAATGGACCTTATGCAAGCAATTTTTTTAAACATCTGGCAAACCCACTCCTATAAATGCAGCCAATCACTATTCATAGTTATTAATGGAATTTATGTTTAACGTTATTAGTTCAGCCTATCACAAACGAGTGCTTCATTTTCCCGCTTGTATCAGTTTTCTGTGACACCACTATACATAAAGTCCGTAAATGTGTAATGAGATGACGGTTTACTTAAGATTATTATTACCATTGTCCTAAAATACGCGATGTTTAAGGAACCCGAAGAAAATTGTATGGGGTATTTGTGCAAACATTTTTTTAGTTTTAAATAGTTTATTAAACTTCAAAGTGGTATTTGGAAACAGTAGAAAGTTTTGTCAAAGACCCGTTTAAAATTAGTTAATATTTTGAGTTAATTGAATGTTCATTAATTCATGACTTTGGAAACAAAGAACATATCGTTCAAAATAAGGACTCTCTCGTAAGAAGTCCAAAACAGAAAATAGATAGAGTAAATTTCGCGACACTGACGCTTGAAATGCGGGAATGTATAATAAGCCCTTCAGCTAAACACACAGAAGTTTGTTTTATAGTTGAGATTGGTTTCGGTTATACAGACAGTCATTGAAGTTGTTTATTAAGTTTTCCAATACCATCCTTCGAGGATGCGGAATAATAAATGCCTGTTTGTACGTGATCAGTAACTGTATTATCTGTATCGTAAGTTTAATGGAGAATTTAAAAAGGAAAAGGCTGTTTATCTTTAAAATATTTGAACCTTAAATTCAGTGTGTCTATAAAATGTTGGACACATTTTGATGTTGAATAATTCATAAAATAAGGAAGATAACGACAAACTTATGGTATTTAAACATAGAATGACTCATATATTTTCATTTATAGTAAACGTTGCTATAGAAAATTTCCTTTTCCCATTTGAATATCATTTCTTTTGTAAACATCTTCTGCCCTTGTTATTAATTTTATGTTTTTCCCGTTTTCTTTGCAAATATCGTCTTAATTGCATGTTTTTTTTCTCTTGGCCACCCAGATCATCTGATATAACGCCCCTGGAGTTTTTCCTTTGAGGATTTGTAAAGGATATCGTTTACAGAAGGAAAGTGTCGAATGACTTAAAGGCCAGAATTACAGCCGTGGATATCGACACCCTTGCCCGAACATGGCGAGAAATTGACTAGCGTCTTGATATTCTCCATTCGACGAACGGCGCACATGTCTAGGTCAATCGACAAGGCCCATAAAACTTTTTGAGTTTATCAAACCATTAGTGTTATAAATTTAAAATTATCTTCATTATTTTATGAATTATTCAATCTCAAAATATGTCCTACATTTCAGAGACACCCTGCATATTTAAATTAGATGATAGTGTAACTACTGCATGTGTTCATTAATTATACAACAAGCGATTAGGAACTCCTCTGTCTTTCGACGGGTCCCCAGAAGAGCCAACGGACCACACAGCTAGTTTTTACATAAAAATAAATAATATTGTTAAAAATAAGGTATAAAAATCCAATAACTAATTTCGCGAGTTAATATGAATTTCAATACGAGCTTCAGTGCAAGTCAACTAATATTTTAAAACCATAATAGATAATACTATAAAATACGTATTAATTGAAAAAATTACGTACTTATTCGATTTCCATGTACATTATAGTATTAATATAGAATAAGTATTAATGATAAATTAATACTTTTCATAATATGGTATTTCGTATACAGGATACTTCTTACATAAGAAAGAATATGTGTCACATAAGAAAGTTCAGTTTTAAATAAAAATAAATAATATGGTTAAAAATAAGGATTAATAAACTAATAACTAATACCGCGAGTTAAAATGAATTTTAATGAAAGATTAAATTCAAAGTCAATTAATATTTTATTACCACAATAGAGGATATTATAAAATGTATATTAATTGAAGAAATTACGTGCTTATTTGATTCCTATGTACAATTGGAGAATATATATAGAATTATAAGTATTAATGACAAATTAATATTTTTCATATTATGGTATTCCGTGGAAATGACATTTCTCACATAAGAAAGAATATGTGTCACAAAAGAAAATTCGATCGAAAAGGAATTCCTAATTTATTTCTTTTTAGTCAGCTAATCAAAAAAAAGTCCATTTAATTTCAAAGAACTATAAATTCAGATGATGTCGATCAGAGATAAAAAGGCTTGGACTTAACGGATTCAAAGACGTAAGTTCTGATTAAATAAATTAGTTTTAAAGTATTCCCTCTACTTTAACCTTAAGATTCAAGTTTTTCCTCCTAAGATTTAGTTCGTATTACATTTGGTAAAAAAGGAATTCCACTTTATAACATTAAACAAAATTGTCTTTGATTTAACCTTAAAATTTAGCTGACTTTACTAACATGTCTTCAGTAATTACAGATTGTAAGTCGAACATGCATTTGTAGGTATCTCAAAGCTAAATAATCCTAAGCCCAACTTTACTATTAATGTTATGGTATACATATACAATCGAGATGATTTTCTTTAATTTTTAGGTAATTTCAAACTTTTTGGCAGTATATCAGTATTAAAATTGATGCATTTACATCTATAAACTTTTTTTCCCGTCAATTTTCTAATCAGCTAATTGCAATTAAAGTGACTAATTAGGACATTATTAGAACATACATAAATAAACTTGTTATTAACTTAGAGGTATGATTTTTACTGCAAATAAAAGATATTATACTGACGCATGTTTCAATGGAGAATTTTGAATTTGGCTGCAATATTTATTTAATTATAAATTTTTAAATAAAAAGTTTAAAAAAATACATAGTTTTTAACAAAAAATTAGGATTAAAATATTCATAAAAAATGTGTTTATGACAAGATATGTTAGATTCTCCATAGAGAACACGTTCACAACTTGTGTCTTCAAAACAAAATTAGAATTTTGTGAATCGGACTATTTATTATGAAGTTATAACCGTTGGCGTAAAGTCATTTAACACCAAAATGTCATTCTTCAGAAAACGCGTTTAAAGTTTACTACACTAATGAACGTGATACAAAACAGTTTCACAAAACCCAATGTAATTTAAAAATAAATTGAGTTTGAGAAAGAAAGTGGTATTATTTTAAAGGTAATGAATTAGGGAATATTTTAAAACAAAAAAACAAAAATACAGACTTGAGTCAAATTTTGAAATTCCTAATGTATATGTTCCTAATGAAATTCCTAATGTATATATATATATATATATATATATATATATATATATATATATATATATATATATATATATATATATATAAAAAACAGAGTCTTATGTAGAGAGTACAATAGAATGTGGGATTTCGTTATTCACGGTGCTTCTAAGTTTTTTTTAACTTGTGTTCATTTGGTCTTTCAAATTATAATTCTTTACTCAGCCTTTCCATGAAGAGATAGATACACATGCAGTTATGTATGAATTTTTAAATTATTATAAAGAATATTTTACTATTATAATTAAGAAATTCTTTTGGTTTCTACGGTAAATACATAAATACATAGTTGTACGTTAGCTTTTATATAACCTAACGAAAAATTTTATCTAGAGATATTTTTGAAATATAAATATCTGATTTATTTAAATGAAGTTTAGCTATTACGTCATGAACTAGTTTATTTTGCTCAACTTTGATATCGTTTAAAATAAATTAATTTATTTGCCAGAAATTGTTTCATTAAATTTTTATTTATCGGAAGGAGCACATATTTTATTTTTATACAAATTGTTGTCAATTATTTAACAGAAATGTTAAGTAATAGATCTCATACATTTCATCTAATTAAGGTTTTTTTTTCTATGCTATTTGACACACGCTAACCCCCACAAAATGCTCTATCATCTTTTATCTAAAGCCGGATTTAAATGCTACCAGTCGAGGTTCCAGTTTAGATCGCCTGCTAGTGACGTCATGTGACGTCACCATGCTACTGGTTCCAGTAAACCAAATATTTTCTATTTACTGGCGCCGGTGACTCCGATCAACCAATCAACCAATCACAATTTATATGTCAACCAATGACATCAATATTCTATCAGTCAGTATTTTCCCTTACTAACCTTTAACTGCTGTAAGCGGTCTGACAGACGGCAAGTCATTTTTTGTGGAATGTTTCCACCCCCTAAAATATCTCCATCTTTGACTTTCATACAAATTTTTCAGATACTTTGTTTCTTAAACTTTAAATTGTTGTTTACCAATTTATTTGACGCAATATAGACCATGTGTTGCTCTTGTACCAAAAACCTCAAACCACCTAACCACAGTAGTTAAAGGCTAAAAATTAATATAGGTGCATCTTTGTAAAGTAACGTAGGCGTATATTTATTCCTTACAAACATTTATAAAATTTAGAGTAATAAGCTACCTTTAATTTTAGTAGCCTTTATGCAATTCTTTTAAATTTCTCTTCGTAAATATTTGCACATTTGTTTTTTTCAAAGTTTTTTACTTTGATTAAAATATATATATATTTTAAATATTTTTTTATTCCTTATTCATAATATTTACAAGCATTTCCCTTCTAACTCGTCTATTTTTACTTCTGTTGCTCAGTTATCAAAAGTGAAAAGACGTTTTTCGAAAGGTTAGGGATAATTTTTGAGGTAATTGACATTTCCTCTCAGTCAGAGAATGCCAGTTTCATAAACCACGAATTGCTTTTTCAAACTAAGAATTTATAACATTTAATTGAGTTTCATGATGCATCTCTTAGAAAAAAAGAATTGCTTTCATACTAGAAACAACGTATGTTTAAATACATACATTTATTGTTATTTTAATCTTATATTGTAAATATGCATTTTTGGTCAGTTGATTAAAATTTATCTTTCTTTAATTTTTATAAGATTCAAAAGGGGACATATTTAAGACTAGTTTGTATCTATGTCAAAAGAATAGTTGGCGTAGTAGTCAAACGAATTCTGGACCAATGCAAAGCTTGGTTACCAAAATGTTTTTTAATGACCACAAAAAGTGAATTATTAGTATTTTTAGATTTATAGTTTGATAGCAATAAGTGAAGAATATTTATTTATATTGCTTGAGTGGAAAGTGTTTTTAAAAAAATATTTAGCTTCAATGATTTTTTTAAAAGAAATATGCAATATTATAAAGTTACACAACAATGTTTACTTTTAAAATTATAATAAAAACACAAGGTGACTTTATCAAAGTATTTTTATGTGTTTAAATTGATCAGAGTGTTATATATTTTACAAAACAGTCTGATATTATATCATTGACATTATATGATATTTATGCCGTTATATAAAATTTAAATTCTTGCTATTATTAAATTCAAGTAGTAATTTAAAATTGCTATACCAAATAAAAGTAAATTTTGACGACAAAATATTATGAAAGACAATTACTTTAAGGGGAGACAAGAGAAGAGTTCCGGACAACCAAATTAGTCGCATTTTCATTCAATATAAAAAGTTCCCTAAATCATTTAAAATGTGATATTTTTAATTAATTTTTGGCCTAGTCAATAATAACATATTTGTTATTAATGTTACTCTTCCAATTTTTATTCTATTTTATGTTTACTTTGTGTAATAAGCTTACATTTGAGACTTATAATTTAATAGCAGTTGTTTTTAGGTACACTTTTCTCAAATTTTATTGAATATTTTAACCTAATTTTTTTCCATAATAATCAAAATACACAAGATCTATCTAGTAACTTTAAAATATTTCTTAAATTAGAAAAAATAAATATTTCATGTTGTGAAAAATGACAATTTTTGTATACGCCAACTATATTATTGCTTTAAATATAATTTGAAAGATATATTAGGCAAAAAATAGGCTGACTGTTTGAAATGGTGAGTTTATTTGCACTTTGTAAAGTTTTTATGTAAATTTATTGTATATATTTATTCTAAAAAGTGTAACCTAGCCAAAGGTTGGCATAAAATAATGTTAAAATTCTAAGTCCGAATATAGGCTTATATATATATATATATATATATATATATATATATATATATATATATATATATATATATATATATATATATAATAAAATAAAATTATCAAAGTAATATTCGTAACAAATATGTTATTATTGACTGTGTCGAAAAATAAATTAAAAATATTGCATTTTAAATAATTTAGATCACGTTGAAGTTGAATGAAAATGAGACTGATTTGGTTGTCTGGGACTTTAGTCTCCCCTTAAAAATTAGTTGGTCTTGTTTGCGATTGTAAAATGAAACAACAGGCAAACAAATTTTGTGACTATACTAAACTTCAACTTAACTTGACATCACTAGACTGTAGGTCGTCATGTGCTCATAGGCAATTTATCCATTTTGGCGGCGTGAAAGTATAATGCTCGCCAAACCACAACCCTGTAGAGAACAAAAGGCTATAAGGCTTGGCGAGAATTATGTCTTCGCTCCGCTAAAATGGATTAATTGCTCATGAGCACGGTGAAGATCTATCGTCTAGGGATGTCAAGTTAAGTTGGAGTTTAGTATATACTGTTTCATACAATTCCTTCTGTATAAAATAAGAAAACTACATTGAATTGGTAAAGAGTACACTCGTTTATTCTTGGCTAGAAATTTAACTCTTTTTATATAACTTTTCTGTTTAACTATTATATTAGTGTATAAAATTTCAATTTCTTTCCCTTTCAAGGAACAATATTTTCTAGTTGTTAAACTAATATATTTCCCCAAACTGAAAAATTTAATCACAGCATAGTTTAATTTAATTTTATTTATTTATATACACAGATGTTTTATCAGTGTTATCAATATTTGTGTATCGTTGAGTAGATAAATATTTTGACTGGAGATTATAGGAATCGACGTATTAATAAAAGGTGCATATTTTTATAAATTTAGAGAAAAATTTATTGGTTAAATAAATTAAAAACTAATAGTTTTGGGAAAGTGTGAATTAATTACGAATTCTATTTTTTATAAATTAAGAGTACTGCTGCTGATGGGCAATACCCAGGATTTATATAAAATAGAGGGGTCAAAGTGGAGGGGAGGCTAGGGGGGGGTCTGGGAGGATTAACTTTCACCCCTCTAACATTTGGAATTTAAAAATAAAGTGGATAAAAAAGGGTAAAGTTCACATAAGAAACGATAATATTTAAATTATTCATTTAAACAGAAGTTTTTTCAGAACTTGTAATTCATATTTTAGTAGAAAATGCAATCATTTTTAAGTAAAAAATACAATCATTTTGAAGGAGGAAAAAAAAAAAAAAAAAAAAAAAAAAGCTTTGAATGAAAGCAAGATTTGAAGAAAAACTTTTTACTGCTCTGTACCCCTTTGAATGCCATATGCTCCCACCTGTAAATGAAAATGCCGGTGCTCGTTCTAGTAACTATATTACACCCAGCTAGACTAGGTAAAATATTATTAAAATCATAAATATTTTTTTATTTCAATATTATAATTGTGGAATAATTAAACGATTATGCCGGAAATATCATTAAACTTATATTATTTTTTTATAAGTTATTATAATTTAATTATAATTTTTCCTTTATTTAATATATATGATCTTTTCATGCGCTAATCAGATGTAAAAAACCTATCCAGAACCCTTCGACCAAAATATTAAGAAAATTTATTGCATGTTATATATTTATAGTTCGTTGTTGTAATGTAGTAAGCAGCTCAAACAACTTTGCGATTATGAAGGATTTTGTGTATTAGTTGTAAATTTGTTCTAGAAGTGTTTCTAGAAAAGATATACGAATGTCATTACATTTGATAATCGATTTGATTTTTTCGTTTATTTATCGATATAATTGGAACATCTAATTAAAATGAATGAGTGACTATTAGAAAAACTTATTTTTAATAAAATTGATTTGTTGCTATATTCATATGTTAAATAATTCAAATAAAATAGGTTTTTATACAATAGCATTAGGAAAAATTAATTGCATAATATAACACTTTAAAGTTGTTTTTACAAGACATAATTCAATTTTTTGTTAGATAATGTTTTTATAAACGAAATTTAAAAATCGCGAAAAAACTTTATGTAAGATTCTTTTTTTTGCTGGTATTTTTATGCAATCAAAATACACGTTTAAAATAATAGAATGTGTAAAAAACCATTATAAGCCATAAGAAGCCATATGTGTTAAGAAATGTCATGTTGACAAAATCACATTAATATGTTAAATTTAAATTTTCTTCCTCCTCTCAAATTTTAATTTTATATTTTTAAACGATACTATTATTAAGTTAAATATTCATTAATTTCTTAACGATTTATTTATGTTTAATCATAAAATTTATTCTATCATTTTTGGATCCAATTTAATCTATTGATTCCTTAAAACCATTAAAACTGTGATGATGATAAAAGTACGTTGATGTTAGTTTTAAAGATGAACATTTAAATTTCAAATACACTTAAGCTGTAGATAGATATCTTCAATTTTAAAATGGCGTAACTTTAACGTTATTTATAATAAAATCGATGTTACATTATTAAGAGTTATTTATCAATACTGTAAATGAATTTAAAATAAAATCAAGTCTTAAATTGAAATGCTACATTACACAGAAAAAAACAAAACTTACTTGTTGATAAGTCAAAAACCATTATGTTGAAAGCAGCCTAATAATACTCATCAAGAATGTCCATCATTTCACAAGTTAAATGAAAACTTTTCTTTAAATAGAGATAATCCAATAACACAGCAGTAATGTTTTTTTTCTTCTCAAAATGTTGCTACTTTTCTTTAGATGTAGGTTTTACAGAATACGAAGCCAAGAGTTTTTCTGTTATCTATCGGTTACAATAACAACTTATTACCTCTTATCTCATCTCAATAAAAGATAAAAGAACAAAAATTCTACTATGATATTAAAAGCAGATATTGATCACTAAAATTCGAAAACCGAACTGTTTCTCTTTGCTTCTATATACACAATACTAACAACTTTTAAGTCAATTTCGCAATTACTTCAATTTCGATTTACGTAAAAACAAAGAAATATCGACTTTTCCAGCAAAACTATTTCGAACATTCGAAGCACGTCATTAAAAATTTCAGTGACAACTTTGAATCAGAAACATCTTTTCCCCACCGAACATCAATCACTGCTCTAGTTCCATAAACCCGTCAAACACAAAATAGAACGCAACCAATCTCCAGCAGTTCACTATCATCCAGTCACACGTGTTCGACTGTGAAGCTGTGTGGACCGATCTACTTTGAAGAGAGATCACAAACAGCCTCTGCGATCCTGCTACCGGGAACTAGGTTTGTGTGTGTGGAGAGAGCGCAGATCCTTCGCGGTGATTGGGCGAGTGTGCGCGGTATCGTTGAAATGGCTTGCTGAAGTTGGAGTTAATTGGTGGATGGAAACGGGATCATACCTACTTGAGTTTATGTTATAATCTGTAAAATCGTTTTAGAGAACTAACTAAACATGAATTGTGAGTTGACATATTCAATGCCATAGATTTTTAAAATTAAATATTGAAAACCCTATTAAATACTTTTTTATGTTCATATTGTATATGATTTTTACATGAAATGACATATTTTTATAATGTGCAAAAAATATAACTTTTTTTAATCAGAAATCATGGCGAAATTAAGACCTTATAAAAGGTAAGGAATGCAGTAAAGTAATTTCTTTGCACTAAAGTGATAGAGTACTTAACCGTACGGCTTGTGCCCAAATTTTTATGGTCTTAGTAAAAAAAAATGACATATTTTTAGAAAATATTCATTGACTGGAATTTACAACGTTAATATTTATATACTAGCTGTGTGGTCCCGCGCTGCTGGGGACCTGTTGTAGGACATCTATCAGTACTGTGTTACATAGATGCGGAATTTCTATAACAGATCCATGTTTTCGTTCATTTTGTAATAGCGTGCTCGGTCATTCTCCAGTGTATGCTGTATTTTGCAGGGGTGATGCCCTAGCTCTTTTAGAGGCAGATGCTCTATACTCAGCATCTATATCCGTTCTTCTCTTTGGTGGCATATTAGCAAATGTCGAAATGATTTGAAAATCTTCAGTGAATTTCAATAATTTTCGGCGAATCTACAATTGAGGCTGCAAGTAATGAAATCAAATTGAGTCTAAATAATCCGTTGGTATGCTAGATTCTAAGTATATTTTGACTCACTCTCATTAAATGAAGTTAGATTCAAAATTTTAATTAATCCAGCTAGAAAAAAATTAACCATTTAAAATTTTGTAGACGTAGAAATAGTATCAAAATATGCCTGGTGTCAATAATGCAGCTCTAACCTCTGTTTTAAAAATAATCATGAAAATATATTGTACCAAGTTCTTAATTTTTGTTTTAAAATAAAACAAAATAGGAATTTAGAGAAAAACTAATAGGCATTGAAACGATAGTGTTATCTACCAAATTGTTCGCCAACTGAAAAATTATCGCCAAGTGGCATGGATATAACGTAATAATACCAATATTGGTCAACGCGGTGCCACACAACACACATTATGATATACGTAGGTGTTTCAATTTAGATATACTTCTTACATTTGATCTTGTAATGGACACTTCCAGGAAAAAAGGTAAAATAGATTTATTAAGTTGACCAAAATCCGACTGAAAACATTCCATAACGCCACTAATATATTAGTGGTAAATTATGTTGGTAAACGAACTTTTAGATTTATATATTTATGAGAAATGTAATGCAGAAGATGTTTGCTAATAAAATACAAAGGAATTTAACGAATTTATTTTGTTTAAATGTTATTAATACTCATTAAATAAAATCAAAATGCCAATACCCTCTGACCACAATACATCTTTGACGACAACACAAAATATAAACAAAAAGAGGATTAATTTAAATCCTAGAAAAACAAACGATGTATAAAAAAATAATGCACCGCACATGCGCAGAAGTTTTTAACGGTATCGACTGACAGTAAATAAATTGAAATATTACAATAAAATTTGAACTGTTGATCAGACAGACGATTGTAATACATAAAAAAATAATCAGAAAATTAAGGAGGACACATTAAATCACTTTTGGCTCTATTCTGATGGAATAAAAAAATATCGTTGCCATTCCAAGAATATTTTTTTCGTGTCATTAAATTTTAATGAAAGCAACTTTTAATCGAATGTCAAAGTTATTCTCTACAATCTTCATGTACTAAAGCTTCTATGTACAAAATTTCGTACTTCTTGGAGCAAAACTGTGAATTTGTATAAGGTTCAGACGTATAGACAATTCAGTTTTATATATATAAATGTTTTAAAAATATTTTTTTGCATGAAATTATATTAAAAAAAATTGTATGCAACACGGGAAAAAACTTTTTAAACTATATAAATTAAATGACTCGAACTAACGCACTCGTCAAATAAGCATTTTCCCTCGTTGGTAGAAATACTACTTTAGTAACTAGTTGCATAAATAACTATTTGCATTATTAAATGGGTTGAATCAGTATCATTTTGCGTTTTGTCACAAAGGGTGCAAGTACTATCTTCAAAGTATTTGTGGGGTTCTGCACCTATACAAAGTTTGTACTAAGAAAGGAAAAACAACCAAGTTTGTTTTTAAGATTGCAAAAATCACAAAGAATAGTACAAAATAATATTCAGTCAATGATGCATTCTTATTAATCATTAAATGGAACAGATAATTAGATAAACATAAAAATATTCAGTCAAGTGCGAGTTCTCACAAGTTGTGTTCAATATCTGAACACTGGATGCTGCGCATGCTTGAGTCTTACAGTATTTTTAAGCACACATAACCTCTCGCTTTGGTAAAATGTTGAATAAAGAATAAAGCGTCTTACAACAATCTGAATTTGGATTATTAACCCTTTAACGACGGTTGAGGAGAGGAAAAAAAAAAAAAAAAAAAAAAAAAAAACGCCCTTGCCAGCTAATCGAAACTTTAGTTGTTTTCTTTGCTAATAAATTGCGATTGTGTTTCCATTTAGTGTTTTTTAAAAACCATAAAGAAAAAAAAAGAAAAATTCTAGAAAATTTAAAAAATTCAAAATATACCTTAAAGGATCTGAGTAAACTAAGTATAAGTTAAAAACAATGACTGTTTCTCCATTTCAAAGTTGTCTTTAATGCGTTAAGCCGTGGATGGATGTATTGATCAATGTGAATTCTTAGAACGATGCAGGGTTGCCAGAGAAAATTTTTATTTAGAGTTTTTTCCCAAAATTTTTTATAGGTTATTTTCATTGGGAACTTTCAGACTGTGATTTCGGGAATAGAATTTCTTTCCATGTTTACCCAGATCTGTAAAATTAGAAACACCATAACCACTAATCATTTATTAATAAATATGTTATATTCTAGGTATTATATTTATGAAGGCTTGCATGTTTCGATTAAATAATCGATTAGTAAATATACCAGTTAAATAGTAATTTACCTGGAAAGCAATATTGGTTTTCAACATTACTCATGTTTAATGAATAATCAATATTATATATATGATAAGTATAAAATAACTAATCAAACAAAATTTTAACTTAAATTTTAATTTTACTCGGATGGAATCAATAATACAAATTTTCCAAATAAAGTCATTTAATTTTGTATACTTAAAATACATTAATTTGCTAACATTACAATTATATAAGTGAAGAGGGTAACACGCAGGCATCAAAAGATTCACGGCAAAGGTATAACATTTCTGTTGTGTGTAATTCACGTGACTAGTATCAATAACAATAATTCAGTCCTTCAGTATGTTTATGCTAAATCATTATTACTGTGATCTGATATGACAATATTAATTTCTTAAATAGATACAAAAATTACAATTTATAACACTTCGTATAGTTTAAAATACTTTTTATTCAATTATTTGATTAAAATATTAAAATTTTTTACTTGAGAATGTTTCTACAGAGTGTTGTAAACTGATTGCAATAAATTTATTTAAGTGTATAGGGAATTAGCATAAATTGTAAAAAGCCTTAAAGTTTGGTAAGAAATCAAAAACAAATACTATGATTATCACGGGTTATTTAAAAAATAGGGATTGTTATTTAAAAAAAAAAAAAATTAAAGAATTTTAACTTTTATACTACCCGTGAAAGAGAAAATTAAAAAATTGAATCTAAAGTTGAATTACAATAGTAGAGAAAAAAGTTCTACCTTTAAAAATTGAAGGAAATTGAAGGTATTGTTATGAATTTTTCACGGAGGCAATGATGGCACAGTTTTTATTAGATAAAAACTATTATTTATTCGTTATTCAAAGACACACACAAATTTAATCGAAGAACAGTGTAATCACAAGCAAGCTTCAATACAAGCTTCAATAACAACAACATCGAATTCAGCGATAATTCAGGTCAGGCACACTCAAGGCATTCAGCTTTCATCGAGTTCCAAAGTTAAACTGTCAGTCGATTTTAGCTGCAATCGAATTTATACAGGCGCGTGGGAACCTTCTCGAAATATCCAGTAGAAAAAAGAAACATTTCGAAATTTCCCGATTGCTTTAGATGTTGCCACCTTTTCCTAACCTGTATTATCGCTGTTAATAAATAGAATAAGATAATTTAAAATTATATTGTATTTTAATTTAATACTTCACTATTTACAACTATACAGAACATTTGTGCAACATTTCCCCCTTCTTAAAGACTGCACGTCCCGGGCAATAAAGTCCTTAAGAAGAAAGGCCATTCAATCATTACTACCATAATATGGGGATAGCCTATTGTAATGTACAACTCTAGGTTTACAGGAAGGTGTCCGTTGGATTCTTACTACGACGTCGTTGATCTCCTTAAGGACCACATACGGCCCTTTCCAGTTCGTCTGGAACTTAGGAGAGAGTCCTTTCCGACGTTTAGGGTTCCATAACCACACCTTGTCTACAACCTCGAATGAACGGTCCGTGTTCTTGGCATCATATCGGATTTTCATGCGCTCCGTCATGATGTTGATTCTCTCTCTGGCGAACCGATGTACGGCTTCCAAACGTGCCTGGAGGTCATCTAGATACTGGACAGGCGAGGAAGGACTGTTCGGTGGTCGTCCAAAGAGGAGGTTGCAGGGGAGTCTAATGTCTCTTCCAAACATCTTCAGAGATGGAGACAATCCGATGGTCTCGTGAGTTGCCCTCCCGTATGCAACAGAAGCGATAAAAGTTTATGAGCACCGACTTGTTGGTTGCATTACTTTGATGTTGGTTGTTAAGCAGAAAAAGTGGGTGTTCCGAACTTGGACTCCGCCTTGAATGAACGTCGGCAGCTTTCCTTACATGGACGTCCGGAAGGAGCATTCACATTCCCTTTCAACCGAGCATTATCTCCAGTTAACTAGTTTGTGTCTGGACCTGAATCATCCACAGGTGCAGCTGGTAGATCCCTGACCTCCGTTCGACGCTTGTCACAAGGATACAAGTGCCGATCTCTTCTTTCTTGATAACTCGGGTAGCATCACTAACACTGTCTATTCCTACACGAATCATCTCCTGGGACAGGGCCATTAGTGTTGCTTCCTCCAATGGACAATTCCCGCATTTTTTAAAACGAGTGAAATTAGTACATATTTATGAAGAATTTCTTTCTGATTCCAAATATTTAAACAAAATTTCTTTAAAAAAATTAGTTATTTAAATATTTAGAAAAGAAAATGCCCCAAAACCCAGCCAAAACTAGTCCGATCAAAACAGTCAACAATATTCGTGACGTAAAGAGATCCCTGCGTTTCTATGGTTATCATGAGGTTTCTGACAAATAGCTATCGTTAAAAAAGTCTGCGTTAGTAGACCATTGCCACATTCCATACAGGTTATTGCGTGATTTGTGAGAAACTTGCAAATCTGGTTTCAGCTGCTGCATTTCAAGCCAAGATGCTTAAGATCTCTTTACGTCACGTTCAATGCCAATGAAATCAGCCGTTTTCTCGCCAACCTCCAACAAGGTAATTTTGATCGGAAATTTAAAAAAAAAAAAAGAAAAAAAAAAAGCGCATTGAGCAGAAATTTTTATGTTTATGGCCTTTTCGAAACATTTAGAATATAATAAAAATATAAAATTAAAAAAAAAATGCGGGAATTGTCCATTCTCTATCTGGGATTGAAGCGGTACTTTTCGTAGATGTAGGCTCTGTCTTTTCAAATCGGTATATCTTCGTGAACTCTGAAGCTCTCTCAATGATGTTGTCTTCAAGAGCTACAACCCGATATACGCACAGCTCTTTTTGTGTTCAGAGAGTGTAAAGGAACTTCTCCTCTCCGTGTTTGCAGCTTGCCTTTCTCAAAATTCAGCATAATTCCATTTTTCTTCAAAAAGTCTAGTCTAAGAATGAACGGATCTACAATTTCGGCAACATAAACGGTGTGCTTGTAGGTGTTAAATCCAAAGGCAATGTCCACTTTCAATTTCCCATGCACGGAGATATTGCCACCAGACACAGTTTGTAGCGAAACAGAGGGCGCTGTGTAGAGGAGTCGGCTGTTCAGGCGACGAGCCACGTCTGTCCTTACGATCGTTACGTTCGCTCCCGAATCGACGATTAAACGATATGGAGTTCCGTTGATCTCCCCTTTCACGATTAAACCCTGGTTTCCTCCTTGATGGGATGAAATGTGGAAATGGCTGGTCGAGGCTCCACCTGTTCTACATTGCAGCTTCTGCCCTGCGAGATGGCATCTTCTTAGATGCAGTTGTTGATATTCCGTGGTAGTGTTATCCTTTCTCTTTTTCAAATCAAGGCAGTTACGTCGTAGATGCCCTTACCGTTTGCAGTGCCAGCAAACGGCTCTTCTCTTTTGATCCCTGGCTCCGTGATAACTTCTCATCAATCTGTCAATTTTGCTTTCCAGTTCTCGAAGCTTACTGGTGACAAGGTCAGAAGAACTCTCGGCTGATGCACCACACACATATCGTGGATCGTTTCCAGAAGCTAGCTGCGTGGCTTCCACTCTCATGACGTACACGAGGGCAGACTTCGGGCTTTTGTTTTGGTATAACCTTACCGTCTGCTGCACATTGAGATCTTGAATAGCGTTGATGAAATACTGCAGATAAAGATCGTCTCGCACATCCGTGGGACAGTTGGAAAAAGCAAGGAGAGACAGTCTTTCTATATCCCAAGCTAATTCTTGAAGTGTTTCACAGGCCTTTTGATGTCTCATTTTTAATTGCGAACTGTTACATTACTTTAAATGTTGCTCGCTAAACCGCAGTTCTAACACGCTTGTCAATGCAGCCAACTCTCCACGTTTATATTCCGGCATTGTCTGTAGAATGTTAGCAGCTTCACCTCGAAGAGATGCTGCGAGATGGAATGCTTTCGAAGTATCGTCCCCTCCATTCACAGAAGCAATCATTTCAAACTGCGTTTGATAAACGCGCCACGAGAACTTTCCCTCAAAAGTGGCCACTTTGATGTTAAACCAAACTGTAGTGGAAACCTCTTCCCAGTTCGACGTTACAGTTGCCACAGTACCGCGAATTTCTAGCTTACGAAGTCTCTCTTCCACAGCGTCATTAAAATCTTCCCTGCTCTTTTTTCATGTTGGAAACCTTTTCTTCCATTTTATCCCTTACAGCACTGAGAACGCCTTCTTTTACGGATTGCAAAACAGTTGAAATAGTCCCCAAAATAGTAGATTCTACCACTGAGGCTAGCTCGGTCTTCATTTTTTCTTTGATTTTGATTACGCCCGTGGATGTGGACTCACTCCGGTCGGCTAAGATTTTAATGTCCGACGATGTTGCTTCTTGACTGACGGCGATTGCGGCGGAGAGTTCAACATTTGTCGTTTTTTGGCGGGCTTGACCGGCGGCAATCACAGCGGCGAGTTCGGCATCTGTAGATTCTTGGCGATCTTTCATCTCGGCGAAGATGGATTCTTGTGGGCTTGGCCGGCGGTAATCATTTCCATCAGTTGCTTCATTTGGTCTTCCATCATTGCTCTAGTAATCGGCATTCGAAATTACGATGCCCCACTTCTGACACCACTGTAACGAATTTTTCACAGAAGCGATGATGTCACAGTTTTTGTTAGATAAAAACTATTATTTATTCTTTCTTCAAAGACACACAAAAATTTAAACGAAGAACAGTGCAATCACAATCAAGCTTCAACACAAGCTTCAATAACAACAACTTCGAATTCAGCGATAATTCAGGTCAGGCACACTCAAAGCGTTCAGTTTTCATCGAGTTCCAAAGTCAAACTGTCTGTCGATTCAAGCTACGGTCGAATTTATACAGGTGCGTGGGAACGTTCTCGAAATATCCAGCCAATTCGTCGAAAAAAGAAACATATCGAAATTTCCCGATTGTTTTAAGTGTTGCCACCTTTTTCTAACTTGTATTATTGCTGCTAATAAATTGAATAAGATAATATAAAATACAATAGAATTTTAAATTACTACTATATACAGACAATTTGTGTCACAGTATTAAAACATTTACAGGTACATACACATTTTCCTCTTCTGATGATGTATACAATTTATATTAAGTAACTTTTAAGATATTTTTCCCATGAAAATCTATTTTTTTTCTTCAGAAAACCTTCCTATTTTATTAGGAGTATTTACACTGCTCCTTATCTTTTTTAGTTAATCAAATAAACTTTTTATGTCACCTTGCACATTTTTTTATAAAGAAAATTGAAAGCTTACACTACTTACTTGCGCTTTTGTGTTAGCAGCCATAGCAGTAACATTATTATAAATTCTGTATTATATAATGATTCGCGAACTTTTTGCATTGATGTGAATAGGAAACATTTATACATGCAATCGTTAGAACATAAAGGACTTTAAATTACGGAATAAACTGTAGTCAAAAACAACATTCATATTCAATAAAACGTCATCTAAGTGATTATAATTGAGCCAGAAGTACTGATCGTAAATGTCAAATTTTATTATAAAATGCTATTTGGTTGATAGTGGCTGTCGTCATTTATCTTGCTTAAACGTCGAAGATTTTTGGAATAAAAATTCTTTACAAAAGGAAAATATATTTGGAAACCTTTTTATATATTTGTATTCGATAATTAGTTTCTCTTAAATTTCAAGAGAGAGTAAATTTATAGCTAAACAATTTGCTTTTGAAATGTTTACAAAGATTTGTAAAGATCATTACATATGCTTAAAACCAAGTGCATTTTAAACTAATCGAAGCATAATCAAAATACAATTAATCCTATGTCCTGATACGTTGATGGACTTCAAGGTTTAATGTTCTAAAAGCAGATGAAGCGGATATTTTAGTTATTAAATTATTATAAAGATATTACTCTTTTTAATACCATCGTTGAAATAATATGCCAAGAAAGTCACTTTCTGATTAGAAAAGAAACTTTTAGTTTAAAGAAACTTTCATTTTACAGAAAGCGATTTGAATGAGTTGAAAGTAAATTACTTCATAGTGTTTCATGCAAGTGAAATTTCATTAGATTTAGTAGCAAAGTGTGAGATTGAAGTTTTTTTTTTTTTTGCACATAAGTTAGGGAACGAAAGGTCAGAAGCAAATTCAGTCATTGCAAACTAAACGTATCTTAAGTAACTATTATTTCAATTTAATGTATTATTACGTCTTGACACTTTTTAATTGTAGATTCCGTCAATTAAAAAGTGAATTTATTTCAAGATAAAGTTTACGAAGATGTGCCTAATGGGTTTTATCTAAAAAGAAAAGCGTTGAAAATAGAAGTACTCTTAAAATACAAACTAAACTGACTGTTTAACTATGAATTCGAGGCATACAACATAATCATCAATCTACCGAATTTTAGAGCTTAGTTTAATGAGCAAATGACACTTAGAGAACTGAACTCAACGTTTTGGGTATACAATGCAGATAATATGCCCCTGCCTCTTAGGTTTATCGATTATTTGATTTTAAATTTTGCCAATTAATGGTCTTCTGTTCTCTTCTTAAAGTGGAAAAGTTGATGACCATAGTATCTCCATTCTTTAAATTAGACCCACTGGCATTTTACCTTCTATTCTGTACTCACCTAGAGAGAAGCTTAAACAAAGGCTCTGTTTGCCTGTATGATATCAACATTCCTACTCAAAACTACACATGCTACAAACAATGTAATATGTCAAATGAAAGATCAAATCAAGACGAGTTTCAGGGGCAAAATTATACAAAAAGTTGCAAAAGGACGAAAATTAGGACCGAAAGTAAATTTGAAAATCGATAAGCCTAAATTTAAAAGTTAGATGCAGGTTTCATTTATAAATTTAAAGATATCATCAAAGTTAGTGACATAAAATTAAATTGGAATTTCGTCAAAAAATATTTCCATAGTAACAGTATGATAGCTTTGCATCTGGGCTCCAAAGAAAAATATCATATTAGAACTTGAATAAATAGCTACTACGTTTTAGTGCAGATGCCCCTATACTGCCAACTTACCGTCGGTTTTTTAACAAAACAAAAAAATCCCAATTACCAAGTTTTTGTTATCATGTGCCCCAACTATAGAAATATGAGATTTCAGTCATAGTCATTAAATGTCACCAAATTGTATCTGTCGGAGCATGATAAACTTTAAAAAAGATATGCGTAGAAATGTTTTTTTTTTAGTATCAATACGTCGTGTTTCCATCTTGGGTACAGACATTTTTAAATGTTAAAAAAAAAAAAAAAGAAAAAAAAAAAAAAAAAAAAAAAAAAAGAGATGTATCTTTTAAATCTTTTCAGTAAAACTGCATCCGAATCTAAAGCGTTTCCATATGCTTGACTATCTAACTCAGCATAAGCATATATCAATGTTCAAGGGCAAGTGAATATCGTTCCTCACCCGCCTAGACGACTCTTAAACTTGCATTATTAAGATAAAAACATCGAATCTGGAAAGGAATTCAGAAACTTATTTCACATCTCCGAGGCTCTACAAACTCCCATCTCCGCATACACAAGTGCAGTCTTTTAAGGAAATCCTTTCATGCTTTATTCGAATAATAGCATCGTTAAAAATACACTTGGAGGAAGATTTCTAAACTAGCTAAACATGTTGCATAATATAGGTGGATCATCTACAAAGCAGAAATGCTCCTACGAATTTTTCATGAGACAAAAACGATATTTCCTCATTCACACCATCGCAAAGCAGAATAGAAAATGCGCCACTTATTTATTCATATATTGTCCCTACCTGGGCAATCTTTTCGGATTTAAGGGGAATTTTTGAATTCTTTTATGGGGAACACTCGTCTTTAGTTCTCGGGTTTGTGGTAGGTTTATAGTGTGATGAATGAGTGCTTTCGAAATAATGAAAGTTTGCTATTTTAAACTACAATATCTCTGGAGTTCCTTCTTTTTAGGTAATCAGATTTTAAATTTGCATAATAATGTAATAGTTAGATACATACATGGGCGCCCCCAGGAATATTTGCAAAGGGGTGCAAGACTAGATTTTTATCAAAATCATTAATTTTTTTAGAAATGTTAATTAATAATTATGTATTATAAATTATACTCTTTGAGAATAGTTAAAATTCATGGTATATATTTTTGAAAGTGCAACCCTGTTAAAGAAAAAAGAAAAAAAAATAATTGTAAAAATATTAAAATATATATTTTTAACGATTTTTTTTATCATTCAACTAGATATCACGACATTCAAGAGAGAGTGTTTAGAATAGAAGAACTCGAAGATGCAAAAATACAGCAGAGTAACATTTTTTTTCTCCAAGTTTCGGATATAACGGGGAAAAAAAATCATAATGAAACTCGAAGGTTGTATTGGAATATGTTCAATTGAATTCTAAAAATAGATTTCAAGATAGTCCATCTGATGACTTAAAAAAACAAAACAATTTCCTGGAATTTTGAGAACGACACAGGAAATGATTATACAATAAAAGGAATAAATACTTCTACTCATCACCCTCTAATAATCATAGACACCAAGAGCCAAAAAATCGTAATGAAAGTAGCTATAAAAAACGACAAAGGAAAGAAACAGAAGACTAAATTAATAGAAAATGAAACACTCATTGTAACATAAAAGTATAAATGACATATGTGCTTTTTTTTTAATTTTGGAATTTACATCTTTCCTCCCATTTTTTTTAAATTTTCAAGAGCCAGGGGGGTGCAAGTACACCTCCTTGCACCCTCCTGGGGGCGCCCATGATACATGATATATGCTCGTAATTCGGCAGAGTTCTAGAAAAAATGTAATTAATCTTTAATATTCATTGTAATTTCTTTACACTCGTTCTAAAAAAAACCATACACATGAAATTTTATTCCCCATGTTTCGTTGTTGTTTGATTTTAAAATATACAGTTGTTACATTTTTAAATGTTTATGCAAACATTTTGAAGTGAACATAGATGCAAAAGCCCACAACACGATTTAGAACGCATTCATTAAGACATTGTGTAGAGTAAACTCTAATATTGTTGATTTTTATAAAAAACAAACAAATAAACCTATCAATGATAAAAGCCCAATTGCCAATGACAAACAATGCAAATCATGTCATTAAGATTTTTTTTTTGTCATCACTCAGTTTCTCAGTAAACATTGTCGATAATGGTTTGGAATGATTGACGTATTCCTGTTAACTACACAGTGTCTTAAAAGTTGAAAAAACAAACAAACCTTCAGATAAACTATTATATCTATCTAAAACTATAAAAAATGTGCTGCAATTTTTCACTGTTAAGAATCATTCATTGATTTTCAAAGAGAACAGAAATCATTGTTTTGTTCACTCGTCAAACAACCGTTTCTTTACAAAATTGCCATCAATTTGGCTGTATCCCAATCCTTTTAATTCCTGTAATTGATGGCGTAATAGTCCATCCCAGATGTTTCATGTTCTCGAAAAAGGATATTAAGCGACGAATGGTGAAAAACCAAGAATTCCAAACTTCGCGGGAAAAGAAAAATAGTTGATGTTACCTAGATAGCAAGGATGGTACTTTTGCAAGGAATTAAGGTTTTGAACCTCAGTTTGTATTTCAAATTTTATTTTTCACCCATTGATCTCTCCACCACTAGATACTCGGCAGACATTTCAATAAATTGTCATTGAATACAATTTTCTACATGGAAAATTTTCTTATAGAAATGACATGCATTTTGAAATACTTTATTAATTTCTATTTTGTTTGCGTGTATTTGTGGTGGACTAAAATCTTCAGACTGCTCATTAGGTTTTTTGGGGGGAAAAGTTAGTTTATGGCTCGGAATAAATTGTTTTATTCAAAGTGATCAAACACTGTGAAAACCATCGATATAGATAAACAACTGGATAGACTGCTCCATTGTCAATGCAAAGAGAAAAACGCGCCGGGGATTGCGAAGCTGGTGGGAAGATTAACCAATCACAGTTCACTTTTACACTTGGATGGAAATGCGAAAAACCTTGTAAAATGCTAGAGTATATATTTTTTTGCACATTATTACTAATTAAGGTCTACTATTGACATTTCTGCTGTGTACAACCCCAAATTTTATTTTCAATCCTCGGCAATCAGTATTTCTTATCCCACCAACGGCATCTGGCAACGGCTTCATTTTCTCAGCGTTAAGCAGTCTATCCAGTTGTTTATTTATATCGATGGTGAAAACTCGACTTCAGTTTAATACTACTTTAATAAGTTGCAATTGCACATACAAGTTGGCAATACATATAAAGGATTTTTAGAAAAGCTATTTTTATGGTTGGATTTTTTTTTTTTTGTCTTTTGGTCTAAGACTGTTACAGAGAATGCAGTCAAGTAAATAATGACCCTAAATAATGCTTGCCAACTTTATTTTCACTTGAAATTACTTTATATTTGTTATTCATTGCAATAATATCGTAATTGATAAATATTTACCAAAAAAGGATCATTGACTAAAATCCCTCTCAATTCCTTAACATGTTCTAACATACAACACTACTCACTTTCTCAGTAGTTATGTCTGTATGGTGTCCTGGATTCGATAGCAAGTATAGCTCACGCATCGAAAGCGCTGCGGTCAGGGACCCTTTTGCATAACTCAATCTTACAACAGTCACAATCATTAAATCTCATTAAAGATGTATTGACCATCGCAACTTCCCAGCGTCCTTCTCGTAATTAAAATACCAGCTCCAAGGCTAGTTGATTGAAGGGAAGAGAGTATCATAACTTTTATCTTTCCTCAAGAATGACGTCACTTGAAGGAAAAATGGATACAGCTCTAAATATAAAATCGAAAACCCTGGTCGACTCCCTTATCATTAATTCTCACATTTCCATGAAGACATAGGACTGAAATTTGTCACGGCTATTCTTTATTAACTAACTGTTCTGGGATTAATGGGAGAGATAAGAAGTTATGCTCATTTCTTGAGATTGATCGTTTTTTTCCTCTATAAATATCTTGATCAATTCAAATTATCAAGATCACAGTTTCAAAATTTTCTTACCTTCAAACACACCTCTATTTGGTTTATATTTATCCTCCTCAGGGCACTGAGAATATCCTGATAGATGTTGTACTTTCATGACGTCAGCACAAATCAAGACAAGGTGATTGGACAAACGAGAAATTTACTTTAGCTAAATTTCTTTCTGTTTATTTGTACAATCACATTTCCAGAGTAGCATAAATCCGCTCGCCAATATCGGCTCGACACTGGCCAATCCCAATCTCGTTGAAGACTGGCCATTGCTATGTAAAATATAAAGTATGAAAATGTTGATGCAGAGTTTTAAAATTGAAATATAGTATTATAATAAAGGACGGAGAATTAAAAAAAAATAAATTTTACGATGTTTTTCATCATGTTTATTTTTGAAAAAAAAAATCGTGTATTTTGGAACTGTGCTTGAGATACGGCATCGACTGGCCAATCTTATTAAAACCCCTGTTTCCAACACTGACTAATACGCTGTGCTGCCTGGGTTGTTTCATCATAATTTTTCTAGTTGAAGGCTGTTTCTACCCCGGTTTGTTAGAACTCTTCATTTCAAATGCGGTTTATATAATGTCCAACTTACTTGGCCATTAGTTAAACCATATTTAACGTGAATGGTTTTAACAAAGCTGGATAGAAATAGCCTTCAAATAGAAAAATAAACATTGTGGACTTTCATTCTGACGATCAATTTCTCAACTGTGACTCATTTATTCCAAAGTTCGACTCCAAACTTCTGCTAAAGTTAGATTGGGAGGCGACTGCATGTTTAGGTACCCCATCGAACATCATTCTAAATTTTTATGGAATATGGTGAAAAGTTGGTGAATTACGAATACACTGGTCTGCCGTGTCAAAAATGGCCGTAACTGGCCAAAAATCTACTTTGAATGAGTTGAACTAAATCCGATAGCCAAATATGTCTCAACTTGCCAAAAAAATGAGCCAACTTTTTCGTCTGGTAACCCATCGCACTTTGATTTTCAATGAAGAAGGGCACAAGCGATTTCTGATCTTTGGGTCGAAAAACTAGCATATTTTAGAAGTAAGCCAAATTGGCGATATCAGTTACGTCATTAATGATGTAATATTTATTGCCAACTTGGCTCACTTTTAAAAGATACAAGAAAGCTTTGCCAGGTATCTGAATCGTCTGCATCTTTCTTAATTAAAAATTAAAGAACGAAGGGTTACCAAATGAAAAATAACTCTCATTATTTGGCAAGCTATGGCATATTTGGCAATCGGATTTAGTTCAATTCATTCAAAGTCGATTTTTGACCAGTTTCTGCAATTTTTGCTACGGCAGACGGATTCGTAATCTACTAACTTTTCTTCACATTCTATAAAAATTCAGAACGATGTTCGATGTGGTACCTAAACATGCAGTCGCCTCTCGAACTATTAAAATCAATAAAAAAACTAAACAAATCTTTTCAGTACGCGAAGTACTCTTCCTCAAATCAGGAAAGGAAGATAGTTACTGGACCATCTTCGCTGCTACTTAACATCTCTAACCAAGACCTTGTCCAAACCCTATCCACTTCGAGCGTCATTTAAATATTCGTCCTCAATGAATCGAGCATCGAATGTCACATCGCGTTAAGTTTGAATAACGACAGCGACGGGCCGCGGGATATTCCCCGCTCTTTGGGCCATTAACGCGGCCGAATATTCAAATGTCTTCTGCAAATGAACCCTCGGAATGGAATCCAGATGAGTAAATGATGAGGCGATCTTGGAAGGGGCGATTCGAACGTTGATGCCCGTGGATAGATTAAGGTTCGGAGGAGTGATCTGGGATCGTGTTGGGATGTGATACTTTGTTAATGCATCAGGAGACGAACTGTAAATATTGAGAGTGGCTTTGGCTGTTTCTTCCTGTAGATGTTCGTTGTAGGTAAGCGTATTGCATAAAAGAGTTTTGGGAGATGAATGGTGATAAGTTTATTGTATTAGTTATTACAAATGAAGAAAAGAAATAGCTTGCGCTATGTTTAAAAATACATGTATAAGTTAAATTTCATTTGAATTTCTAATACTGTTTAATTTAGGTGTAAAACAATTTAATTATATATTATCGTCTACATAACGCGTCCGTAGAATATTAGGGACTTTATTCCAATATTCTTAATTTTAAGTTAGATATACAGCGTGATAATAATAATGTTCAAATTTCAGAATGCTTTAAAAAAAAGAACAGCTGGTCAGATTAATCTGAAATTTGATCTGGATACATGCGAAAAAAGGGAAAGGTATGACACAAGAAAAAAATATTTCGAACTATTTTTTTCTTTTTCTTTTACCCATACCATTTTCCTTCTTCTTTCCAAGTATTTAAATCAACTTTCAGATGACGAGTTTCTGACGAGTGGTTTCTTTTTTTTACAGCTTTTTGATAATTGAACTCTCATTAGAATCACCCTGTAATTTTCTTTTATTTTAATTGTTTTTGTTTTGTTCAGAATGGTCATAACTATTTATTTTATCTTGTTCTTATAAAAGTCTACTTACAAATTTAGTGCGTATACTATTCCAAGCATGGAAAAAGGGCACTTGAAAACAAAAAATATCAAACGTAGTAAGTTTCACGAGCAAAAGCATACATGGCATTTTAGGGCTTCATATAGAAGTTAATTGTAGAATGTGAAACTTATCGGGAATGTTGAGAATGAAGTGTTAGGCTAAACATTAAACAATCTAATGAAGTTTTTAAATATATATCATATTTTTTTTTTTTGGAGCATCATTTACGAAAGTTCGACTTATTTAAAAAAAACTTAGATACTTTTGTTTTTATATTTTTAGGAAGCATTTGTCATAGAGATCAGTAACATGCACGCAACATTGTGTGAAGGTAAGTTTGTGTTGAAAGTTGCCAAATTGATCTAAATAGCATTAATTTAATTAAGACAACCAATTATATTAGTGAATTTTGTATTAATAAAGCTAATGGAATAATTATGTGTGACAAAGTACACTGGAGAGGCTAAAAAAAAGAAAAAAAGGTATAGGCGTGCATATGCAAATAATGGATATATGTAACCAATCAGCTTAACGCGATACGGTCGGCAGTGTCTATATAAGACAACAAGTGTCTGGCAAAGCTGTTAGATCGATTCCTTTTGCTACAATGACAAGTTAGCAAGATTTAAGTTGCTGAACGTGGTTCTAGAATCTGCGCAAGAGAGATGGAACATAGCATCTCAGAAATAATGATGAATTTAGAATTCCTTTTTTGACCATTTCACGTGTGTATCAAGAATATCGGGCATTCAGTAAAACATCAAATCTCTGATATCAGAATGGCCGTAAAAAGATTTTGAAAAAAAAAAAACCCAGAGCCATTAATGACTGAAAAAAGTCCTTAAACCAAACAGACGTGTTACACTTTATCAAATTACTGCGAACTCTGACTCATTACTCTGAATCAACCGAGTACTTTTTTTAAGTTACTTATAGGTATTACCGTTGTTAAATCAAGATCAAGAAAAAATATGTCCCAATTCATATTTATTACGTCTTTTATTCAATTCTTCAGAATCAATTATAACAATTATAATTTATGATAAAAAAATCATTTAGCTCTTTATTTCTTTGTGAATACAGTGTACACTTCTGGAAATCGAAAGGTGCTAAAATGGCAAATTTTTAATAGTGATTGAAAAATTATCCGTAGTATATTTTGATAATTACGAATGATTAAAATATTATAAATCATTTAGTTCACAGTTTTCTTTTCTTCTGAATGAATTTAAATAAAATTATCATTTCACAAAAGTACTCCCGGAAGAATATTGTAACCAGACGCCTAACACCCTTCATCTGTAAACATCTAATCTTTATATGTTCGAAACCCGTGTCGCTCCCCATTAAGAAAACTTAAACATTTTCAATTATGTATAGAAATTAATGATTGATGGATACAAGCTAATTAATGGAAAATTGCAGGGGAATTTCTTTGATGGATACAATTTTCTGCTGCATCGTTGCCACACATGTCACGTAATACTGCGAAAATATTGATTTATAGTGTTATTAGGTGAGAGGGATTTATTAAGCCAACAGTGTTTCCGAAAGACAGCGAAATCGATGGATGAAATTTATTAATAGCTATGAATTTTAGTTTCTGTAGCTGTGTGAAAAGTTTTGTTTAACATTTAATGAGTTTCGTTAAAGAAATTCGGGTTAATGACACATATTCAGATATTCTTTATTAAGCCATATTAAAACACTGCTCGAATTTTTTTACCATAACAATGGGGAAAAGACAAATAGGTAAGTTGTTTGAATGTGTCTAAAAAATACCACATATCGATATATTTAAAAGGCAAAATGTATTTTTGAGACAATAACTCTTTTCTTCCTAAACTATTCAAGTGATTTTCATGATGGAGATGTGATTTATTACAGTCTAAACTGTAGATGTGGCAAAACTTTTCAAAAGTGCCCCCAGTTTATTAAATAGTTTAATTTCTATATTTGTAATTCTTGTGCATGCTTCTACTATTGCAGTGTTTTTCTATAATCTGTATGGCAATACCTTACAAAATTCATGTTATTTATTGTTTTTAGATGTCAACAATTACTAATTTATTTTAGATCAATTTTTTAATAGTTATTTATTCAACTATTTTAGGAAATAATACTTTTTTCAAAAGAGGCAAAATGTTTTTTTTTTTTTTTTTTTTTACTTTCTGCTTTAAAATTTACCGAGTTTGAAAAAGTAATTTGCCAAACTTTGCATACAATATTATTAATGGCTACTTGCAAACATATATTTAACACGTAAATATATTAATGTTGGCAACTCCAGGTAATGAATTCCTTCTGAAAATATGTGATTTCTATTCATGGATCTCTACTACAACTTCTGGATAGCGCATGCTTGGTGACTGACTTGAAGTTGAAGAAGGCTTAATAATCCCTATAGAGATCAATACTAACATCTTCCTCCAAAACAAGTTCAAATTTGTTTGTAACTATAAGCAACCTATTTCAAAGCATTATGGGGGGGGAGTATTCAAAGGACATCATCTGCTTGCAGAGCAGAATCTGCTAATAAGCAATCCAGAAGCTGTACTAGAGATCAGTGTTTCTATACCAAGACAATATAAAATTTGTGCACGAGGTGTGCGATAAAGCTACTTTACCTCACTCCTCCAGTTAAAGTGGTGCTTTCGAAGCGATTTCTGATTAAAAAATATTTAATTTTTTGCACCTTTATTATAAAAAAAATAATTTATGAAATTTAGTGTTGTGTAGTTCTTCAACCTTCGAATGTAGGGTTTATATTTTCCCCAATACCGTCAAAGTAGTAGATAATCTCGTACACATGAAATTAACAAACTATTTAAGCGTAGTTTCTGCGATTCTGATAATGAGTTAAGAATGAAGAATATCTTTAGGACATTTTATGGGTATTTTAAGATTTTATTTTAAAGAATTTGCTGCTGGAAATGATTAAGAGTAAGTAATTAGATGTACTTTTAAAGTTTATTTTCCTGAAAAAGAGGATTATCAAATGTTCATTGTATTCGAATATTGAATCCAAAAGAAATAAGTTTTATCTAAAATTTGCATATTGAATCCAAAAGACATAGGTCTTATCTAAAATTTGCGTATTGAATCCAAAAGAATAAGTTTTATCTAAAATTTGCATATTGAATCCAAAATACATGAGTGTTATCTAAAAATTTGGAGTTTGTGAGGCTTCTCAAATAGCTTATTATAATGTACACAAAATTATAATTTATTTCACTTTATAAATTTATATAAATATCAGTTCTACTGTATTAATTTATATTCTATAATATGTTATGAAAGTATCCTTATATTAATCATTTAAACTGAACTATAAAAACGAAACACGAAGTGTTTATAAGTCAATAAATCATTTATATCACGTCGAAATTATAAAAATTTCAATTTTAATACTCTTAATTTCAGGTGTTTCGAAATAAATCTAAATTCAATCATTTCGCAGAGAAAATATGAGCACAAAATGTGAAATACAAAACAAGTAACTCAACCAGGTGACATTTTAATTACATAGGGTAGTGAAATTATTGGACTCAGTCAACACAATTTCTTTTGAACTTTTTGTGTTTTTTCATGGTTTTGGAACTTGCTGAGTTGAAAAAGTGGTATAGAAAAAATGTTTGTGTAAGTATGTGAAAAAAAAAATGGTCAGCTTTTCTTTTTTTTTTTTTTTTTGCTTATGTTATAAATATTTCCAAAAATAATTCCATTATTATACAATACAAAAATATTGCCAAAAAACTAGCCATTTTTTAAAATAATGAAAATATGAAAACGAAAACTAAATTACTCCAATCCATGATAAATTTAAATGCAGGGACCAGTATTAATTGTAATTGAAAATTGTGCCATATTCCACATTCCTAGTTATTTTCTTTTTTCATAGTTAGTTCCTTTACACTTAAGCCTTGTTGCTTGATAGCGTTTTTTAATTAGCCTCTTAGAAAAGCCTTATATTAAATAAAGAAAATTAAAAGAAAAAAAAAATTCCCTGTTAATTTGATACGCTTTTAAACCAATTAATATTTAATAAATAATTAAAAAATTTAATAGATATAACATGAATATAATTGGATATAATGTATAAGTTGATTAAAATAGATACATTTTTGTAGTTGTGAATTCTTTTTATTACAGTATTAATTGCTGAAAACCTTTTCAAAATAAATTATTTATGAAAATGATATTTTAAATTAAATTTTCTTAATTATGTTAGCCCATGGGGTATCAATATAAGTACATTTTTTTAGTATTAATAATAATTGAATAAAATGAGCTTTTCTACATCGTAATTTTTGATAATATTTTCTTGTGAGTAGTTATCTTCATGAAAATGGAATGTACGTACATATCTTTATGAAAATAGAATGTAATTTTAACTATCTGGAATTTTTCTTTACGAAGATTGTTTTTACAACTTATATCGAGTAATAAGTGCCTGTTCTATAAACAACCTAATTTGATACATTAACTTTCGTGTATTTATTTATTTTTTGTAGCACTATATTTCGCCACTTTACAAAGGATGAATTAATTCACATATTTATACTAAAAGCTAACATTTTAAAACTGTTAAATTATTGACTTAATTAAAAAATATTTTCGAGTCTGAATTTGGTGATCTACTTAATTTCACTAATAAAACGTTTATTCCGTATTTATTCAATTATTTTATATTTTTAGAATGAATTAAATTTTTTATTTATATTTTCTTTGAGAAGTGGGGTTAAAATAAATTGAAATTGGTGAAGTTAAACAATTATATTTATATGAAATATGCATGATTAAAAATATCCTTATTGTGTTCAGTTAGCCAAAATTTAATACAATAAAATGAATGTATTGCTTTATTAGGGTAATAACGAATTGATGTTGAATTTTTTCGAGTTCTTGATATTTTGGAAAGTTCTGAATAGCAAAGAAGGCTTGTTTTCGAAAAGGGGTTGTCTGTCTATTGGTTTATATATGTACAACATAACCAGAAAGGACTGTGCTTCAATGTCCATAATTCGTGTATAATTTTGGTCAATCTAGTAGTCGTGACAATTTAAAAAAAAAAAAAAGAAGCGTGAACGTTATATCTGCTAAATAAATATTCAGGATTTTCATCTATTGTCAGAAAAATAAAGGCACTGAAGATAATACGTCTTGATAAAGATCATTCTGATAATTTTTTTCGTGTACTTTCGCTCTAACCATACTGAAACTTTCAATTACGCAACTGTACACAAATAAAAAATGTTGCCCTCAATAGTCACTTGTCTTTATAAAATAATTAGCATATGGTCTTTTGAAAAATCGTCAGTTTTTCACAATGTTCAACAAGGACAATTAAAAAAAAAAAAAAAAAAAAAAAAATTCTACTTTTATTGGCATGTTATCAGCTATCAAGTAATAATTATCGAGACAGATATTTTGTTCTCATTTCTCTGCTATCTTGAAGATAAAATAAATTTATCGACTTCAAATTTGCTGGGCTTCAAATTAACAAACGTGGCAATGTTTGTTCTTTTGTCTAGTGGCTCTAATGCTGTTGTAGAGTAATTTTATTTTCCAGAATATTTCCATGCAACTTAGTGGTAACTACCTGAAATCTTAATTTCAGCATTCGGCGTCCTATGAGTTTCGTAATAGCTATCTTTGAAACGTGTGTTTTTCTGGCGTTCCATTGCGATAAGCATGTTGTCCATGTTCCTAAACAATTCTATGCCTCCTTGTCACCTGCTGACTACTCAAACTCCATATTTCAGCCATTTACGTATATTAGATTTAAAAATAGATTTTTTTTTTAGTGTTCCATGTAGTTCCGGAGTGACTAAGAGAGCAGTTTATAAAAACATGCTAAGAACCATTATTTTGGTAATAAATACAATTTGCGATGAAGGTAAAATCCCTATGATATGCATCCATATAAAATTAATAGGATAATATCTGGATACCATCATTCTTCATAAATAAGATATGAGGTACCTCATACAAGGCTTCTATCACATCGATCACTCTCTTTTCTGATAAGAATGTTTGCAAACAATGCAAATCCTTAAATTCAAGTTTCAAGAAAATTCACGCTTTTATATTCAGCTGTCAGTTTTGTTGACAATGGCAGAAATATCGTCGATTATGGAATTGAATATTTAACTTTATAGAATTCAGTATTATATTCATCGTGAATTTCAGGAAGAGCTCATCATTCATCTGAATTAATAGAAATATGGCCCTTTCAGAAAATTATTTTGATCTATTGGCTGGTTCTAAAGGAAAAATTATTGATTCGTTAACTCTTTTCTTCTGCAACCATTTTATCGGTTTATAATCGCTATACTATAAAGATTTCTAATACGATTGTTGTTAATAAAGAAAAGTCAAAGGTATTATTGAAAAGTATTTTTTTTTATCTCTGAACTAAAGGCATGATGCTTGTCATATTTCATATTAATCAAAAGTTTTTTTAGGACGTTACTCATCAAAACACTCCCAATTCAAAGTATATAAAAGTAAATAATGTTTAATATTATTGATCTCTAAGGTTTATAAAGCTTTTTTAAAAATTTGAATTGGCTGAAGTATCTAATTTATTTGTTAAGTATATACTTATGCTCACCATTGTGCTATTATTTCTCATTTTAACTTCCATACGAAACACTGAATGTTACGAGAGACCACTTTTCCGTGAACTATTGCATTGAAGCCTCTATAATAGGAATTAATTAACATAACGCATTCGTAAACTCTATGCTTTAAACTTCATCTTTTAACGATGGATAATTTCGGAGCTCTGTGGACATTCATGAAGATGCAAGGCATTAACTTTTGGGAGAATAGCACGGGAGACAATAGATTTATCAGAATCTGGCTGAAAATATCTTCGATCTTGATTTACTTGGTTCAAATTTACTGTATTTATGCGTGCATATACACTGCCTTGAACCGCACCACAATCCCGAATACAGGGATGATTATTTTGATATTTTCCAGTTTGAATGCGTTTATGTTATGGCATGTGCTGAAAGCAAAGAGAGACAGCATCAAAGATCTGATTCTACAGAGTAGCAAACTACAGTCTATCCTGAAACGGAGATCTAAAACCAAAATATGGGCCATCAATATTTTTATTGCATTTGCTGTCATCATCCCATTGCTATCCTCTGTGACTTTTAATGTCTTGATTTCAAACGGAAATGATCTAGGATTATTCTATACTTTCTGTATTTCTTTCGATAACATCTACATTGACTTCTGCATCCGCTTGGGAATGATGATTTGGCTGCTTGAATATGGATGCACGTTTCCTAGTCTAGTGTCTATATTATGCAGTACATTGTTCTATAATTACAGTGAATTAATAAATACTTTTCGCGAGGAACTTTACTCCATGCATCAGCGAAGTTTTGGTCAAGCGAATATGAGATCTATGTTGACCTTGCACAATCATTTGTTTAAGCTTTGCCATCAACTAAAAGATGCGACATCATTGATCTGTTTCGTCGTTCTTTCGTATTGGTTGATGGCTATGTACATTGCACTGGTTGACTGCAATCTTGATATTCAAATGGAATTCACTTTATGGGAGAACCTCCCAGCAATTATCTTGGGTCCATTTTCGATAATATGGATTGTTATCTGCTCTTCAAAAATTTCTTTTCAAGTTGAGAGTTGTCAAACTCTCATGTTCTTCTTACAAGATGAGTTGATGTACGATTCCTCGATTGATTGGGAAATTGTAAAAATTTTGAAGGCCATGAACAAGAAGCCGTTTCCGAAGATGTCAGCAGGTGGTTTTGTTCAGATTACGCCAAATCTCATTTTTTCCATGTTTAGCGCTCTTCTTGCGTATGGTCTACTTATACTGAATTTACGAAAACATGAATAACGATGAACATTGCCTTTTTGACATCATTGTTCTTGAAAAAAGCATAGAGTGGAGGTTATAAAAGTTTCTTTTGTTTGGTACACTAATTATCAGAATGCAAAAAGAATAATGTTTATATTCTTTAAAGATTTCAATACTCCGAGAAAAGTTATTGACTTAAAATAAAGAAAGGCTCTGTGCAACCAGAAATATGCCGAATGACAGTATTTTCCATGTTTACTTAGTAATATAAATTTTGTAGTACCATATTTCCTCCAAAAGGCACATATTGAACTTGTAATTCTTGAAAGACTACATGTAAAGTTTAAAGTCATGCGCATCAAAGTTTAATGGTCCGTATTTTAGTAAAAACGCATTAGGTTTCAATTTTCTCTCGGTAGATTATAGTGTTAATTGCTTTGGAATATACTTTAATTAGTATCAGTGATTTTGTACTCAGAGACTTCATTTGGGATGCGCTTGTTGTTCACGGCAGTGGCATGGTGTTGTGCCAGAAACAGCTAATATTCAGACTACTTAGAGACTTAGATGCTTGGAAAAGACCTTAGACTTACCTTGTAACCTCCTCTTTGGAAGACTACCGGACACTCCTTCTTCGCCTGCCCAGTACATAGATGATTTCCAGGCGCATCTATAAGGAGTACATCGGCTCACCGGAGAAAGAATTAACGTTTTTAGTGCAAGAAGATTCAATAGACCATGACCACTGACCAATCATTCCAAGAAGGTGACAATTCAAAACATCGAAAAGGACTGTCCTCTAGGCTCCATACGAACTAGGAAGAACATTATGTTGTCTTTAAGAAGATCAATGACGTTGTGATAAGGATTCAATGAACAATTTCCCGCAAACTTAAATTGTAAATTACTATCAGCTAGTACCGAATTATAAAAGTAATTCTTAGTTAATTTGACTACCCAGGACACATAGTTTTTAAGAATGGGTAAATGTCACGCAAATTTTCTGTAGCTAATTGTAAATAGTGCACATAATTCTATTTAAAGTTTTATTTCTTAAATTTATTCGTTAGTAGAGATAATGCAGGCTCAATAGTGTTGGAACCGTTAGGTTAATTCCTTAAGAAATTTCGTGATTATTTTGCGCCTGCTTGTTACCGGGAAAGTTCGCAAGCGAAGACATAAAAACCACCGAGAAGTGGAATTCTAATAAGTGGGAGTTTTGGAGCCATTTGAAAGGAGCTCTGTACTTATTCTCCTGATTCTAAATGATCGCTGTATCTGAAGTTGTAAGTTTGTTTTGTAAAAGCTTGACAACACTGCTTTTCAAGGAAATTTTGTGAGCCTCTGAATTGTGGAATAAGTTATCAGCTTCATTTTGTAAAGACTATAAGATTATTTCCTCTGGAAAAATTTGTAACAATGTACTAACAGTTTTTAAACAATTTGATATGGTTCGAAGGAAAAGCAATGCCATGATAAGTGCAAAATTTATTTTAAAATGAAACAAATCAAATTAATAAGTTATACTAGGGGGCTCCGTCCACTACTAGCTAACGCTCACCAACCCCCGGGATCGCTATGCAATCCCCTTGGTTCGCTTCGCCAACCAGGCTCGCTTTGCTCGCCTCAAAGTGAGCAAAAAGCTATTTCAGATGCCTAATCAAGAAAATCCTTGCAAAGTGATATTGTGCTATGAAGCTGAAAACGTTTTACTTATAAATTGCTACAATACTTTCCGCGTCATTATCCGACTGCTTGTGTCGAGTCGCGTAAGCCAGCATCTCCTATATAAGAAAGCCTACGCACTGACTGCGTGACGTCACCAAGAGTAGTCAATCATCCTTCGCATTGGTAGCATAGGAATTTCCCTTTTCTTAGTTTTGCTAGTTAATTTGAATAGCAGAGCACTTAGAAAACGTTTCTTTTTTATTGACAGAGGTAATTGAAACTTTTTTTAATATTTATGTTTGACTATTATTTTGAATTTTATTCCGAAATAAAACACCAAAGCTAAACAAACAATTTTGATCATAAAATCATAGTTATTAGTAATCAATAAAACATTTTAAAGCAAAATAGTTTACTGTTGTTATTTATTAACTTCAAAATTACTTTAATATTTGAAGTTTTCTTTTTTCTTTTTAAATTTTTTTTGCTTCAACTAGTAACAGGTTGTCATTTTGTTGCCTACAAAAACTATTTAGATATGTGTTTGCAGCATCCCTTAAGATACTTTCTACAATAAATTTTACATTATATTTTTTACATTCATGCGGAATGTTATATATTTCTTTACCATTAATAATATCTAAAGTTAAACTTGTTGAAAGTAATCCCTGACCTTCAAAAATTTTAAAACAACTTCTCATATATTACAGAAATGAACTTTTGAATACAACATATAAATACAAAATAACATTCAAAACCTCAAGTTTTGGATTGCATAAACCATCTTTATTCTGATTCAAAATATAACTATTCTTATTATTGTCGAGAAAATCAAAAGTATCATCGATGTTTTCAAGTGTCAAAATATTTTTAGAGCTAGAACATTTGCTGAATTTCATGTCACAATAACCAGCATTGTAAATTAATAATGGCAATACATTAATTGAAGCAGTAAAATCTTTTTCGGAAAGCGTAATTTCTTTAAAACAAGATAAGTCGACTTTTTTAAACTGACCACATTCTTTTAAATCAGTGAATGGCACATTTCAATCCTTTAGAGTCCGTTGGAGAGCTGTGCTGATATTTTGTTCATTCGTTATTATCATATTTTCTGCAGGACTTGGGTCTTGATACTGTTGCTTTAGACATGTAGCTAGGATAGCTTTCAAAAATAGAAGGAACCACTCCATCTCTCAGCTTTAGAAAGGAAAGGGGGTACTGTCTTCAAAACACCAGATGAAGAATTCATCACCTTATCTCTCTGATGATTACATCCTTAGAAAAATGACTGAACTCTTGGCCCATTTTTAAAATTTCCTTTACAGTTTACCACAGAGCATTGAAATGGTATTTTAATATAATTTATAGCACTCTTAATGCAGTAGTCTTTACATTTTCGGAACAGAAAATACTGCAAACTATACGTGTTTGAAACAGAAAATGCAGCAGACTTAACATATTCGGTAAACAAAATGGCGATGTTGATTTTTGCTATCGTCCGTCGTACGCCAGAGTTATTGGCCAAAATAGATCTTGACGAATCACAAACACGCAAGACGTCGCCATTCATAGTTTTCAAGTTTGACTATTTCAATGACGTCATATTTAAAAGTGGTAACCCGTGCAGAGGCTTTCTTATATAGGAGGTGTTGGTTAAGAAGGGACTGTATTCTTTATTTTAATGTTTTTCAATTCGTAATAGCTGAATTTGCACTGATTAGAAATGAATATAGGTTCAGATTTACTGCACGATACCTCTTTGCGACTTTTTCAAAGTTGACGATTTGGCGCTGAAAGCAACCCGGCGACTTGGTATTCCGGCAACCCTTGTGATCGTTTCGATGGCGTATTGAGACCATTTTGGATTGGGCGACACAGCCATTTGACTTCATTTTCAATTTGGCGACTTCTTTTAAAAGTCGCCAAAAGGCAACATACGGTAAATATCATAACCTGAATGAATATATTATTATAAAAAGTTAAATTCCAGTTTAACCGGAATGCTGAAGTTCTTATTCAATCTAATCTGAATTTGCAAAATAGAAACCTTAGTATTCTTAAGGAAAATTACGTGCTCAGTTTTTACAGGCCTATATCCAGAAAATGGTCATATAAAATATATTATGGTTATTTGCCGAATATAAACAAATCTGGCTTGTTTTAATTGTATACGAAAGAAAGTTTTGCCGTCGAAATTCTATTATCCACAGCACCCGGAATGGTTGGAATGTGCTTTACGGTCCTCACTTTTTATTTGACGATTTTGGGTTACCCATCACCAGTGTGGTTCCATTCTAACTTGCAATCCATTTTTGAAAACCTGTTTTGTGTCGATTCAATTTGGCGGCCAAATTGCCAAAAAAAAAAAAAAAAAAAAAAAAAAAAAAAGTGGGTACCGTAAAACACTTTCTACTAACCTCCGAAACATTCTCCAGCAGATAATTTTTCCGAAAAGTTTGGATTATCCAGAATTCTAATCCAAAAGAGATATATTTATCTTGGATCCATTTACTTTTGCATCATCTTAAATATCAAATCAATACGTTTTAAATAGGCTCTAATTCGTATCAGTATAATAAGAAAAACAAAATATAGTGAATCCCAGTTGCTGGTTGCTACCAAATGTATTAGTCAAATTGCATAAGATATTTTGTGATTGGCTGAATTACTATAATTTAGAAATTCATGATTAGTGATTGGATGTTTGAAGTCGTTGCTATTCTGCGCACAGAAATACAGCCGAATTTGGGCGCCACGCAAGAGAATTATATATGTAGATGTATAATGCTAAAAAATCCCATATTGGAGATATGTCAAAAACTGGAGAATGTACAACAATTAATAAAGGAGGTAAACATAAAACTCATGAAGGAAGATAGAGAAAATATTTTTCGACAGAATAATGTAATTTTAAGTTATAAAAATATTGAAAACTTTTGCTCAATTGTTCCAGTTCAAAACTGTAATTTAATTTTTCATAGGTTATTTACAAATTCAAATAATGTAAATTGACAGGAGGATTTATTTAGATATTGTTAGATTATTTGCGATACTACTATTACAAATACAAGATTGTTCCTATTAAAATTGCGTATCATGTTGTATTCATTAATTCAACCATTCTTAATATTAATGTCCACCAATAAAGATTCGAGTTCTTCTCAATATTTACTCTTGCTTGAGTTGCTTATTCATTCAATAAATTCCTATTGGCGTTTCTAAAGATCCTAATCTGCCATCGAATATCTTCTACAAGATTTCTAACAGATTCAAACAAGAAAACTCCCATTTTCTATTCATTGCAAATATGTAATTATAATATTAATGTGACGTTGCCATACTCAGCTTAGAAATAATCGAGCATAATGGAATAGATTGCGAATCAGACGAGTAATAACAACAAAAGCCATCTGAATTTTTCCATTATTATTTTTCATGAAAGCTTAATATATTTTCATTCTTTATTTCGTTCATTTTCAGAGCGCATTCAACAAGAACCGGGATTTATTGACTTCCAGCTCTATTCACGTTTACATTTTATCTATTCTTCAGTCGCTTGCTGTTTGGCAACACAAAAGTGAATTTTCTAATCTGAAAGTAGAATTAACAACCCATGGTAATGGAAATCTTCTGCAATAATTTCCTTTGTTAAAACAAACGAAGACGAAAGCTTGACTACGATTTTTCTGAAAAGGTAAATGGCACGTGATTGTTTTGAATTATTAGGTATTGGTATTTGTCTTAAAATATGTTTGTGCTCTAACAGAAGACGCCCATAAAATTAAACTACTTTGAAGTTTTTTAAATGTTGTGTTTACAAATATATTTCACGCCAACGATGGGCTGAAATTTTTAAAACTTTATACCTTTATATGTTTCAGTTTAAATGTTTGTGAGTATTTTATTTCTTATATTGTAACTTGAGAATGATGCAATAAGTATTGTTTCAAAATGAATTTTCTCTAATGGAAACAAAACAAACTTGAAGAAGGTTTAATAACAATTTTATTAATTTTTTTTTGTGCAATAGTGTATGGAATTAACTTAAATTATTTAATAACAATTTCGTTGGAAATTTATAGCATATAAAATCGAAAACTTTAGTTGAAAGTCCACTTTAAAAATAAAATGGTAATTGGACAATGAATTCATGTAGGAAAATATTTAAAAAAATATTACAGTGTGTTTGAAAATAACTAAAACATTGTTTAACATGTGTTTGAAGCTACATAGTCTATTGGAAAGCATGCAACAAAATATTAAAATAAAATTTATGGAATGCAAAACAAAACATCGGTAGAAACTTTTGGTATTACAATTTAGTACAACTTTTTGAAAACAATCAAAAACAGAAAAAAAAGTATTTTAACCTGTGATTTATTTGTGTGCGTAATAATATTTTTGTAAAGTACTTTTTTCATTTTCTCTACAGAGCACTTTTTTTACGTTATTGATCAGAAAAATAATGACTGATATGATATGTTTAGTTGATATCGCTATTTGGCTGAAATAAAAGCCGTCGTGAAACTTGCTTTAAAGTATGATTTTTAGACAACTATCTTTAAAATTAGAATCTTGGTAAACGGGAGTCCTATTAAACATTTTACTTAATAAGATTACATTTTCAGTAAAACTGATTCAATATTTCTTATGTGCATTATATTTTTAAATTTATCATTTAAAATTATTTGCTTTAATAATCATTAGTATTTTTTATCATATTTTGATATTTCAAAAACGATATTTTTATTTTTCAAAATACGTATATATAAATATATATATATATAAATGCGTATTAAAAGACAATATTTAAATAAAAATATATATAATAAATTATTAAGAGCATTAATGCAATGAAATTAATTTCACGGTAATTATTTTTACTTTTCAAATCTGTGTTAAAATTAATTCGATTTCTAGAACAGCAATAAGAATTCAAATTTGATATAAATATTTTTAAATACAGTTTTTAAGCGTCAGCAATACCCTAGTGTATGAATATAAAGCCATCAGAAATGATTCTTAAAAATAAATACCCAAATTAACGTAAGTACACAAGCTTAATTAGATTGTAGTATTTTTTATATTGACAATTCTTTCTGATTGAAACTAAAAGAAAATATTTTCGTTTCAAAAAGTTAATCTTTAATCTACAGAATGTGGTGTCAACAACAACAGTTGGTATTCCTGTTAAGGGGATCCGGCACATGAAAAATTTGCAGATTATTAATTTCCAGTTTATTATTGTTTATTAAAATTTAAATTCTTCTCTTCAAAATGATGCCTTATTCGTAATTATATCTTATTATGAAGTATTTTTAGTAGTATTTTGAAGTAAACAAAATGTTGGTATTTAGTAGATTTAAAAAAAAAAAAAAAAAAAAAAAAAAAAAAAAAAAAAAAAACTTCAAAGACGAATTTCTCAAAATGCCGTTTTTTCGAGTTTGGTAGCACATAACTTAAAATCTATTGGACATAAATGCTAGAAATTTTTTATACATGTTTATCTAATGTAATTATAAACTTTAACACGAGGAATAATTGATAATTAGAATACTTAAAAAATAATAATAATCATAATTAGTCTGAAATTTTAAATATTTTGTAAAATATATTTTTAGAAAGTCATAATTATTTTAATTAAAAAAAATAATAAGTATCTCGTGGTAAAGTATTTAAAAGTATCTAAATATTATACTCTGAAAGTTTCATAAGGATTGAAGAATTTGTTATTTAATGAGATGCCTCCAAAGTTGTTGAATTTAACATGGGCTAATATGGAGGAGCCGGACCCCCTTAAAACAAAATTAAAATTAATTCGATTTCTAGAAACAGCAATAAGAATTCCATTTTTAATCTAGGTATAAATGCTAAAAATAAGTTCAAATCCCTCAAAAAAGAAGTCAGAAAACTATCGAATTCACCGAATTCCATTATATTCTCTAAGTTTTATCTTGAGAAACAGTCCTTTAAAATAGTTTGAGAAAAAAGATGAACAAATACTCCACCATCGATTTTAAAATCCAGCAACTCCATAATTCTACTTTTGCTACAGACAGTTACTTTCTATCTTGATAAGGAGATTTGTATTCTTAGAGTTCGCATAATTATGTCGAATCAAATTCTTATTTCCTTACTTTTGCATCTTCTCACTCCTATTAAAGAAGTTTCTTTCACAAAATTTTGAACGAGGAAGTCCCATAATTATATCGTATCAAGTACTACCTTACATTTTTTTAATAATGGAAGCGTCGAGAAAGAATGACGCTGTTGCCAAAGAAGACATGTATTTCTACTACATAATTGCGCAAATTATACGAGTGTGTTCAACGAATATTAAATAGAAGTATCATTTGGAATGTCATAGAAGTGCCCCAAGAATTCCGTTGAATTTAGTATTTGTTTTTGTATTATATTCTGTTATTATATTCTCGAATTATTTCGTAAAGCAATTCAAGTAAAGATTATTATTAATATATGGTACTATTCTTAAGCCGGAGTGTCTTACAATGAATATTACCTTACAAGATTTAACGAACGTATTAATAAGAAAAATATATGTATATAAAATTATTATAAATTAATTTGTCTTACAAAACAATTAGCATGAAATTGCCAATTATATGAATATATATTAAAAAATTATAATTTTGTGTTTGTGATACTTAGATTTCCTTGGAGAGGTTGGTCCATTGAAAAAAAAAAAAAAAAAAAAAAAAAAAAACTTTATTTTACTTTGACTTATAATAACACAAAAACTAAGGTTTGTTTATCTAAATTTTCTTATCAGCATACTTTTTTTTATACAAATATGTAAACTTTCATACTTCTTATTAAAATAGTGTTTGCTCTGTGAAGCAGTGAAGTGCCCCCAGCGGAAAAATTCTGAAAGAGTGAAGTCTCTTTTATAGAGGGAACCCTTATATATAGATAATTATGTTTATTATTTAATATTTAGATAAATAAAAAACTAGATTGAACAAATTTTTTATAGCACATTTTTATATATCTTTAGAAATGTAAACTTCTATTTTACTAAGCTCAATTAATGTTTAACTGACACTGATTAAAAAAAAAATATGTACTTTGGATAAAAACGATAGATAAAAATAAGTGCATAAAACATTAATTAGAAATATTATACAGGGTTTAATAAACTATGTTTCAAAACTTTTTTTTTAAAGACAAAGGTTCCTCTTTTGATAAAAAATTTCATATTTGCGTATGTTTCGCAATCTCACCATAATTGATAAACACATTTGTAGTTTTTTCAATAAATATTAAAAAAAACAAAAAAAAAACTTGAATAAGCATAATTTCTCAATGATTTAAAAAAAAAAAAAAAAAAAAAAAAAAAACATTACAAAATTAACTTCAATGTGTTCCATCGAAGAGTATTTTTTTACTAAGTTTGTTTAAGATACAAATCATATTATCTTTATGAATAAAAGTTAAATATTTATTATATTGATTAAGTTTGGATACACATTTTAAAAAGGGTTTCATTGCTATCAATAGCTTTTTATGATATAGATGCACGGAGAATTACAGTATTGTGCCTTATATCACAAAAAAAAAAAAAAAAAAAAAATTGTAAAGTACTACTTTTTTATATATAAATATTTCAAGTCTGGTATAATGTAACGCATATATAAGTCCATCTCTATAGCGTCTTAGATTGCAGAAAAAAACCCTGCAATTTATTCCATGCTGAGTAAAGTAATAGATTGTTCTGTTACTTTTTGAAGTTATTTTCTTAGATTCATTTTAAGTATAACTTATATTAACTACTTGCAGACATTAATAGAATACATTGCAATTTTCTTTACTTGTATTTTCCAAAATCTAAATTAGTTCTAGAGTAAAAAATAAAGATGGACAATCTTCATAGAATTTTAAAACAGTTGTATAACAGTATATTCAATATTTTGATTGATTTATAACATTAAAATAAGTCTTTCAGAAGTTTTGGCATTATAAACAATGTATTTTAAGAAAATAATCATAATAAACAATGTCCCGGGTAACAATAAATCTTATATTACAATGTCAACAAATAATTTAGGAAAATCCTCTGTTGCGCAAACAATATCATCAAAGTAAAGATAGTTCATTTGTAGATTGTAATGTGTGTTGCGAAAGCAATGTGTATTTCGCTGTTACTTTACAGATCCTTAGTATAGGTGCTATAGTAAGTAGTACGTTATATATTCTATGGCTACGTTTTCCACATTCAAATAAATGTTTCAAATAGAATAAAATGCTCTAATTAATTAATGGATGCATCTTAAATAAAACCGTATTTATATCAATTCCAACTTTGTTTCCTTATTCTGGATGAATGTAATGTTTCTCAGATTATTATGATAGTGTAATTATACCAATTTTATAAATTATTGGAATCATATAAAGACCCGACCCTGGAATTTTAACCTAATATGTACTTGAGGGGATTTAGACACGGGAACTAAATTTAGTCTATAATACGCATGGTTTTACAGAATAACCTTTTCAGTTTTTTTTCTTCAAAATAGGTATGTAAGAACACCCAGAGAGATTTATTTTATATAAAACCTCAATAGTTAAACTGAAAGATGAATTTCAACTTTTATCGTTTTTAAACCAATATTCCATAAAATATTCCATAATATATGGTTAGAAAATGCTGCCTAATATAGTGAAGAATTAATTAGTATTAATTATTTAGAGTTAATATTCACAAGGTTAACAGATATCGAAAACTAATGAAAGAATCTTTAATTTACTATAGTTTACATACAATATATTTAATCACTCTGATAAGTGTTGTAAATTTATATATATATATATATATATATATATATATATATATATATATATATATATATATATATATATATATATATATATATATATATATATATATATATATATATATATATATATATATATATATCTTATATTATATATATATATCTTATATATATATCAAATATATACATATATATATATATATATATCTTATATTATATATATATATCTTATATATATATATATATATATATATATATATATATCTTATATTATATATATATATCTTATATATATATCAAATATATACATATATATATATATATATATATATATATATATATATATATATATATATATATATATATATATATATATATATATATATATATATATATATATATATATATATCTTATATATATATATCAAATATATACATATATATATATCAAATATATACATATATATATATATATATATATATATATATATATATATATATATATATATATATATATATATATATATATATATATATATATATATATATATATATATATATATATATATATATATATATATATATATATATATATATATATATATATATATATATATATATATATATATATATATATATATATATATATATCAAATATATATATATATATATATATATATATATCAAATATATATATATATATATATATATATATATATATATCAAATATATATATATATATATATATATATATATATATATATATATATATATATATATATATATATATATATATATATATCAAATATATATATATATATTTATATCAAATATATACATATATATATATATATATATATATATATATATATATATATATATATATATTTGAGATATATATATAAAATTATTAAACGTTTCGAAAAATAAAAATTAAGAAATATACTAATGCCTTCAAATTTGGTTGCATTTTTCTTAGGATTAATATTATAAAATAATGACATTTTACAGATTGTGATAGTAACAATTTAATAACTAGCTTCTTATTTTCTATTTTGTTGGTTTAAAAAATGGTTACTAATTATTGCTTCTCTCTACTTAGAGCCACTTGCAAATTTTCCACAATATAACGTCAAAACCCTTTTTCAACTTCATTTCAAAATAATCAATTTCCAATGCGTTATGGAAAACAAATAAATACCATTTGGAGGGAGAGGGTTCATTTGCTTTATGGCATAATTGTATTTATAATTTTTTTTTTTTAAATCTTGAAGGCAATGGTGTATAAGATATCTGGGTAACTTTGCCCACCTGTTGTTTTTTAACCTAAACCGCCAACAAAATAGTTTTTTGGTTACGTAACTATTACTAATTAACATACTAAGTAAATGATAGACGACATGCAAGCCTTAGTTGTTTAAAATATCTTCATAAATCAGGAAGCAATGGTGCATACTTTAATTTTCATTTAAACAAAACATAACGCGCAATAAAAAATAAATACTCGAATTGCATTAAAATCGAAAATAATTTAGAAAAGTATTTTAAAACATTTACTGGCCTTTTTTCAGATGCAGTGGGTTGGGACGTCCGAATGATAAACTCAGATTCTCGGGGAAAATAAACCATTGCCTTGCATCTCCTGTTATGAGATACAAAACTTCATGATCACCACCATCATAAACGTCAAAAATGTGTTCCAAAAAGTTGCAAACCTTTTTTCTATAAGGAATTAGTCACTGTACATGAAGTTTTTCTGTTTTTGGTTAATTATCTTCCATTACGTAACTCTATTCTCTTCCAACCTCTTTATTTTTCATAGATACTGGTAGATTCATTTTTTTTTTTTTTTTTTTTTTAATACTTATTTTGGTTTTACTACCAAGGAATAATTGAGTAAAGTAAACACGATTTAACAAAATTCAAGGGGTAACATTGCCCAGAAAAATTGAGGAATCTCCATAGGGATAATGATAAAATAAATCGAGCTAGATATTACATTATCAATAAACTGTTTCATTATATGTATTAAATAAACAAAGAGTCTGTCTGTCCCTCTATAGAAAGCTTCTTGCAATAGGTGTAGAGCTCTGAAATTTTAAACATAAGTAGTTTTGACCTTCTATTTGACTTTTAAAAGACAGAATGTTAACATTTTAATTAGTTTTTTTAAATTAATTTTAAATTTTTTCTACGAAAAGACTTCTAATAGGGCTACAGTTCTGAAATTTCCAACGTAAAAGTTGTTTTTACCTTTTCATTTGGATTTTGGAAAACAGAAGGTTAAGATTTAAATTAGTTTTTTAATTAATTACTTCGTTGGTACCTATGCACCAATTACTGGTTTCACACAGCTATTTATCAATAAATTTAATAAAACGAGAATGTTAACTAGATTGTTATGTTAACACATAAGTTAAGACAGAACAAAATGTCATAAACTTAATAAATCATTTCTCTTACCACTTGCTTATATTCCTTTTCTTGGTGTCTTATCACCATCCTAATGAAAAACTTGATTTATCGCAGAGTAACAGAGGTTGAATAATACTTACAAAGCATGGAATGCTATTCTTCAGAAAATAGTTAAAAGAATTCCATCGAAGAGTTTATCTTTATTTCCAGTAAAGATAAAGAAGAAACTGCAGAGATATTTAAAGAAAATTAATCATTCTTGTAAAGTGGTGGCAAAGAGAAATATTTTGTTCTTTAAGTTCTTCAATCAGGCTTCAACTGATTATCCAGAAGAAACTAAACAAGGAAGGGCAATTTCTCTTTGGAAAGTAATGGCAATAAGAAATTTTACTTCTTTTTCTCAAAGAGAAGGCAGAATGTACATCAAAAGACAAAAGTCGGCAAGGAAAAAGAGAATATAAATGACAAGTGCACACTAGACTCTCATGATTACGCAGTTTGCTAAATAAATTTTTCATTTAAATGAATATAAAGGAGCAACTGCTGAATTACACGAAGAAGCACAACTTCTCTTTGGAAAGTGATGGCATTGAGAAATTTTACTTATTTTTCTCAAAGAGAAGGTAAAATGTACATCAAAGGACAAAATTCAGCAAGGAAAAAGAAAATATAAATGACAAATGCACACTAAACTCTCACGATTACACAGTTTGCTAAATAAATTTTTCATTTAAATGAATATCAAGAAGCAACTGCTGAATTATACGAAGAAGCACAATTTCTCTTTGTACAGTGGAGTCAATGATAAATTACACTTTACTTTAAAGAGAAGGTAAAATGTACATCAAAGGACAAAAGTCAGCAAAGGAAAAGTGAATATAAATGAAAAGTGCTCACTAGACTCTCACGATTACACAGTTTGCTAAATAAATTTTTCATTTAAATGAATATCAAGAAGCAACTGCTGAATTATACGAAGAAGCACAATTTCTCTTTGTACAGTGGAGTCAATGATAAATTACACTTTACTTTAAAGAGAAGGTAAAATGTACATCAAAGGACAAAAGTCAGCAAGGGAAAAGTGAATATAAATGACAAGTGCTCACTAGACTCTCACGATTACGCAGTTTGCTAAATAAATTTTTCTTGTAAGTCAATATCAAGAAGTAACTGCTGAATTACTCGAAGAAGTGTAATTTCTCTTTGGAAAGTGTCCAATCACATTTATACCTCAAGGATGAGACAAATATACATAGAAAGACAAATATCTAAAAGGTTAAAGTGAATATGAATGTTGAATATACATTTATAGACTCTCTATTTACCTGTTTCATATAATAAATACATCATTCTTTCAAGTGAATATTATGAAGTAACTGATGAATGAGATGATGAAGAATTGCAAATTCACTTTGGAAAGAGGCGACAATGAGAAACTGTACTTCTTCTTCATAAAGGGAACAAGTTACATAAATTAAAGCATAAAACCCTAAAAAAAAAGTATGAACCATTATTGCATACTATTCACTTATGAACGCATTAAAATGAAACATTGTTGTTCCATATTCTGACTGGGAGGAATTGTTAAAAAAAAAAAAGATCAACTGCAAGGACTTTATATGGAGGAATATAAAAGAAAATGTGATCCTAATCAATTTTTTTTTCATGTTCCTTAAAAATTTATAAAATTAAAATATATTATTGACTTGCTAAATAACTTTATATTTTATTGATCGAATGAAAAAAAGTAGTGAAAGTTAAGGCGTATTTTGTGGTCTGTTTTAGTTTCACAAAAGTTATAAATTCACATCTGATCAACAGTATTAAAACTGCAAAAATTTAAATCTTAGTCGTGATTTCGTTCATGTTTATAAAATATGGTCTATTTAAAAATACCTTTATAAAAAAAACCCATCTAAGCAGAAAATGGTATTTTTATTTGATCCGCAGAGAGTGAATTTTATATTAATGAAATATAAGACCCAAGAGTATTTTATTGTGGCTAGTTATTTAAACATAATAACAAATTATAAAACTTTCAAAATAAAAAATACTGTGAGAAATAAAATGAGTTGCATGTATATTTTAAACTTGACCAGTGCCAAAGTTCTCCATTTTCATAAACACTCCGCATCAATAGCATGCATCGAAAGATTGAATTTGTATTAGCCTCCATCCCTCTACACGCTAATGTAATGTCAACAACTGCAATACCACGATCTTCTTACTAACGTCTTAGTTCATTAAGAAATTGAAGTATCTTTGATTGTAACTGATTGTATATCGTAATGAATATTCCATAAACATTTATGCAACCGCAGTGGGATTACAATAGGATGATTTTCAGTTCAATTTTGAATGATAAAATTTCCAACAAAAAGGTGTATTATCAGAGGAATTGTGTTGGACAGTACCAAGGACCTGCGCATGCGCAATCCTTTAGAACTGTATATAACCAGAGCAGAGGAATTGACAGAACTATCTCGAACATGCTGCTTGAAATAGAGCGATGTGGTGATGTTGCGACTTTAGATGATTGCTTGTTGGACAGTACCAAGGACCTGCGCATGCGCAATCCTTTAGAACTGTATATAACCAGAGCAGAGGAATTGACAGAACTATCTCGAACATGCTGCTTGAAATAGAGCGATGTGGTGATGTTGCGACTTTAGATGATTGCTTGAATTTTTAGACAGTTTATTTATTCTACGAGCTGTAGTAATACTTTAAGTTTCACCGTATTAATTTATGACACATGCTTATAATGCGAATACAGAGTTAAAAGCCTGTGATTATTATTCCTGTGATGGCTCGTTTCAAATTGCTAAGAAGAAACAATTTGCCGATTCTGTTATATAATGAATATTGTATAAACAGTTAGATTATCATAAAATATCATTTGGTTATGATAATATAACGATATTCTCACTTTTATACAGCTAAACGACATTTTATGATATTCTAACTACAAACAGATTATCACAAAATGTCGTTTAGCTATATAAAAGTAAGAACATAACGATATTCTCATTTTTATATAGCTAAATGACATTTTATGATAATTTAACTGCTATGGGTAAATAGATATAAAATACAAAACATTCGAATGTACAAAAGTTTTTAAAATATTATAAAATGTTTGTAGTGTAAATAAAACTAAAAAACCACATTTTTTTTTTTTAAATATGTTAACTCTTATTTTTTTTTGGTATAATATAATAATGAGCCTTTATATTAATTACTTAAATTCAGATATGACGAAATAAGATTGTAATTTGACATAACGTCCCGGAAAATATAAAAATGTCTAAAATAATAAAAATATATATCAATGATGAATAATGTTAGTGAAAGTTAATATTCTATTACTATGTGGCAGAAGTGATTTAACGATAAAACCTTGCATCAAAACAAAAGCAAATCCAATCATTCTGTGACATAATTCAGAAATTCCTAGACAACAAGTAGATTAATGGCATCCGAAAAACTTGTCCCGATTCATAGCTAGATTGTAGAAACGCCACTTAAATCTTATATCGATTAAAGTTTTATTGTCAGACCACAAATTCTTAAACGACCCTAAGAATGGGAAAGATTAATGGTGAATGGCGTTGCCCTTTATCGGTTACATTTCAAGAGGCTTGTTTTTGGTTTGGGACAATGTGGGTCTGGGAAATCAGTTTCACTAAAATTTAAGTGGTTGGATGATTCTCTTTGCTATTTATCAAAAATGAATCGAATTTGTTACTCTTTCAGTTCCAAGTTATATTTGAGGTCACAACTGGGTTGTATTAAAATTAAATAGAGTATTTTGTTGGCGCTAATTCATCAAAGGATGTTTTTATATAAGTATCTTTATGCGATGTTCTTAATATTTTCATTCAAAAGTTACTCTCATGAAAATGCTATTTATACAAGTTATTAGCATGCAGTCGACCTATAGTTTTGAGTATGAGGTATGCATTGTTCAAGAATACATTGGACTTATCGAATTAGATATTCGATATTCAATCTTATACTTTGAAGGTATAAATGAAAACATATATGTTTTTTTTTATAATTTTATGCTTATAAATGATAACCATAATAATTTTATTAAGTTTTATGTGGAAATTACAAAATAGAAATCTAATAACAATAAATATTATCATAATAAAAATGCATATTTTAATAATAAATAAAAACATTTTAATAATAAAAAAGAAATATTTTAATAATAAACAAGACATATTTTATAGATAAACAATATCATAATAAGAATTTCATGATTCAAAATTTATTTCCTTCACTGAGTACTAATTAATTCTAGTTTCAACCATTCAGATAATTACACGATTTTTTATCATTTTTTCAGATACAATTTTTTTCCTTCTAAATTTAAAATGGATGTAGATGTACTTGAAACACACTTATGCGGCAACTTTCGTTCTGAATTGCTCTTTTTTATGGTTGCAAATCTGTTGATACTTTATGAAATCTGTACACTTTTTTATTGCATTTGTTATATTATTTAAAACACATTTATGACAGAAAAAATCTATGTTTTTGATTCAGAAAGCAAAATTATTTAGAGACCTCATATTTTTCTTAAATGTGAATTATTTTATCGTTTGACTAAGTATTCATTTAAATAAACGATGTATTGACTTTCTATACATTTACTAAACACTAGAATGATAAGTCGATAATGAGTGAGAATAATAAGTCGGTGTGCAAACTAATTTGCTTTTAGTTAGAATGGAAATTTAACCAAATAAAGGAACTAATGGACCAACTAACATTCTTGTCTTGAACGAACGAAAAAACAAATAAAAATAAACAAAGAACTAAACGAAAACGTACACACAAACAAACAGACAGACAAATATGGATTAAGAAAGTACCATATTTAAAAGATTAAGAGAATGTAAATAAACTACCTTTGTTAATTCTTACCTAAAAATGCGAAAGTTGCAACAAAAAAAAAGAAAAAAAAAAAATCTTTTTACTATATTTCTTGCTTGTTTTGGTTTTGTTCTTAATAGGATTTTATTTATTACTTTAGCCTAGCAAGGCTCTTGTTTAAATCAAATAATAATAATAATAATAATAAAAAAACAGCCCAGTTTCCGCGATAATAATTTCAGTTTTAATAGCGACAAGATAATTAGTTGTAATGTATTCTTTTAAGCAGTGTAAGGCAATATTTTTTCGAAATTATAACATTCGTCGACGTATTTGAAAGCGTTGAATTATAGGAGGGCAGGAATGAAATGTTTAATGATGGGTAGCAATGCGAAAAATTGCAGAAAAGTTAATTAAGTTTTGAATTATAGAATTCTGCTTTTCCGTGAATTTATTATATAGTTTATTACGAACGTATCGCAAAACTGCAATTTTCAAGGGGACACTTGCAAATCTAAACCCTGAAACTAATATCCCATAAGTCAATAATTTCTTATATCAAGCTTTTCTGAATAGCAGCATTTGGTAATTTAAAACAGATTTTTATAACGTTTCTTGAAAATAAAGTCATTTAAATTCAAATTGCTTCCTCCTTTGATTTTTTTTTTATAAATCATTCTTGATAAGTTTTTAAATAATAGTTGAAATAATTAGTATATAAATATATGCGTGAAATATTTAATGCTTCTATACTTAAGTATTGTAAGTAAGGCAATACGAATAAATTTTATGGCGTTATTTAGTTTACTATATTCCGTTATGGTAATGTAAGTAAAGCCTCTCCTCATCCAATTGTTTGAGAACAGCACTCTCTAGCATATATACTACATATGCTGCACATACACTTACACATACTACAGACTCGTGCGATATGCTAAATGAAAAGTCTTTTCGGATTGAATTGCTTTACTAAACTTCAACCGGATGCTATGGTGGCTAGCAAGGAAAATGGCGAACAAATTTAATTTGAAATTCGTGTTAATGATGTTAATAAATGTTACAGGTATATGTTGTACATCAGGTTATATGCTTCGATTATATTACTAGGATTATATAAGATTATATCAATAAGTGCTTTAAAATTTACCTGGAAGAATGGTCTTTAAAAATACTATTGTAAGTACATAACAACAAATAAAGGTATTGAATTAAAAATTTGGTATTCGGTAAAAAGTTTTCAAGTCAGGTTTATCGTCAAACTCTCCCATTTAGTTATTAAGTTTTTATTATTAAAAAAACACCCAAATGTTTATGAGTTTAATTATAAACGTCATCAATAGGGAGAGATTTCAATAATTAAATGAATCTAAATTGTAAATGCTTGATATCTACACATGATATACTGTATTAGAATTAAGTGATATAGTGTAATAGAATTAAGTGATATACTGTAATAAATTTAAGTGATATATACTGTAAAAGAATAATTATAATCCATATGACTTATTACACATAACTTTAACTAGTTAACCAAATTATAATAAATTAAAATAAATTGCAATAAAACAACAAGTGTTTCAAGTTTTTCCACAATCTGTATTTCCCCACATTCCAGCAAATAATATCTTCAACTAAAATTTTAACTATATTTTTATTCCTTATCTAATGTAAATACATAATGGTCTTTAAGATTATTTGTATTTCAATTACTCTCCCTTAGATTTAAAATTATTTTATTTTAGATTTTGAAAATGCATGTTTCGTTATCACATTTCTTAATATAGTTACACTAAATGCAGTTTGCCGCATATATTCATTTTGCCCTTGCCAGTCCCGTTTTATTGTTAATGTTACATTTATTTAATCGCTGTTTAGGAATTTTTTATATTTTTAAATTTGATTGTGCTATTTTAAAATTTTGCTGTTCATTTATTTAGGTAAATGAACATTTCTTACTATGAATTTCATGTTTAAAATAAATGTTTTACCTTTAATATTTAAAAACAATGGAAAATACCATAAGTATATTTATTTTTTTGTCCCCTCCCCCTACTTTTCTATTCTAGTCAGTTATTAAGATAACATTTTTTGGAAAATTTTCAAGCTAAGAATTCTACTTATATCATGTATCTACAAAATTATTTATTTATAATTTAATTAATCATAAGAAATACCTATGATTTAATGTAAATTGATAAAATCATTCACTAATGAAGTAATTTTTAATATTTTTATTTTTCAATTATCTGATGTAGAATGTATGGTATTTCTCTATTTATTTACGAATTTGCTCTAATAGTACCATTGATTCCAAAAAAAAGTAGAATTCTCGATGGCGTCCATTCTTGCAAAAAGATAGCCAAATTTGATAATCAATTAACTCCAAACCTGTCGCCAACCACAGCAGTTGAAGGGAGTTTAAGTCGCATTTGTGAGGATTCACATACAAATGGAGATAATTGTTTATACTTAATCAGTAATAGATAATAAATGATGTTGAATGTCGATGGTTTATAAATGTCCAGATTCAAATCTTCTTCTGATGTACCTGAAGAACAATTCTTTTCTGCATAATCTGCATACCTGCTTTAAGCGTTGCCTGTTTATAATTTAAATATAAATTGCGAGCCTTTCTATCAGCATTATCAGCAAAAATCTGAAGTCGTTTTGTGTCATTAATGTCGAGCGAGGCAATGTAAACAAGTTTCGTTGTCAGTTGATCTTTCAGGAAGTTATATTCATTTCGATGTAATTTTTTTGTACGTCCACATGTGCAATCTTCTAAAGTAATACATTGCAGACCATAAAGTCAAATAACTCTGTACATCATTCTTGTCGAAATGCTTTGATCTTTGCTTGCAAAGCCTTAATGTTGTGATGTCTTTTGTATGATAGCTAAAAATTAATATATTTTTCATTGTAGGTATGGATTATCTGTAGTATTCTAGAAAGGGTCACAATAGGAATAGCAGTGCTTGCTTTTACCCATACAGATTCAATTTTAGTTGCAACATTTCCCACAATTCTCGATAGCTCGGTTCTTTTTTGCCAGTTTTAGGTGCAACATTTAATCTTTCAAAGAAGCAGCAACGCAGCAAATCTTCGTATGTAGGAAGATTAATTTGAGATAGATCGTTGGGGCTTCCAAACATTGGTCATTTAAATTTGTTCCATGTACTGATTTTTGATGAAATGTCTATTAACAAATCAATCAAAACAAAAGAATGAAGAAAGTAATTTAAAAACTCACATACACCCAAATTTGTAGCCCCATCTAGTAGCAAAAGGTAGATCTTTTTACAGGCACACATGCACACAGATAAACCCAGTAAATCCTTAGTTGCACCACGTAACACAACAATATGGAGAATCAAATTCCCAGAACACTGCGAACAAGCGCAGAGGTGTATGAAACCCCTCCTCTTCTTTCACTTCCTGTCAGAGACAGTATGAAATAACAAGAAAAAGTGCAATTTTCTTAAAAAATTGCAAAATTTCAATTGTGATGAGTGAACAGAAAAAATAATTCGATCGAAAAAATATTTTCCACCTTTCTTATTGAACCCAGTAGACACCTCTTCCGTACTATTTCAAAAATAATCATATTACCTACAACGAGTAAAAATTGCCAATTTTAACGAAATTTCCAAAATTCATCTGCGATGCTGGAGGCAGAAGATATTATCCAATCAAAAAAATATTTAACACAGTGTTTATTGAACCCCAAAAAAACCTTTCCCGCACTATTGGAATAGCGATTAAAAAAAAAAATGTTTTTCAGCCCACCCTCATATTTATTTCATTGTATATGTAAGCTCACCATCTAACCGAACACCAATTTTTAATGTGTAATTTAAATAATTAATGTTTTGTTGATTTAGGGTTGAAACTGTTTTAGGAAAAAATGTATGATACATTTTTAAACAATAATCATCCTTTTTTTTTAAATGTTTTTACTTTCTAAACAGTAATAACGGATCTCGATATTAATATATAGATAACAAAAAAAATCGTAATTTGCTAATAACCATGATTTTTAAACTGAAATACTAATTTTATTTTCTTGTATTTTCTGAAATGACAAAATTAAATTTCACTGCCTGAAGTCGAATCTTTATTTGAATACATAAAACGTCTTTTGAATCAAATATAAAAGTGTGGTATTTTTATTTCCCTGATGAGCTCAAAAAATATCATTTAAAGATTAAAAATTCAAAATTTTTCCAACGTCAGTTTAATCTCACAATTCTTCTTTTAATACATTAAGGTCTCTAACAAGCATTTAAATAGCTACAAAATTAATTTTTTATAAGTGCATTTTCTTAACTAGAAGTTAGAAACGATGATAACCATTTAATTAATTAGAGTTGAATTCTTCAGTATTTTTCGAAGAACGTCGCTTTCTAGAAGGAATCCTGAAACTATTTTTATTTAATGTTGACGAACATTTTTAAATACAAGTTTTAATATGAAGATATTTTTCATTGTTTAAGAGAAGAAGTATTACTTTTTAGTGTAATTTACTTTTTAGCTTTGATGCAATTTTGCTTATTTTTTTAACGTATATTACAGACTGAAATTGATAAAGAAAATGTTAACATCACACATAGAAAGTTTCTTTTACATCAGCAAGAGTCCAAATACTCTGCTACACTGTGTGTAATAGCCAGCACTAAGGATACTTTTGTTTTCAAAGATCAAAGGGTCATCATAGTTGGTTCATACCTTAATCAACATCTCTTATACCAAAGGAAGTCTCCGCACTGAGTGACGTCACTAGAGTAGTCCGTTATTCTTCACACTGAAGGCACAAGATTTGCATATTTAAATATTATTTTGAATTTTATTCCGAAATAAAACCAGAAAATATGAATAAACAATTTTTATTTTATTCACAAATCATAGTTATTATTATTCAATAAAATATTTTAATCTAAAATAGTTCACAAGAAGTAAATACGAAATTTTTCTCGAGATAGCAGTTATCCATCTTCTTCTAAGTTCAAGATCTTTAAAAAAATTAAAAACCGAAACTCTAGGCCCATTTTTCTAATTTCCTTTTCAGTTTAACACAGAGTGTCAACATGGCATTTTAGTATTATTTATGGCATTCTCAATGCAGCAGTCTTCACGATTTTGGAACAGAAAATGCAGCAGACTTTACGTGTTCGAAACAGAAAATGCATCAGACTGGAGTGTTTGGTATAGAAAATGGAGATGTTTGTTTGTTTTCTTCCTTCCATCGCACCTCAGTATTAAGCGCCAAAATCGATGCTGACGATTCACAAGCCAGTAAAATATCACCAAACCATATATCGCCAACTCGTAAAGATATCTTCTTCTAACTGTCACCCAGTATGGAAGAAGATCGTAGTCCAAGTCGGACTAACTTAACTACGTCATATTTAAAATTGGTATCCCGTGCAGAAGCTTTTGATATAGAAAGTGTAACCCAAATTCCCAAACCCTCCTTTAACTGATCTTCAGTGTGTAACTTCATATCAATACATTTTAAATTTCTAGGAATTAGGGTGGGGAAAAAAGCGCTTTAAATATTTATGGTTCGGGAAAAGGATGAGCCATTCAAAGACAGCAACATACAAGATTTATTCCTCGCCTGTCTATTTCTTGGCTGTATATTCTTATTTGAGCATCTAGAGACTAGGCGGCCCGAGGGGCCGGATCCGGCCCGCGACAGCTTTTTCTCCGGCCCGCCGGTAGTACAGAAAAGCAAAAATAAAATTTTGCGGAAATAATTTTAATTTGTCTACAATAATATGTGTTTACTACCAAAAACCGTGTTTTCCATTAAGTGGCCCGCGTCAGTAAGTCTGAAAAATCCTTTTTTTTTTTTCTGAGACTGCCAGAAAAATAAAAAAAGCAATAGTTTGAATTACTACCAAAGACGCATTCCTTCGCATTGCTTAGTTTATTACTTATGATACTCAATCCCCTCGACTCGTGAATGGCACAATTCGATTTCTGCTTTTTTGAATGTAATGGGCAGGAGTTGGGTGTTTTAATGCATACTGGCCTATATGTTTTGACGTGAAAAGAAGAATCGTGATCTCTATGAATCCAGTGCAATAATGGCGTCGAGGACTAGTTTTAAACGCAAAGTGATAGATAGTGAAAAGCGGACCGGCCGTCATCGTCTCGCAATTAACATCCACTAAAATGAAGGATTTAGGAGGTATGTTTTAAATATCTTAGTTGATTATGAGGCCAAGTCACATTGTAATAGTGTCACTAAAGATTAATTTTTTTTATGACTTTAATGTACAATGTAAATAAAACTACTTTTTAATTATTTGAAACAAGAATCAAATATCAATTGTTTTTTTATTAATATAAAAAAGTTAAATTATTGTTTCAGTTTTCTAAATTGTTCTATATTGTTAAATCTTTAGTAATTATCACATTTCTAACATTGAACATGTTAGTAAAGCAATATATTTATTTGTGTATTCGGTATAAATCTGCGGCCCGTGGAAAGTTCCAACATAAGTCATGCGACCCGTCTTTAAAAGTTAGTGGCGGACGCTGATCTAGAGGAATACGAGATTAAGATTTTCTAGTGTAAGACCCTCTTTCCGACCCCAACACACCAGCGAGAGGACATTGAGGCCACGACAGATTTAATGTACCCCCATTGGGTACACACCGACCTTTGGTGGCCGTCGAGAACCCACAATCTTCCAATCATGCGCTCTATACTCTAATCACTCAGGGTACTTAAGGTAGAGGTTTGACCCCAATTTTCTTTGATATGATCATACAATTTTTTTTTGTAAATAATTTAAAATACAAAGATCAGTTCATCTTAACATTTAAAAAAAGTTTTCAACAGAAAGAGAAAGAGTCTCTTTTGAGAAACATAAAGAATTGATATGCGAATTTTCTTTCATTATAACATGTTTACTTACTATTAAAAATATAAATTATACTCAGTTTGATTCTGTGACAGAGGAATACGTTAGTTTTGTATATGTTTGACGAAGGTTTAAATTAAAAGGTTTTAAGGCGAAATTATATTAGGTAAAGGAAGCGAGATGGAATCGCATAAAGAAACTATCGGTTGCTGAGTTCTCTAGCCTTCTCTTGATGTTTCTTACCTCATTGCTTATAATTGTTTCACAACTTTGATTATAGTGCTAAGTATGTTTTCAATGCATCGCTATTATCTGTTCACATGTAAGTGATCAATGCTAACTAATAGCTTCTTTCTTAAAGATCGCAATTCACATTTTTCCCGTGCTCTATTTGTCTCGTAGTTAATTTAATAAAAGAGTATTCAGTGAATCGAGTGGCCAGAGTATCCACTGAAATTAATTCTTATCTAGCAATGTTCTTCTAGGATCGTTAACTAGGACGACAAATTGAAAGCTTTCAGTCTTCTCTTAATATACTGAAGATATTGTAGAATTTTCACCCTTTGAGTTTTCAGGGAAATGAGCGAAATTGAACTCTCTTCAATAACTTTTAAATTATATTTTTGATTCAAATATCGATATTTTTAAAATTATTTTTCATTTATTTTATCTTAAATAGGGTATAAACTATCATCCTAATAAAAAATATGAAAAAAAATTATTTTAAATTTTATTTATAAATTTAAAAATGTTGTGTATTGCTGAAAAATTGGGGATCAAAAGAAGTATATATATGCCCATGATCCTCAGATGGATAATATTTTTACTTCAGCAAGAACTCGTGCAAAATTTTCTAAAAATCAACAGAAACGGATATGTACCATAAATTGCAATTATGGGGGATCAATTGAGGACTAGAAAAAGAAAACAACCTAAATCCAAAAAAGAAATTTTTTCAAGAGAACCGAAAAAGGAAAAACACTCGCATTGGTACTTAAGGCTATGACTAAGAACCATATTGAATTTGAACTATTGCTATTGGAGTTCGCACTTTCGGGCGTTCTCCACTTTGTTTAGTTTGGTCTTGAAGACATTTTTCGTTCAAAAAAGATTTTCGATTTTTTTTGGTACTTAGGTCGTTTTTTTTTTAATTTTAGAATTGATTTTGAATCTTGTGGAATTGTCTATTATTTCTGCAAATTATTCTGTGGTAATAAGCTATTTATTTTATTTGCACGGCTTTTATCTATTTATTATTAAAAAACTGTGATTTAAAGGTGAAATATATCCCCCCCCCCATAACGATAATATAACATTCTTATAAAATCTTTCCTGTTTTATATTCAGAATGAAGGGAACAGATTTTTTTTTTAAATTTATTTCGAGAATTTTACCATGCATATAAATTTAAACCTAACTAATTAAAATAAAAACTCAATTGGATGCAATTATAAGACGTTCAACTTTCATCACTATGCATATTTTCGTAAAAAATAAAACGTTTCTGCAAATATATTTTGAAGCAAAAGATACAAGGAATTCACATTAATTTCATGTTTAATTGAAATGAAACGTTCATTAATAAGTATTTTGATATAAAGAATTGGTAATGAGGATTTTGCGTTTCTTTCTTAATTGAAGGAGTAGGTTTCCCAATTAGTAGAAACATTGCGGTTCTTTAAATATCTTTAATTTGAAAGATATTACAAATTGTGGTTAAAACTGAATGTTTTAAAAAACCTATCTAATTATGGAAAAATTACGTGTCGTTTTTATGAAACTTTTTAATTTTGATGTTTAGATTTTTTTTTTTTTTTTTTTTTTTTTTTTTAAATATTTAACTAAAGCTTTTGATTCTGTAAATATTTTCTCACCGAATCATCTAAATTATAAAATGTCACGTACGATTTTTATGAAATGTTAGTTAGAGTCTCTAAATCTAGAAATAGCACTTAACAAGAATTACTATACAAATAGAAAATATATTAATGAATAAATATAAATTAATTAACAAATTACGAATTATAATGATCATCAAGTAGTAGCTCCTTAATAGTTTATAATATGTATTAGGAGAATGTTAAATATACGATATCAATATGAATTCAATATCGATATCAATTGTGATTCAATACCCAGTAAGCAACAATGTGAATTCAAATATATATATTGTTGCACAAATTGTCTGTATATAGTGTAAATAGTGACGTATTATTTAAAAATTCTATTGTAATTTATTTTTATCTTATTTTAATTTATTAATAGCGATTATACAGGTTAGAAAAAGGTGGCAACACCTAAAGCAATCGAGAAATTTCGAGACGTTTCTTTTTCGATGAATTGGCTGGAAATTTCGGGAATGTTCTCACGTGCCTGCTTTTAAAAAAAGACCGGCGATCGGGAAAGTTTTCAGATTGACTTCTGACTTCGTTGAAAGCTGATCGCGATCGCTTTGTTGACCTATTGGAGTGAGCTTGTATAATCGCTATATTCGAAGCTGTTAATGTTGAAGCTTGTATTGAAGATTAATAGTGATTGCACTGTTATCTGTGAATAAATTTTGTGAGTTTTCTGAAGAGAATAAATACTAGTTTTTATCTAAAAAACCGTGCCATCGTTGCCTCAGTGGAAAAATTCATAACAATATATATCAATTAAAAACAAAACTTATCCTAATTAAAATACTGTCATGAAGACCGCTGAGAAAGTTAATTTAAGGAGACTTGGTACCCCTTGTTTTTACAAAAAATAATAAAAATATAAATTTTCTATTTTTTTGGTGTAATTAGTCTTTGAAATCTTTTCCTTATTCTGGAAAGTTTTTGAGCTGATCCGATAACTGCTATTGCAGAAAAACTATATTTTTTTGGAGAATTTAGTATTGTTGCAATAGCTCCTTCGATATTTCGAAAGCATTTTTCTCAGTTCTAGATTTTTGAAATTCCCAGCTTATAAAATATGATAAAACTTCAGCAAATATGAATGAAAATTTGTTTTTTTTTGGAATTTACAAATTTAAATGTTGAAAAATGCCCGCTTATTACACTTTTTTTACATATAGGTACAGTAATTATCATTTTCGCAAAAAGTATTTTACTTTTTTAAAATCCGATGTCTAAAAAGAGTATATTACTAGGAAATTTTTTTTAAAAAAATCAGGGGAAAATATTGAAAAATGAAAAAGAAGATAGAATTTGAAATTTCATGAATTTTCTTAAAAATTTCAAAATTTTGAAAACTTAGAGCACTATGTGAACTTTTTTTAAATAAAATTTAGTTTTTACTTAGTAATACTTCCTAATATGTAAAAATTATAATTTTAAAGGCTTAAATAGAAGAAAAAAAAAAAACTTGAAGGGTACCAAGATCCCTTAATATTTGCATTTAATATCATCATCTTTATTGTTTTCGAAGCCGAAAAACCTGAAACTTTGTATAGTGGATTAATGTATCTATTACACCAGATATAATACAATTCTAAATAGACAAAATTTATAATGGGAAAATAAAATCAAATTAATGACAACAGCCGGTTTATAGTTTAAATAACTCATTTAATTACACAATAGGGTAACAAAATTACACGCAAAATCAGACTTACCCCAGATCGAGCTTGTTTTATAGGTCGACCCATTTCGGTCGCGATCAGAAATTAGTGTTTAAAATAATTACAGGACACTGGCCTGCAACGATTATAAGAGAGTTCAGTGTCTAAATTTAAGTGGCATTAATAGCAAATTAAAAAAAAGTAGTCTCAGAGAGTTTCCGTGTCTTGACTTTTATAAACTCTTAAAAACTCACTTATTGGTTGTATGAGAGAGAGGTGTGTTCAGTATTGCCAATTGGACACTTCTAAGAATGAGATAGCTGTCGCAATCACGCCCTCATATACTCTGGTTGGTTGGTAAAACGGTACCGTTTATAGTATGGTACGTGGGCGTCCTAAATCTTTCCTTAAATGTCCGAAATGTCGCCATATCTGGTATCCCTGAAACTTGGAAATATGATAGTTCCAGATTCTTTCGGCTCCAGATTTTTTTCTGGAGTGAGTTTTTCGTTTGTTGCTCAGACACCGCGTCTTTACAGGTCGCAGAAGGGAAGACGGGGAAGGGGGGGGGGGGGAATGGCGTAATCTTTCTGTTGGAAATTCCAGTGCAGTGAACACAGCTTCATCACAAATACCAAAAAGAAATCAAGTACCAAAACCAATTCAAATATCACAAATCTTCAACAATACATCCACTTATCTATAGAACCAATACTAATAAGAAGGCATATTTATTGTTTAGTGCTAATTGTAATATATAAATATTCTTTCTATATAATATTTTTTTAAAAACGTATTAAATATTAAGTTTTCTATATTTGTTCCCGTTAATTAGTTATTATAAGAGAAAATTAGCTAGGAATAAGTAAATATTAACTTATTAGAAGAATATTTGTTTTAATCTCAGTAACTAAATTTCACTTTCAAGTAACATATAATGCGAAACACTGTAAATAAATATTTTAGGCTATTTAACGATGCATTTTCATTCTTATTGAAATGTAAAACAACGATAAAAGCAACGTTATCTTAAAAGCAGCGTCTCAATTAACTGCATTATATCATACTTTAAGTGAAGTGTCCTAAAAGAAGCCGTTTAAACGTCTAAAAGAAACATTTGAAGTGTCTATAAAATGCTATTTAAATATTTAGTGATGGATTAATAAAATATATAAAGGAAACTACTAAGATGCATTTATGTGTCAGAATAATTTACCGCTTCGAAAAATATAGTCATAACTTCTAAACAAAAAATCAGAAGTTTATAAATTAACTATTAAGTTAAATATTTGTCTTATTTGTACATCTTATAAGTGACGAAGAAATCAAAAGATTATAAGCATTCGCGAAAGAGTTTTAATATTTGTTTATAAGGATATTAAATAAATAAATATTATTTTTTGTTATTTAATTAAAATTACCATTAAATGAAATGAAGTATAAAATTATTAAATATAATTTTAAGAAAAGTATACTTTTCCATTCCAATATTAAAATCAAATTCTTTGTACAAGTGGTATTTGATAATATAATAGTATTAAAATGTTTGCATTTCTGGGAACTTTATATTTCGTCATAAAAATAAAATTATATGTGAATGTCTGATGACTTCTTAATGTGTTTTTATTTTTTAAAATGTATATAATTATACATGCTCTTAAACTTATTTCTGTTAAGTGATATACCTAAAATTAATTTAGTCTAATGATATACAACTGTGCGAATTTTTTAATTTTTTTTTTATTTTGTGCTTGACTTCAAAAACTAATCTTATCTCAAATACTATTTTAAGAACATGCTACTGTCAAAATCTATCAAGAATTTAGTGGCTTTGATACAAAAATTTAAATATTTCTTGATTTAAATATTCCTTTATCTCTGAAATACCATTTACTTCCGAAATATTTTAATGCTTGTCGATCGTTATGCATCATGAATTTAATCACAAAGTAAACTAAACATATGAAAGCAATTTATTTTAGACTCGCACTACAGCGTAGTTGTAAACAAAGTTTTAACATAAAAATATGTAATCCATTGTTTGTCACTAGATCATGGAATATTTCTTCATTTCTCAATCTGAAAACGCTCATTATTTCCAATTTTTCCCCTAAAAATACGGTTGAAATATCATTAGAAGTGTACACTGTTTAGATTCGTTGACTCATGAAGTTTTCAATATACCAAAGAAGATTATTCTTCTATATTCGATTTTGTTCATATATTGCCACAGGTAACAAAAGTGAAGAACTGTTTTTATCGCAAAGTTAATAGTCTGTTGACCAATTCCAATTCCATTTTTTTTTTTTTTTTTTAAGGCTAAACCTTTATTTACTTTCTCTTTATTATGTAATGAAAGGACATTCTTCTTTTTTTTTTTAAGAAAAGTGCTGAGTTTAAGATTATTTGTATCCCATTTATTTGCTATATATATTTATTTGCTATATTTATCTATATATATTATTATCTATGTTTATTTGCACAATTTATAACTTAATACTATATTAAAGACACACTAATAATTTTCTCTGCTATTACTTTAGTTTTCCTTAAAATTTTTATATATTTTAGATTTTCCCTTTGGCATCCACTGCATTCATACAAATAATAATTTGTGTTTAAAATATCTGCAATTGATTCATCCATTGCTTTTCTTGCAGCTGGTTATTCTCTTTTTGATTCCATGTTCCTTATTGTGAAAAGAATTAAACAACCTTAAAAGGAAATTATTTTTAAGCCCTATGTGCTTAGATTTAAATATAGAAGGTGAAGATCAACCACTTTTGATGGTTTCTATTGATGACTATCCATTACAAAAAATTTGGTCTAAAACGAATCTATCGTTCGTTTAGGCCAAAGTTATAACTATCATTTAAGATAGAATCAGCATTTTATCATTACTAAGAAAACCAGATATTATTTTTTAAGATTCTAACGGTATTTCACTAAGCAAAAACTTTTCAACGATTTGATCCAATCACAATCTAAAGCTAAGATTTGAGCTTCCTTTATACTTGGTATGAAAAAGTTTTCTTAGTTTAACTTTTAAGGACTTCTAATAAGAAGTTCAGGTTTATGTAAACCTACTAGTATGTCTACAAATTATTGATCTATAAAACCTGTCTGTAGAGTTTATAACCAATTCTGTAAGTTATTGATTGACAAGGTGAATTAGATTATTGATTTTAAAACATATTTTATTTTCAAAGGCATTGGATCCTATTTGTTCGAGTTAAAAGAAATAAAAAATGGAAATTTGGTTTACAACTCGGACAGTAACTTTATATAACATATTAAGGGTAGCTTTTTATGATAAATTATGCCTTACATGAAAACCTATATGATTCAGTTTCAAAAGTTAAAAACATGAGTCAGCTTTATAATGTATGGAATAAAATACGGATGTTTTTACAATCAGGCGATCTCTCAATCCAATTCCCCAAACGTTTTAAAAAAGGCTATACTTAAAACTTCTATACCTGGAAGTATATGTTTATTGGAACCACATATCGCAGGCTGTGTAAAATTCAAAAATATAATTGGGAACTACTGCTTATTTTAAATTTTCATTTGATTGTAGTTTTTTTGTACAAAAAACTATCAGGAATCTGAATATGCAGTTAAAACTTCTATTATAAAATTATTTATTTAATTATATTAGTTTTAAAGTCACTAAAAACAGCTGGAAGCATGATGCAATCAAAAAAGATCGTGACGTATGAAGTGCCTAGCTGTGGATCTGTTCTTTCGCATGCGCAATCCTACACTGACTTTGAGATTTCAGTCGTTGATCGTTTCGTTTGGCAATTTTGAGAATTTGTTAATTGATTGATTTTTTTCGTATTTCATGTGATTTGAATTTGTAGAAATATATAAGTATGGAAGCCGGTTTCAGCAAATCGGTAAATTCCTAGTCAGTGTGTATGGGTTGGTGAGTTTTTGAAAAGTTGTCGACAAGGCTAAAATGCTGCGTACCAATAATGATATAATACAATAACCATGTGAAAGCTATTACGAGAGGGGGATTATCACAAGTAAATGACAAAAAGTAGGGGGGGGGGAGGGAAAAAAAAAAGACTAGTACTCATATCAAAATGGTCTTCACAAACGTGTCGAGCGGATTGCCCTGATAACGGAGGATTTTTCTTTTCAATTCCTATTCTATTCATTGCAATACATCAACGCTTTCGGTTAAAATGTGCTTTACGTTGTCCAATTGGTAACTTTTCAAAATGTCGCCAAGTTGAATTGACATCAAACTACAGGTTTACCAAAATTGATGCCAAGATGGTATGGCACCATATTAGTCGATGCTTGTGCACTTCAGCACAATACAATATTTATAACAGTAAGACATTTCTGTAAATGAAAATAAGTTATTCAAAATTTAAATAACGTAAAAAGCGACTAAAAAGAGCAAAACAATTAAGGAAATAATAACAGCAAAGCAAGAAAGGCCAGTTTGTTTACTTGTTTACAAATGCAAGCACAAAAAGTACGTCACTCGGCAGAATATCACGTGACATCCAGTTTCAACTTGATATCAAAACTAGCTATTTTAAAATTTAAATTAAAAATTAAATAGGTCTCAGAAAAACGTAAAAATTGGTTTTTACTGGATTTAAAACTATTTGCCGTCGATTTAAAGCAAAGAAAAAAAATTCTGTAATTTACTACTATAATAATTTGCACTATTTAATCGAGAAATTATAAACACTATATATTAATTCATAGTAATTAAAACACATTTTCAAATTGTGTTTTCCGCGTAGTTAATATTATTTTCAGCTGTTAAAACAAAATTATATTTCATTGAGTGACACACAGCAGCATTGTTTTGTTTTTACTAAATATTTTCGTTTAATTTATTGGCGTCTTTAGAAGAATGCTAAACGATGTTCAAATATTGATTAAAATAGTTTTACGGGATAATTATGCAGTTTTTAAAGCTATGTACGTTAATTTTATTTGTCTTTATACTGATTTTTCTCAAAAGAGTTTAAAACTTTTAAACTGTTTCTATTAGTTAGAAAGAAAGTGTCGCTTTAATTTCTTTTGAAAGGCTTTGACAGCTTTCTGTTCTCTAATTAAAGCTGTTCCAAAAAATCGAATTTTTTAAAAAAGAATTTTCACGATGCTTCCTTTCTAACAAGGTTTGTTTTCTATTTTAATTACTTAACGCGCAATTTAAACTCGTTAACTTAGAAGTACAAATAACTTCAAATTTATCAATAAGAAATAATATTTTCTTCGTTGACATGACTGTTAAATAATTACGCAGTCCCGTGTTGGCATGGATGTTAGTAAATGTATGTTGGTTTGTTAAATGACGAAATGTTTCGGCGCATTATAGCCCTCGTGTTGCTGACGGCGCCAGATAATCTGAATACAACCAACCAAATAATTACGCTGTTTTGAATTAGTTTACAAGTAGGACCTGTGACTTGGTTTTTCTATTAAAAAATAATTCCATGGAATTTATGGCTAAAATATTCATTGTAAAATAACTGTTATTGCACAAATGGTCTGTATATAGTTTGTAAATAGGGACGTATTTATTTTAAAGTTCTGTTTTATTTTTTAACATCAATAATACAAGTTAGAAAAAGATGGCAACATCTAAATCAATCGAGAAATTTCGAAGCGTTTCCATCACGTGATTTGTTGACTGGATTTTGCCAGAAATTTCTGCCGCGAGAGTACAAAAAGAGACGAAAAATGGAATTGAGAGATCAGACGACTACTAAACGCTGTTTGGAAAGCATCAGATCCTTTGTTTACTTTCGCTGTGCCTGCATTATCGCTGTGTTCGAAGTTGTATGTACCGAAGCTTATACTGAAATTTGATAGCATTTGTTCTGCTGTTTGGAGAAGTTTTATGAGCTTTCGAAGCAACTATAAATTTTATAGTTTTTATTTAATAAAAACTAAGTCATCATTTCTTCTGAGAAAAATTCATAAAAATATCCTTTTAAATAATTTGTTGATTTTATCCAAAGCCATAAACGGCTGAAGGAGTTTAATGAAGCTTTCATGGAGTATTACTTTTATATAGATAAATATTGTCATTCTAATGTATAGTTTACTAGCTGCGTGGTTCCGCATTGCTTGGTACCTGTTGAGACATGCAAGTCTTTGAATTTGATAACAATTCAGCCTAAAATACTGGGTGGTCAGTATAAAAGAGGCGCCAGATTGTTTTCAAAACATAAGTTTGGAATCGATTATTCGGAATAAGATTTAACAATTTGAAACGCGAGGCCTCTTTATTAATTTATAAATATACTCTCCTTAAATGACTTGTTTTAAATATAAACATGGTGAATGTATAGGATCCGAGTCACATTTCAAAATTGTATAAAGTATCAATTATCTGATGATGAAAGTGCGATTAAAAGTTAATTGTTTTTATTAGAAAATAGCTTGTGCAAAGTATTGCACCCTCTGATATGAAGCAATGTGGTAGTTATTTGTTGCTATTTTCTGATAGCATAAAATAGTCGTATAGCTCTGATAGTCGTAAAAATGAATTAAATGTGCATTTATAGGAAAATATAGAAAATTGACACACATGCATTGCTAGAAAAATACAGAAATTTTACACACACTTTGATCATAAGAGGCCTCACATAAATAAATAATTTGTATTGTAATTTATAGGTAGTATCTCACGTTTGAAATACCATTATCTGACTAACTCACAAAAACTTTTATATATATGGGCAAAAAAATGTTTAAGTATTTCATTCTCAATAAAATCTACATTTGCAACTCAAAAGTAAACGTAAAGAGAGAGAGAAAAAAAAAAAAAAAAAAAAAACATTGGAATCATATACCTACAAATATTATTTTTTAATCTGATAAATATGGATTTACTTAATATCGTACATTTAGCATAATCTTAGAAAAGCCCATAATAGCAACAGCCATGACTTCAGAAACACTTTAAGTTTAAACGCATTAAGAGATTACTTAATAAATGATTATAATCCGCTTTTATTCGCTGATGAAGGTTTTTATAATTCGTAAGCGGATTACTCTTTAATTTAATCATCAGAAAATGGATTGTATACTTATAGAGGATAATGGTGAAGAAAGAGGCGATTATAGAGAAAAGTGATTTAAAGCCAATCAGATTAAAAATTATGGATTTGAAGTAAATGCAAACTATTAAACTATAAGTGATCAAAGATAAACCTTGTAAAAAGATTCTAAGGGATTTTCCAAATTTAAATACTTTATTTTTTTAATGTAATTAAGTTTACTGAAAATTCTTAGTAAACTAACTCATATAACTTTCGGGGTGTATAGTAAATTCCTAACTGATTTCATTATCATATTTATTTTAAAACATACTGTAATCAGATTTTAAGTAAAATATTATGAACCATTAAACTTCAACCGTTGAAAAATATTGGAGCAAAATAAGAAATCGTTTTGTATATTAAGTAAATTTATTTTGCGTTTTCGCAAGATACTAATATATATAATTTAAAAAGTAACATCCAACTGATATACTATTAATTTTTAATATTGCCAAATACCGTTTCTAGCTCTATAGAAGTTAAATAATAATAAATGTTGAAGTTAAATAATAGCAATATGTGTTAATTTTATATTAATATTTATAGTATTGCAATACATGAATTAGAAGTAGAATTGAATTAGACACATAATACTAGATTAAGTGCTCAGCGTTGATAGTGCTGAAATATCTGCGACGCGTTGCTTGTGGTACAAACCTGGTCTAAATTTGTTCAGTCTATTGCATGTTATAAGAATGTTTCCATCCCTATCCCTTTTATCCCATACTTACACTGTCAGAACCTTAGCAAAAACTAGATTAAAATTGGTTCAATAGATAGTATTATATAATGACCATACCCCTTTTTATTTCTATTTTCATTTCATTACTTTATTTTTAATGCATCAGAATGAAATTGAGTTCCTGATAATCTGGATTGGTCACTTGATCTAAATTTTAAGTCATTAGAGTCGTAAATAAATTAAAATTTAAATAAACAGATTAAAGGTTAGGTGGCGTTTGAAAGCATATCAAAAGTTTATTCTTTACTTCTTCCTTCCTGAATCCTTCATCCTTCATTATGATCTATCACCGTTTAATACCGATAATATGACAACAGGTCTCTTCTCAGCTGTAGTACATCCTTTTACATTAAAGGGGGGAACTCAATGCTTATATTTAGAGTTTGTTTAGTAAGTGAATGATCACAGATTCGATTCAACTTATAGGTGTTCTGTAACGTCTTTTTTTTTTTTTTTTTTTTTTTTTTTTGGTTTTGTTTCTACGTTTTAGAAAAATTAAAGCTGTGGGGAAGTTTTCAAATATTCTCATATTCGAGACGAAAATCGGCGCAGTATCCTTGAAAAATCTTCATGAAAACACTCGCTTTGCAATTAATAAGCTCTCTGTATAACATTCTTACAGCTTTTGTGTCAGAAAAATGTCCAATGACCATAGTCATATTTTATAATATTAAACATTTTCTTCACATATTCTGAATAAAGGATCAAATTTACTGCACCTCGCTTTTTATATTCTACAAAGATCAATGGATGAATTGGGACTCGTAATACTCTGATTTTTATCTCTTTACATTTTTAGATTACTATATGAACATATTCCCAATAGACTCATTAATTTTTTTTTCCCATTTGACAGGAATTATTTCCACTGTCGTGATATGTTATATTGGTTGTCATGCAGATAAAACAACAATCACTTCTTCAATTTTATTTAAGTATATTATTTTATTATTTAAAAAATATTTGTATTTAGTTTTTATACTATACAAATGTAGTAAAAAATGTATAAATTGTTGAAAATAAGCTTGATATATGAAAGGAATTATGTATATGAGTTCCCATATCAAATTTTCATCAGAAATTACGGCCTCTACCGCCGAAAAATGGCGGATGGAATTCAATTTTCATATCGTAAATCACAACTGTAAATATCACAGGCATGTATCATTTGTCAGTTTTCAGCTCTTTATAAGATTAGTAGAATTACATAAGTTTAAAACTGAAGTTCTTTTTAATTTTTAATAAAGAATTTAGCTATAATATCGCTAAATTGTAGTTGTTGAATACTGGGATATTGACTAGAACTTGGATGCTCAGGAAATAATTTTCACGCCAAGTATGTTGAAAAACTTTTATTGATTAAAAAGACAATTAAAATGGACTGTGTTTTGTTACGTATTGTTATCCTTAGAAGGACATGATTTCAGTCATTAAATTTGGTCGTATTGTTCATGTATGGTATTTGAACCTGATATCCAGCAATAGAAATACCTTTATTTTGACAGTTAAAGTCACAAACCTATTAGTTTCAATAACATATTGAATATTGGAACTTTATAGCGTCAATACAAGTAAAGTTATCCATTTAAAATAATTGTACAAGTATAAAAGTGAAGTGTTTAGAGTGACTTAATTCGCCGACATGATTTATATTATGGAATTATTACTAGAATCAAAGGAACTTAATATTGCCAATCATCGTTAAAATTGTCTCTTCGATAATACTTTTTATAGAGTAATACTTCTTAGAAAGAAAAGTTAAAAACATTTATTTGCATATTAGAATTTATATTATACAGTTAGAATGACAAAATACTTTGTAAAATTAAAATTTACATAATAGTTATATAAAATAATGTGAAACATAAATGTGCCTAATAAAAATCGACTTAATTTTACTAATAACAGTAGAAACTTTCAAAAAAAAATTCTCATTAACTAATCAATTGGACATTGTATTGTAGTATTCATGTTCAATAAATATAAAATGAAATAAATTAAAAATTAAAAAAAAAAAAAAAAAAAAAAAAAAAAAAAAAAAAACTCACGAAAGACTAAAAATATCATTTACTATCATATGCTAATGCATATGCAAAATATCATATGCTAAACATATCTGGCTAAGATATTTGAGCTAGTGAAAAAAAAATCATTATATTATTCAAGTTTTAAATTAAAAGTAATTGAAATAAAATATAGATTTAGAGTACTTGTCTAACTTCAAGACGTTTTGAAATTAGTTAAAAATCCGTTAAGTCATTTTAACCTAGATTATTAACTACTTAACACCGAAAAAATAAATTTATTTATTAACTGCTATTTTATAGCTGCTCTTCAAATGCCACTATGCATCTGTTTTAATAAATAATTTCTTAATTTATAGTTGTAAGGTTTCAAATAGAGATGATCAGTATGGAAAAGTTATAAAATCATCTTTGATATTAATTAAATTTTGTAATAATTGTCAACATTTTCTTAAGGATGACACTTTTTCTGTCTATATGCATCATAGAAAATAATTCTGAGTAGTTAAGGCTTCTCAATTCTAAACAAAACTATTAGACAGTTAAGATGGAAAAATACTTGTTAAGACTGAAACTTGGATAAATTAAAATCGAACAATCACAGTTTAGTGTATTTTAAAGAAAGTTTAAGTAAACACATTTCAGTTTAAAATCAAAGTAAATACTTAAATTAATATGCAACCTAATAGGCATTCAATATTTTCACTGTTACATTTTATATTAACACGTGAAATGGTACTGATTATTTTTTATCATGAATATTTTTAAAAAGTAAAAAAAAAGAAAAAAAAAGAACGCTTCTCATGACTCTTCTTACCATTATAATCTCGACTTAAAACACGAACGTTAAATTTGTAAAAGCAACAGAATTGTCATTAAATATTTCATACCAAACACACCTAACTATATTATGACATTTGTATAATATATTAAGACATTTGACTGAATAGAAAAGGAGGAATTGCTAACCTAATTTAGTTTTAAAAATTTAGACAATGGTAAAAGTAACAAAAAGCATTCCTACCATTCCCAAAGCAACCCATCCGAATGAAATTATATTTTATAGTGGAAACCTTTGGAATACTGAATGCATGCTGAAAGTTTCTTAGAAATATGTTAAGCTGATTTAGCTTGGTTTACTATCAACAAACTTATTTTTTATTAATGTGATATTATTCACTTCTGTGCATGAGGTTATGTACAGAGTTTTATTATATATTTTGTAATGTTTGAAAATGAGTTCAGTAAAGTATTTACATTCTGTAGTTTTAGAAGAATTGAGAAGTTTTTTTAAAACAAAATGTAAAGTTTCGGCTATCGAATGACACTTTCTTTCAAAATGTGTAAAGTTAATTTGTCAAGGTTAGCATTTATTTTTAATATATGCTCATTGGTTTTCTGATTTATGTAGTCTCTTGGTCCTTTTTATTATCATTTCTTTTTAAGTTTAATGTCCTTAATTCTTCTTTAAGTTGACTAGCTAGTATTTTTTAGTTACTTAATATAATGTATTCTTTTGTGTAATATCATATTTATTACGGCAATAATTTAAATTTCTAAGAAAGCATTCTTATCCACATTGGGTAGAAAATTGTTTTTTTTTTTTATAAAGTATTTTAAATTTAGCTTATTAGCTATACCATTTTTCATTTTGTTGATTCTTATTATTCTCCTACCATTATTAAAAGTTTGAGTTGAATATTTTGATAGCTTGAATTTAGTATTTAATTGGTTACGTTTGGTTAAACTTAGATTACTATCCCCATAAAGACATTTATTATTCTTTTTCAAAATTAATTTTCGTCTTGAATATTTTTTAAAACTTTTTTACATGTCGATATGTTTGTAACTGCTTTTCTTAGAAGTCATAACTTTAATACTTTAATAAATCTCCAAAAGCAACATACACATATCTGTGTACTTACATATAATCCCGTCAACTGTTGGAGAGACAAAAAGTTTTATTCTTTAAGGGCGATGAAACGGTCGGTTTAAAGTCGGTTCCCCTTTCCAACATGCAGGTGAAGCATTCCACTTCTACTTTAAAGGCTTCGACTCTGAACCGTGAAGATCCGGACCTCCGACGAGGCCATGTGATTAGAACTTTATGTCCTAAACAAACAGTTTTGTCAACAGTCGACGGAATATTACGTAAGCTACTTACATAGTCTTTTATGGATTTAGTTTAGTTAGTTTCAAACTTAGAAACCTCAAAATGTCGTTGATAAAAAAAATAATGGAGCAATCTTTGACAGGCAACTATTCCAAACATCTTTAACTGTATTACCTTCCTTTCGCCAAGTGGTACATACAGATGGACTTCGATCATACTTAATGAATTAGAACAACAATAGAGCATATCTCAAACTCTGTCCACAAGGATATTCGACTTTTCTTGGAAAGAATAACACAGTGGATTCTTCGACTCGTATCCTGATGGATCAATCGAACTGTTTGCTGTTGTTACTCCGGGAATACTTTCACACACCGACTCGATGTCTCAGAAGAATCAAAATAAACGAAAGGCGCGAATCTTCCTTCGTGTTTGGATTCTTTTGTACTTTGCTTTTAATTCTTTTGTATTGCTGGTTATAGTTTGAGAATATTTATTGGTAATACTCGAACTAAAGTTCTGATATAAGTTTGTTAGAATAAAGTGTGTACCTGTCTTTTTTTATAAATGACTCATTTTAAAGGTAGCGTGCAGTTTTATCTTACATTAATAAAAAGGAAGTGATTTAAAAAAGAAAAAAATTATTTCTGAAGGTGATTGCTCAAAAAGAACAATTAAAAATACTTTAGTACTCCTTGGAATTCCGTTTTGATTTGGATTTAGTGTTTAGAGTTCAGTTAAAATGAGTTTTATTTAAAGAGTGAAATAATGAAGTCTATTATTATTCCAGTTTTTATTTGTTTTATTTAAGTCATTATCCTGTTTGGAGACAAGTGTAATAGTAGCATCAAAACTTGTAGTTATGTTTTCTTACATTGTTTGCTCTGATGTCCTTAAAACTAATTCAGAGCCATTTTGTAAAATTTTTAATGTGGTCTTTGATAACAGGAGATACATGACACTATCAAGCCATGTTAGGGTTAAAAGTGACAATTGAGCTAAACATAATATACTTGTAGCAGCCAAAAAAATTAAAAGTTGAAAAAAGCATCTGAATCAGAAGCTGGAGGTTGTATAAATTTTACGTCTTGTCGAAGTTGGTTACTTGTTTCAAAGAAATTTGGTAATTCATTTGTTGATTTTTCTGTGGAACAATTGTGGATAAATATGAAGTATTAGATCAACCATAACTGATATACTAAGAGTCGGGAAAAGCACAGTGTCATGACCTTGGACACAATGTTCTGATTATTACACAAATGGGAATCTTTACAATCATAGTTATAATATTGGTTCACAATAATATCAGTTGAACAACCAAAACAACCCAAGTTAAAGATAGATAAATAAAGAGACGAAAAGATGTTGCCTCATAATCTGCTGATAATGTACCTAGAAAGTTTTAGGAAAAGGCCCAGAACAATAATACCATGAAAGAAAATATCATGGCGGTTCTGTGCAAATCTTTGTATTGTTACAAAGCAAATTATAACCTTCTTAGTTGACTGATGATGAATGGAAGAAATTAGATTATGGTAGCCTTCCAATTGAAGAAGCTAAAATGTCCTTCATAGACATCGCTCTATGTATTCTTAAACCATCTCGTTAAAACTAAAGGGGCTCTGGGACTCAAAAATTTTAAATTCTCAAAAAGTGTAAAATGTAAAAAATAACACAAATATTTTAAAATAAAATTGCACAAATTTTTCTTTATATCATTAGTAGAATTTAAAATGCTTAAGTTTTTGTTACATGACAACTGTATCTCAGACATGCTATCTCGAAACTTTGAAACTGTTTTTCTCAGTGCTGGATTTTTGTCCCTTTTTTGAGTTTAAATTGATATAACTTAAAAACTACTTATTATAAATTTATGAGACTATCCACAATTATCTTTAGTTTATATTTCTTTAGTTTGCCTTCAGGAATTATGTTTTTTTTTTTTTTTTTTCTTTTCTTTTTTTTTTTTTAAACAATTTGGAGCCTAGCATACTATGGATTTTATACAGTTTTTGCTCAAAATATACTCCTTAATTTTTTCTAATTACTTTATTAAAAAATCATGAAGATAATTTTTGATGTGAATTATAAGAAGTAATTTTATGTAAAAATAAAGGGATTTTTTAAAAAAGTTTTTTAGATATATCAAATTTAGGATTAGGAAAATTTTGAAGTTTTCTTAATGTTTTAAAAAATAGTTTTTTAAATTTGAAAACTTAAAACAGTTTTTTAAGTTTCAAAGCATCATACATTTCTGCATAAAAATTTTCAGAAATATAATTCTAAAAATAACGATTTTAGAATTTTGAGTCCCAGACCACTTTAACTTTTATCGAGGTGATCGACTGAAGATCAGGGGTTGTACAATTATAGACGGAGGTATCGTTGCTTACTTAAAAAAGTGGAACAAAGAGTTTTCTTTATTATTATTAGCATGTTTTAATATATTTGTACATTACTGGGAATCAAAATTAAATGAATTTATATTTATTGCCTATTATCTTTGCTTATTATGTATTGATGATTTCTTAACAATAAAGAAATGATAAATTGGAATATACAGAATATCCCTCCAAACTTACTACCCACTGATGGTCATGCACGTATATATAAGTATTGTTGCACAACTTGTCTGTATATAGTGTAAATAGTGACGTATTATTTTAAAACTCTATTGTAATTTATTTAAACTTATTTTATTCATCAGCAGCGATTATACAGGTTAGAAGAAGTTGGCAACACCTAAAGCAATCGAGAAATTTCGAGATGTTTCTTTTTCGACGAATAGGCTGGAAATTTTGGGAATGTTCTCTCGTGCCAAGTATAAATAAGAGTAGAAATGGGGGAAAGTATTCAGATTGACTTCGGACTTCGATGAAAGCTGATCGTTTTGTTTACCTACTAGAGTGGACTTGTATAATCGCTGTATTCGGAGTTGTTCTTACTGAAGCTTGTGTTGAAGCTTGTGAGTGATTACACTGTTGTCTGTGAATAAATTTTGTGAGTTTTCTGAAGAGAATAAATAATAGTTTTTGTCTTAAAAACTGTGCCATCATTGCCTCCGCGAAAAATTCTTAACAGTATATAGGTCATTTGATCCCCAGTTTTCCCAGAAACACACAACATTTTAAAATTTATAAATAAAATTTAAAATAAAATGTGTTTTAAATATTTTTATTAGGATGATAGTTTATAACCTATCTAAAACAAAATAAATAAATAAAAATTAAAAAAATTATGAATTTGAATTAGAAATATAATTTAAAAATTATCGCAGAGAAAACAACAGTAGTATTTCGCCCATTCCCATGACCGTCAGTGGGTTAATAGAAAATAAATCGGTTGATTTTGGCAGGTACAGTGATGACTCAATACCTTTTCACATAGCTAAAAAATATATGACAAAGGTACTAAAAACGCCTATCTAAAGATATCCTGAAAGTTAGGTATAGCATGTTCAGCCGAAGCCATATTCCATTGTTATTATTAAATTCATGAAAAAATTATGGAGTTTATTAATAAATTTATGTGAATATATTTATTCTTCTTTATATTATTATAAATTATTTTTCATGACAAAATTTATGAATCCCTAAATTTATGGATGCCATCGCATATGTTTATAAATCTTATTTAATATGATGCACCACTCTTAAAATCATATTTTTTTTAAAAAATGCATAACTTAAAACTTTAATGCCTATAGTTTGGTATTTAATAAATAAAAAAGTTTTCAAAGTTTCCTTTTCGTTATAAATCACGTCAGAACAAATTTAAAATGATATTATCATTGAAATGCCAGAGAACGTTATAGGCAGCGAGTCTTAGCATTGTATGACTGAAAAGAAATGAAATTCGTGTCTGTGATTTTGTTAATTGTATTTGAGAGTTAGAAATTTATTTTTAGAGCTGTTATTTTGGTGGACGAAAAAATCTTACTCAAAATAACGTTAGGCATAAATTTTCAAAAGTTTAAAAAAAACGTGTTTGATATTTTTTGAATTAAATATCCCTTAAGTAACAACAATGTAATTCAACTTCTCTTTTTATTTTAACTAGTTTTTAGTGGAAGTGAAAAGAGTGATAAAAAACAACGCTGCCATCAATGAACGCTGTTATCAATAAGTGCTTAATCTTTTTATAATGGTTTTCCTATTCCTTTAATCGTAATGAGTAATCCAATTTAATTACTGGTGAAATTATTCGTGAAAAACTTGTTTGTTATTTATTGAAGATAAAATCCATTTAATAAAGTGAATTACATACCTTAAAAATAAATCCTTTTGATAACGTGTTATCATTGTTATATTTTGGGGGTGGAGTGCATAGAAAGAGAAGCTTGTTCATCTCATTTTTACATTTTAGTGGAAGGTGAATATCTAAAGTTTTCTATATTTTTAATTTGTTGTAAGCAATTTAATACGTTCCCTTCGGAACAACTTAAGTTGGAATTGTAAAGAAATTTGAAACACATTCGATAATTGCTTACAGTCATTTGGAGTGTTGTTTGTGCATATTTACGTTTGAGTATTAATACTTGTTTTGAAGTATAGGCTCTTTCAATAAAATATTAATTTTCTAATCAAGAAGCGTGGACAACAACAAAATAACACCGAATCACAGTAGCAAAAAAATTATTCTTTAAATCAACACAAATAAATTTAACATCTCTTAAAGACACAGAAAAACATGTTCAATGCAAAAACTAACAAACTAATAGTGCAAAACGATCCCATCTAATAAATTTAAATATGCAAAATAAATTACAACGCCAAATCATTAAAAAAAAATCTCATAAAAACAAAGTTTTTCTTTCAAAGTAAATGTTCTTCAAATGCCAAATTTTATGTTCAATTACGACTTATTTAAGCGGGTTTAAGCATATATCGAGTTGTCATAATGTTTGCCAGTATATCGCCAAAATCACCAAGGTTTTTTATTTTTTTTATTGTTTTTTTTTAAACCCATATGATAATTATCGCAACAATATCACCAATCTGGCCATTTTTCTAAATGAATGACGAAAATATAAAAATGGTAAATGACACAAATCCACGTCAGTATTATAGTGTAATTGAAAGTTGTACGATGTTCCACACTCCTAGTTTTAATTCCAATCATTAACAAAAACTTGTTATCATTTTTGATAAATATACAGTGAGTACAGAAAAGAAATATTTTCTTGAGATTGATTTATAATGAAACGATATTTGAAAAACGTAAGTAGAATTTTCCTATTATCATTTTTAAGATATCTGAGTATCTTTTCAAGACGCTAGTTAATAATTTTCATTTTCTTGATTGATTGTTTTTTTGTCTACTATTTTAATTATTTAGTCATCAATGTATATGCATGCATTTATCAGTTTAAAAATACTAATATTATTACCATTATACATTTCGTCCTTTTATAAAATGTAATCTCTTTAGAGTGTTTGAGAAAAAATATATTGTAAAAGCTCAAACATGTGTACGTAAAAAAGCTATTTAATTTATCTTCAGTAACTTTCTGTAATTCCTAAATATTATTTCTGAAAAGTATTTTTTTGGGGGGGCGGGGGGCCTGTTTCCTTTTTCTCTCCTTATATAAACTAAACTTGATAAATGCAATACAAAAAAATGCTTCCAACACGAAAAAAATCATCTGAGTAGTTGTGATAGTGAATAGTAGATGACAACACTATAGAAAACCGAAAATTACAATTTATGTACGTTGAGGATAACTTAAGAAATTTCATATTTATTTGCAATAAATACAATGTCCAACTCTGATGCACTTCCAAAAAAAGTAATTCCTCTAATCTCCTCAAATTAATTCTTCTAATTGAATACGGAGGCTGCCCACGCGTCCACTAGTATGAAAATCAAATGAGTTTAAATTTCCTGTTTCAGTCAAAACAAGTACTTTTTGTAAAACAAAGATCTAAATTGCCTACTTGATCTTTAACAATCATAACATAGAACTTACAGTGTAGTCTATCAATATAAACTGTGTGCATATCAAACCGACACACAAAAAACAACGAATATTAATATATATAATCATAAAGTAAATAGTTTATAAAATTAGTTTAATGTTATACTTTGAATAAAATAAATACGATTTAAAAGCCTAGTTTGTCACACAACTAAAATTGAATCGTATATTTTATCGATAGAAAATTGAATACGTAAGAAATGTTTGCTTTAACAGAAAAAAAGGTTATAAAAACCAGCATATTTCAACTTCAGGAATAATACCAAAATAAAATGTACAAGGGTGCAATTGAAAACACAAAGGTATAGCATTTCTTCGTTTTACTTTTACTATCAAAACCAGGATAAGATTCAGACATATTTTCCCTTACAAAATACATTTAAAAACGATCATTCTTTTTTGGCATTCCAACAGAATTATTTAAGAAAATTGTTTTGGGTGTTTTCAAGTTTTTGTATGTGTGTATGCATTTTCAAAAGTATTTTTCTGCTGTATTGCTTCAGCATTTTTTCCCCCTGCTGTTTTGCTTCTAGAAGTTTTTTTTTTTTTTTTGCAGGCTTTAAATTTGCTGTATAAGTAGGAATGAAATTTATTAAGAATGGTAACTAAACGAAATTCAATCTATAAGTAACAAGAGATAAGGATCAATTATCCGCAAAGAGGCATGGCCTTAAAAACTACAGAGTTGTTATAAATAAAAAGATATACATATTTGGTAGAAACCAAACATTTCGAACGGTCATTTTTTCATTCCCAAAACCAGAACATGAAACATATCAATTTACCACAGAATACTGGTCAATGCTTTGAAATCTGAAGAGAATTGGCTGAATATACCAACCGGATTTTCCATTTTTCCATGCAGATTTTAAAAAAGGCTTTGAATATTGTTAATCGGTAATTATTTTCAAAATTTTTTCTGAGTTGACGAAGTTTTTTTTAAACATTTTTTGGAGACAAAATTAGCTGTCAATTTCTAGTTTTGGCTGTGAACATTGACACGGACAGTATTACAAGAAGACATACCCTGGGTTAAAGTTTTTATTAAATGTAGAGCAAGAATTAGATGCTCGTGTGTTTTTCTTTTAATTCTATTCGAGTGACGTATCTTATTGTTGTTTTTTGTTGAATAAGGACGTTGATTCTTGAGTAATGGGGATTTTCATTGTTGTGTTAGGATATTTGTGTTTCAAATTTTCACGCCGTTGGCCATATTAATGGGTATGGTGATGGATAATGGAAACGCATGAAAATTATTATCAGAATGTTTTAATCAAAACCGAAAGAGACTTTTGGGCATTTTATGCTAAACCTAAATTTTTCAATGACAGATATCTCCTGGGTATGTGCTATTTTGAGAAGTCCTAATTGTTATGAGTCATGATCACTATTAACCAATATTAAATTATAAAATCGTAATCTAGTATGTTTTGGAGCAAGACTATTTATATAAATACAGATTTTTTTCTTCCAAAACACACACATATTTTTTGTACTCCTCATGACCGTTTAAATCCTTGAACTTTTCAGGGTTTTTTCTATCACCAAAAAACGACAACAATTGTTTGTACATATATTGTAATTTAAAGTAATGAAGAATTAAAAACCTTGTTCATTCCAAAGACAGTCTAATACTATATGAAGACAACGCTCAATAGAATTTAGTAAAACACTCAATAGAAATTGGTAAAACGCTTAATAGAATCAGGTAAAACACTCAATAGAAATATGTAAAACGCCTAATAGAATCAGGTAAAAGACTCAATAGAATCAGTAAAACGTAATTGCTATGCCGAAATTTTAACCAACAAATAAATTGGTGTTTATGAGATTTTTTAATGTTTTAGATATGAGGAGACTATAGAAGTGTGTGTTGTGTGTGTGTGTGTGTGTATGTATGTGTGAAATTAGTGACGTTAAATATCTATGAATTATAGGGAGGAATCTAGCCACTAACAATGTAACAGGGATACGTATATTAAACTAAATATTAGGTTTTTAGTTTTGTTTATTTTATGTTTAACTGGCAGATGAGTATATATTTCTACTTTTAGAAAAATATTTTTAATATGAGATAGCACAGCGCAATGCTTTGTAAATTCCAGAGAATTTAACTTTACACTCATTAAATGTTTAATGGTTACATCTCAAAAAATTACTCTGACGTAAAAGTTATCGATAAAACTTTCGAGGGTTATTGGAGATTGCGTAACATTAAAATGATTGATAGCGTGTGAAAAATATGTGTTGATTAATAGTGTTATTTTAACAACTTCACTTAAATCGCCTATTGATTAAAGCTTCAACGTGTGAGGCCGTGGATTCTGTAAATATCCCCGGATGGGAAAATCGATGGTTGGCAATATTTTCTGTTACAATTCACGACGTGCTTAATATTTTGAGATGAAGTAATTTGTAGATTCTGTACCAAATGAGTTAAGAGCTTAGTGCATTTTTAATTTTGTACTTTAAATTTATATAATTACACTTTTGTTGCATACAATTATATTATTTTTAGTACAAAATATTTATTGTTCAATTGAGTTCTGCTTTAAAAATATATCTTTTGAATAAGCAAAATATTAATAATGTAAATAAAATTCTAACTGGAATACTCCAAATGAATTTAAAAAAAAAAAAAAAAATCATACTCATCAGCCAATCATCAATGACGTTTGAATATTAATAAACTTGGTAAAGTTTTTCATTGGTTGATAGAATACAAACAAAAATATATCACTGCCGTACGACCAAAAGAGGTAGGTCATGCATTAACCGAGTATGTCTTTATGGAGGATTTTTTCTGATTAGAATGTGCCATCTGGTGAAAGTTTGGAATCACAACATAGAAAGATAGGAGTTCACGGTCGACTGCATTTTAATCAGATACAGAATTTCTTATTTTGTCCGTATCTAGTCTTGTAAGAAAACAATTCGTAAATCTTTTCGATTTTTAAAATAGTCACGTGAGATGCAAACGCATGTTTCAATTTCGTACTTGATTTTCTATGGCGATTCGTTTTTTAACCTGCCATCCCATGTTTTGGGTGTAGACATCTTCTGAAAAGGATATCTTTCCTTGTGTCATGGAAGAGTGGGTTTCTCCTTTCGCATCACTTTTCCCATGTAAAAAGGTTGGGCTATATTGAATTACTTGCATGTGTATACTGTGTTATTTTTTCATAAGTATTGTTTTATCAGTATGGAATGATATTATAAACTTTATTATTTTGTGAGATTAAAGTGCTCTTCGGTAAAGCTATATTTCTAATATATAATATATTGAAGTTTTTGTGTTTCGATAAAGTATATCAATGGCCAAGATTAACTATTTATATAATTTTGGCAAAGTAAAACGATTCAGGAGGAAAAGCATCCAGCCTCTCATAATCTTTTAAATACATTCACTAATTTGTTATAGCCTATTTATAATACCTAAATAAACAAATAGAGTTTCACAAAAAATACAGTTTTTTCAGACTTATGGAAGGTACTGTATGCAATAAATAAATAAATAAATAAATAATAAAAATAAATAAATAAATAAATAAATAATAAAAATAAATAAATAAATAAATAAATAATAAAACTAAATAAATAAATAATAAAACTAGATAAATAAATAAATAAATAAATAAATAAATAAATAAATAAATAATAAAAATGAATAAATAAATAAATAATAAAATAAATAAATAATTAAATAAATAAATAAATAAATAAATAAATAAATAAATAAATAAATAAAAATGAATGATGGAAATGATTGATCTTGGTTTCTAAAAGTCGTAGAATATTGCGATTTAAAAACAAAGTGTGGTATCAATGTAATTTGTTTACAATTTTTTTATATGCTTTTATATGCTGATGCAAAATAAATAAATAAATAAATAATAAAAATAAATAAATAAATAATAAAACTAATTAAATAAATAATAAAAATAAATAAATAAATTATAAAACTAAATAAATAAATAAATAATAAAAAAAAAAAATAATAAAATAAATAAATAAAAATGAATGATGGCTATATCTTTGTTTCTAAAAGTCGTAGAACATTGCTATTTAAAAACAAAGTGTGGTATCAATGTAATTTGTTTACAATTTTTTTATATGCTGATGCAAAATTGTTTTCTTTGGGAACCAATTACTAAATAAATTTAACTTTAAATTTGAGAATTTTAATACAAACCTCTAGTTTTTACCTTTTCATTTGATCTAGAATATTTCATTTACCCTAAACATATATTTTGAAAAACTCATTACTTACGAACTAAGGGTAAACAATATTGGTATTTACCCTTAGCTCATTAATGATATGTTACGCTTCTCGATAGAAAAGCTCAATGATAAACAATATTAAAACGAGGAACAGCGCTTTGGAAAGTGAACAAACACGTTTCAGAAAGTTACTCAGGAACTTCTTATAATTTATATGTCATGTTTAACAAGATGCAGATAAAAATGAGTAAAGTAACTCAGAAATTAATGTTATTGTAACATCATTAGTTGAAAATGAGTCAATTTCACGCGTAGTCCAATTAACTCATTAACGACCCAGTTTGCCAGAAAACGTTTCGACATTTCTATCAAATGACTTTTTATTTTATTTTTTTTCCCTTTGCTAATAAATTGAGATTGTGGTTTTACTTAGTGTTTTTTTAAAAAAATTTCAAATAATTTTCAAAAAAATCTGAAGAATTCAAAATATATCTTAAATGATCTCAATAAACAAGGTAAAAGTTTAAAACAATGATTGTTTATATAATTTCAAAGTCGTCTGTAATGGGTTAAGGTCAGAATCAAAAATTAGTCAAAACAACTTTAACGTTGATAATTGAATTGACTAATATAAAACTTTTACATTACTGTTGTATCTGATATTGATAATATATTGAATGTTATTTAGGTCACGTTTATTTTTTGTTTCAGGAATCAATGTAAAAAGGGATGAGTTTTTTTCCTTGATTAGTGAAACTTATTTTTGAAACTTTGTCGATACTTTTCAACTTAATAAAACATTGCACACTAATACAAAATTATTAAATCACCATATCTTTCATCTTTCTGAAATGTCCATAAAATTCTCGTCGATCTATGAGGCTAAAGATTCTTTAATATATGGTTTCGAACACAATTTAGTTGCGGAGTTACTTTTTTATGTCGTGAAAAGCTCTAAACCTCTCATTTTGTTTACACCTAAACTATTATACAATTCCCAAGTTCAAGGGTAAAGGCATAGGATATTGGTCTGTAAAAAAAAACTTCTTTGTATTTTAATTATAGAATTGGAGAAACCTCGAATTGATAACCTACTTATACCACCAAATTCCCGTTGTAACTAAATAATTATCTATGAAAGCAGAAATTACTTAGCGCTGTTGAACCGGAGTCGTCTCGCATGCGTTACTGCTGATCCAGGAGTTTGGCTCGATTATTGAATATAACTGACAAAAGATCCCATTTGATATATACTTCCCAAAATTTCCTAGTTGGTTTCCAATTTGGTTAAAAATTTTCAATATTCGTTTATGACTATCTGTATCTACTAGGGAGAATGTAAGTTTAACACTTGTTAAGTTATTAAAAATGCTTTGACATTTTTTTTTAAATGTATCAACTATTTAACAATTTATGGCTAATAAAATAACTTATTTTAACATTAGTTTGTCATTTACAAGTCAATATTTAAATTATTTACCACAGATAAAAAAAAATAATGAAATTTGGTGTTTCAACTTTTTTTAAATTTTTTTTCAATTCTAAATCTAAATATGGTATAATATTATGGGATTGCTATTGATTTTTTAATGTTTGGTTTAATTTTAATAAGTCTATGGATCCTTATGACAAAATTCTATACATTATTATTAAAAACATTACACGAATTACAATGTTTTTTTATTTTTTTATTTCATCAATTAAAGTACCAGATACAACAAGTGTTCGGATTTTCTTTTTGCATACTAAATAAACGTCAGCGTAATAGGCATACACCTTTAAGATTGTTCCATTTTCAAATCAGCTGGTCTTGTTAGATCGATTACAAGGTAACAATCAAAATATACTTTTAGACGATTGCAATATTTGTATTGATAGATATATAGTATTATCAATCAATATAGTATATAGAATAGTTGTATTGATAGATATATTTTGTTCATACTGGGTGCTCTTTTCTCAATTTTTTTTTTACTTCCTAAAGAATATACGTTGATTAAAAGTTAATACATTGTATTAGAAGTTGAATTTTCTATCATTCCAGTTATATTGAAATAAAATGCTTTTAATTATAATCTTTAGAAACCGATACTAATTCTTAATTATCTTATCCATTTCTTATTACTCTTTACCAAACAATTCTATAATTTAAGATATTTTAATTATTCAGTATGTGTAGTTTTAAGTTACAAATTGATAACACCAAAAACTTGAACCAGATTTGGATATTTACCATATAAGCTTCTTCTTTCATTAATATCAACTTGATTCAATCTTTTAATGCTCATGCTGTACTGATTTAAGAATTGTTGTTGTATATTACTTTTTAACAGATGCTGTTTCTATCCTTAAGCAACGTTGCTTTATTCATTATTATGTATTAAGTTCATACTATCATTCCTTTTGTTGTCTAAAGTCATCAATTAGTTTTTCTTTATATTACTCTACTAAAGAGGCATACTCTTTTCAGAGATTGATCTAATTTATTCTTTTGTGTTGGTAGGTTATTTATTAAGGCATTAATTCAAACTTTCTCAAAACGCATTTCTTCTATTTTGTAACGGAATTTTTTTTTCGCTTTGTGTGTGTAACAAATCGAATAACTTTACCACTAGCAAGTTTTTTTAGTAATTTATCAAATGCAAATTCGTTTTCTTTAAACATGTCCTGCAATACTTCAAGATGTTTATTATTATTATTATTTTACTTTTATAAAATTGGATAGGATTGGTCAAAAACTGTTAATTTTCCAAGGCTTTTTTTTTTTTTTTTTTTTTACTATAAGTGTTTTATCGTAGTTATTTAAAAATGGCGAGGAATACAGTTTTAGCCTAAGTTTGCTTGTTCAAAGATATCACTAAGCAATACTGATTAAATATGCTTTATAAATACTATTATTAAAATATGTAATAAACATATTATGCTTGTCTTAACTACACATAATACATATTTTAATTTTATTCCCGGAATTTTTTTATTTGAGTAGAAATGACAAAATGTGTTAATTTTAGATTCTATTTTGAGGAGAGTTTCGTAAAATATACTTAGTTTACTTTTGAAAGAATGTCTTACAAATCTTTTATGAATCTATTGTGCTATAATAAAATAGGAGTAAAGATAATTTTTTTTCAAATGAAACTGAAGTTTTCAATTTAAAGTCAAGGATTCTTAACTAGTTATGCTTATATTCTTCAATAAAATAAAAACATAAATCATTTAATTTTGTATATTATTTATGGACTTAGTTCTGTACAAAGATCCCTTTTTCTCGCTCAATACAAAAACAATATTGATGTGATATACCAAATTTAAAAGCCAAGGCCAACTCTTCTGACGAATTATTATTTACAATTGCACATTGTGTTATTTGTTTGAATATCGATGTTAAGAAAATCAGAAATAGTTAAGAAATTTTGAGATGTTGATAGTATATTCAAGAATGCAGAACTATGGAAAAGTGAAAATTGTAATTTAAACATTTTGAGGAAACCTAAGGAATTTTGTATCTCAGCAATAAATTACAGTATTTAACTCTTAACTTCCAAAATATTAATTACTCTATGCGCATGCGCGTGTCTGCTTAACAAACTTCAATAAATGTGCGAAGCTTAAATTTGAAGTTTTACGTCTCAAACATTTATATTAACTTAGCGAAGTTTTTGCCTTAAATAATAGATTTAGAGTTTATTATTGTTCAAAATTTAAATTCTCCTCTTTAAAAGGCTACGTCATTTGTAATGATACCTCAACTAGAAGTATTTTTAATATTTTTTTTAAGACAAAATTGATAACTATTAGTGTAAATAAAGTTTTCTATAAAATGCGTTTTTCTCAAAACTGCATTTTTTATTATTCATGTACCTTTTTCTCAGAAACTGCGCAAACCAGCGTTTCTCAACCTTTCAGTATTCGCGGCCCAGTTTTCAATCATAATTTTCATCGCGCCCCCGTTTACAATAAAATGTATACAACAATAATGTATATTGAGTATTTTAGATTCTGTTTTTAAGTTATTTTTTATTAACTTCCAAAATGAGAGTAAAAGTGAGCCAATTTTGGCGAGAAACCACATCTGGCATTTTGTCAAACTGGCGGTGAACACCACCGAAGCCGTCTCGAGCATGCGCAGAGCAAATTTTTTTTGTAAGAAGAAGGAAAATGTTCGATAACACAAGTTTCAATTCCAGCCAGTTTCATTCGAGTCGATCCTTCTATCGCTATCGAATCTATCGTGAATGTGTATGTTATATATGTTTTCGTGTTAATTGCAGTTCACCATATTAAATATTCCCGGCAGCATATTTAAGCAGACTCATGGATAAATTTTTAAGCGTAAGTAAGCGAGCATTTGACGATAGTAGCATCAACAAGTACACAGACGAGTATGGTTCCAAAAATAAAATCAAAAAAATATTCTCAAGAATGCTTACATTTTGGGTTTACCAGTACTGAAGTAAATGAAGAAGAAAGGCCATGTGTATCATTTGCTCAAAACCAAAAATATTGTCCGCAGATAGAATGAAACTTAATAAACTTAAACGACATTTAGAAACGCTCCATAGTGTGTACGTCAACACACCCAGAGAATTCTTCGAATTAAAATTAAAATCATATAAAAAGCAAAAATCATGTTTTAAAGAAACTTTGTGTGTGAATAAAAGATCTTTAATTGTATCTTACAAAGTTTCATGTAAAATAACCAGATGTGAAAAACCTCACACCATTGGTAAAGAACTTATTTTGCCAGCAGCAATCGATATTGTAGAAACTATGTTTGGAGATCATTTTTCAAAACAATTGCAGTCCAATACCTCTATCAAATGATACTTTTCATCGTCGAATTAGCCATATGGTTGAAGATGTATGGTGTCAGCTTTTCTCGAAGTTGCGTGACAAATTGCTTTCAATACAGCTTGATGAAGCAACCTATAGTAATAAAGATGCTCGTTTAACTGCCTAACTTCGATTTTGTGATAATATGTCAGTAGTAGAAGAACTACTTTTCTGCAAACCAATACAACTCCAAACAACAGGGCTCGTATTATTTGCTATTTTAAATGATTTTATGATCGAAGCAAACATAGAATGGAAAAATTGCTTCGGAATATGCACCGATGGTGCTTGTTCATTGTCCTAAGGATTCCAAGGTATACAAGCACTTGTAAAACAAAAATCGCCTCAGTGCGTCTGGACACATTGCATGGTCCACAGAGAAGCTTTGGCTTCGAAAGAAATGAGTCCTGGTATGAATATTGTGTTAACTACGGTTGTAACCGTAGTAAATTATATAAAAATGTGACCCCTGAAATCGAGAATATCTTCCGCACTTAGTAAAGACATGGGTTCAGTACTTTCAGCGTTACTATTTTATTGCGAGGCAAGATGGTTATCATGTGGGAAATTTTTGCAACGTGTTTGTGAATTAAGAGAAGAAATCGCCATTTTCCTAGAAGAAGAAAACAGACCGGAAGCCGAGAATTTTCGAGATGGTTTATTTGTGATGAAATTGACCTACTTGGTCGACATATTCGAGAAATTAAATAACTTGAATCTTCAACTCCAAGGAGCAAATTCACATATGTTGTATACGAGTGATAAAGTTGATGCTTTTTGTAGAAAATTGGAATTGTGGAGCAGAATTTTAAAGCAAAAAGACCTAACAATGTCTGCAAATGTGGATGATTATATTAAAACTTAGAAGAATGAAAAAGAACATGCAAAAGTTGTTTTTGTAACCATTGAAAATCATTTAGTGATGCTGGTAAAAAATTTTAAAAAGTATTTTCTTGCTGACGACAAACTGATAGCAAGTAACGAGTGGGTTAGGTATCAATTTCATAAGACTCCCGAAGGACTCTCAATTGATGAGGAAGAAACATTCATAGACTTCACGACAAGTGGTGAAACCAAAAGACAATTTAATAATAAATCACTATTTGAAGTTTGGGCAGGAGTAGAGGATGATTTTCTGCACTAAAACAAGGGCATTTCGCATTCTATTACCATTTTTAACATCCTACCTTTGTAAAACTGGATTTTCTGCTGTGGCTTCTTTGAATACAGAATATAGATCTCTGCTAAATATAGAAACAGAACTGAGAGAGGCTATTTCAAATATTAAGCCTTCCTTTGAAAAAGTTTGCTCTGCAAGTCAGGCCCAAGGAAGTCCCTAATAATTTTTTAATTTGTTTTTAATTTAGTATGTTTTGATTAAGTAAGTTTTGATTTAGTAAGTTGTTTTAATTTATTTTTAAAATACGTCAAAATGTATTTTGTTTTCTATGTGTATGTGTGCTTTCCTTTCATTCAGTTAATCAATTTTTTTAAATAATATTTTTTCTTGGATATTCTCGCGCCTCCCCTCTAGTGTGCTCGCGCCCCCCTAGGGGGCGCGCCATTCAGATTGAGAATCGCTGGCGCAAACTATTGTCCTGAAATTTTTACCACTTATTCCTTTTATGTATCTGTATATACTGAAGTGAGATTTTGATGTTATTTTATTATTTTTTGGTTTTGGCTTTTTTCGACAAAAAAAAACTTGTGATTTTTTACAAATTTGAGTGACTTTCACGAAAATTCATTTTTAAAAAAAAGTAAATGAATCATAAATAAAAGCTAAATTCAGTAGACTAGCAAGTATCTGCTTAACGCACTGAAAAAAAATTAGGCTTCTATGTCAAATACTTACTGAGAAAAAGTTACATGAAATATGCCAAATTAACATTACTGGTATAGATGGCACTAAATCCCCTTGACACTTTTAGTGTACGAAGATAACCGAAGGAATTTGACGATTTAACTAGGGGCTGCAAAAATGCTCATAAAAATCAAACTAAAACTGATTTTTAATAAATTCAAAATGTAGCGTATTGTGGGAGAAAGGGAGAATAATTTCATACCAATTACACTTCGATACTTATAAAAAATCATAGAAATAACAGCAATATAAACTATGATAGAAAACATAAGAAAGAGTTGCTCTTGTACAAACAATCTTTACACCTATTATCGCTGGATCTATTTTTTGTAAGTCTGGTTGTATGAAATATAAGTATTTCATTTTCAATAAATACTTATATTTCATACAACTTTGGTGCTTCGGCATCAACCAGCAGAAAACATAACAAAAAGTTATGATAAATATTTCCTTTTAATTGCAATGCAAAGAATTTGAACCATATATAACATTTTATAAAGTTATTTTAAAATACAGAATTCTTGTGATGCGTAATAGGCGCGAACGCTTGCGCAACGATGTATCGTTGTTGGCACTTTTCGTAAGTGTAGCGAATAACGATATATCGTCGTTCGGCACTAAAAGGGTTAAAATGTATTAGAAACATAGAGAAGTAGTGATTAGAAGTGGTCATTAGATATGAATGTACTATTAAATTGTTTTGGATATTTCTCTCAAAATTTCACTTTTTAATGTTATAACTATTTCTTAAAATTTACGAGTTAAATTCATAATTTTCTCAAATTAAGCTTTTAAACAGCATCCTTCCAAGGGTTTTTCTTTTCTTCAATAGACCAAGGAAAAATATAAAGTTTACCAAATTAATTGCAAGATTATCGTCTTTTCCAACTTTTTAACTAAAAAAATGAGTGAAAAAATTGCCTTCATTTGAGTAATTAAAGTTCTAAGGAAATTTTATGTCTTAAATAAAAAAAATATAAATGTCACTAAAACAAATAAAATATGAGAATAAAAAGTTGTTACCTGAAGTTTTCTCATTTTTATCTTTTCCGAGACAATTTTTTTGGTACATTAACAAAGAAAAGGTTCGGTGACTTTTTTATTTTCATATTTTTTATTCGTATTTTTTACTCGTAGGTGTTAATTTGAGCCTCAAGGTGCATTTTGTAAATCGCAAAGAAATCATTTTTATTACAGAAGTTTTTGAAAAAGGGTAAATAATTGATTCATTATTAAAACTTCGGGTTTATGCGGACTATATACTAGTATCCCAAAGGTAAAAAAAAAAAATCGTATACACCTTATTTTCAATAAAAATACTAGTTTACCTTAGGCTATCATCAAGCGAGCGTGTTTTTCCCAATATCGCAATGAAGTTGTAAATTCCGTGTTACGGCATGTTAAACAAGATTGATTTGCCGCTTCTTTTTTTCGCAATGACTTCAAAATACAACAAAGTTGTCTTGAGTACATTGAGTCTGCATGGAGAGTAACTTGAAGAGCTCTTATAGTCAAATAAAAAGCACTTCCAGTTGGAAGATAGGATTTTTTTAACTAGGCCAAAATCAGAATTTATTATTTGAATTATAAAAGTAATATTATCAGTTATCTAATGTTAAATCTGTAACATGGATAAATCTAGAATTATATTTCACTAGATTTCGAGTTGTGTTTTTTTTTTATTAATATAGTTTATTTTTAATTCTTTATATAACAGCTACAATAAAGAGTAAATTGGGTGACACCATTTGTACAACTGTTTAGAAAACAAATAATCATATATTTAATTTATTTTTACATTAACTATAGAGACTATGAAGTATATAAATAAATTATGTAAAAGAAATTTTTGCCTGAGCAATTTAAATTTTTTTTAAAAATGCTGAATTTAGAACAGAAAATAAGAAATAACTTTACTGAGTCGTTAAACAATTCTTATAAATAACTGCAACCTCTTACTCCAAAATATATTTTTATAGGTGATAAATTTATTATTCTTACCATTTCATCAATAAATTTAAATATTATTCTACATGTATTGAAAAATTTAAAAATTTTTGCACAGTCGCTCCATTGAAACTCGTGTGTCGCCCTATACACAATATTGTCAGTTCATTAACATGAATGCCTCTCCATAGTCTAAATGTTTCATTTTTGACTTTGGAGTAGCATTTATGTTATTGACTTATAGATAAATATATAAAATAGTTGTTTATTGTAAAATAACACACTTGCTGTTGCCCAATCAAACTGAAATATGGCAGAAAGACTCGATGAGGCTAATACAGCATTTTATAAAGTTTTGGAGGGAAAAAAATTAGTCAATGACGTTTCCTTCGTAGTGGTCAAACAATCAAAGATCACTCCTGGATGTCATACCAATCAAAGCAGTAGTAAGAGCAATAATTGGGTCAACCAAGGGTCAATGAGGAGAAAATTCAGGTATTTAGGACATTATAAAAGTCTTGAATATCTTAAGAATTTTCTCTGAAATGTTTTTAAAGTATTTCGTAATCCTTACTTTTTATAAAATCATTAACAAATAATAGTCCAGTCATTTTAGGGCTAAAAATTGTCAAACATCAAACAAATTGCAACAAAAGGTTTTTAATGATATTTAGACTCACAAAAATGTCCTGAACAACGGATCAAAAGTCTAGAAAAATCTAAGAGGAGGAAGGCCGCCATATTGGCTGCTATCTTGAAATTCTGTCGTAATAGTAAAATGCTCATAGTTATTGCTACATGGATCCGATTTCCTTCAAATAACTACCAAATGAAAGGATTTTTAATGCTTAACCTTAACTAGAAAAACATCATATTTAAAAAAGTTTTTAATTTTTATAGTATTAAAAAATATTTTTGATTTGTTTTGATTGTAGTCCAGTCAATTTAGAGTTAAAAAAGGCTAAATATCAAATAAATTTAAGCAAAAGAATTTATAGATACAGAAAAAAGTCCTGAATAACATATAAAAAGTTTAGAAAAATCTGAGTAATGGAAGTCCGCCTTATTGGCTACTAGACGCCATCTTGTACTTCTTTTGCAATAGTAAAATGCCCATAATAAATGCTACAGGTCTCTGATTTCCTTCAAATATGTACCAAATGAAAGGGTTTTCAATGCTTAACCTTATAAACTAAAAAAACATTCTATTAAATTTTTTTTAAATAATAGTATTAAAAATACTTTTGTTTGCTTGTTTTGTTTGTTTATTAAATCACAAATATACTACTTTTGCAAACAATTTGACTGAAATCACAAAATGTATTACATTTCATAAAATTTTTAAACATGGAAGTCAAAAATCTACTCATTCCATTTTCGATATTTAAAAATAGAAGCAGTTTGATGCAATTTATATATATATATATATATATATATATATATATATATATATATATATATATATATATATATATATATATATATATATATATATATATATATATATATATATATATATATATATATATATATATATATATATATATATATATATATATATATATATATATATATATATATATATATATATATATATATATATATATATATATATATATATATATATATATATATATGGTGATGGTATGACATAAAAGTAGTTTTCATTTGATTTTTTTCGCAATTATTTCAATTGAGTACCAAGGAAATAATTTAAATTAGTTAGTCCCAATACTTAGCGATGTACATAATGAGTAAAAGTTTGGGGATGCAATGGTCATCATATGAGATGATTTGGCTTAAAAGGAATTTTTGAACGAAAGTTTTGCAGCCATGCAGTGGTGTATATGCTTAGCAAAATGGCAGTAACACAAATTAGAAGAGGACATATCATTTTATATGTGCTGCCTAGAATACGTTAGTAATTATAGAGGCTTTGGAAGTGTTATTGTCACTTCAATAGTCTATTTTTACTAATTTAAAACAAGTAGACAGGTGACGAGTTACTACAAAATACAACATAATTTATTAGATGTGATTAACCTTATGTTTCCTTAGATTATTGCTAGAGAAAAAATATGTATGATAAAATATTGTCTTGAATTGGTATAATGATTTTTGTATTATATATTATTTGGTGTAAATAGGAAAATAGACTTTTTGTAAGCGAGTTGATTAGTTGAACTATTAGATTCTGCATTAAGTAAGTAAGAATTTCTGACATTTAAAGACGGACCTCCTAACAGAATGCTCTGGGAAATGAAATATGCATTTATTAACTCTACTGATGCTAACTAACAAATGCTGCCATATTTTCAAACAGGATACAATTCATAAACAAAATCGTATGCATACCTAAAATTAAGTCGATATATCTCACATCCTATCGTATACAAATTCTTTCAAAAAGTCTACTTGTTTTTCATCATATTAATGAGAATTGGGAAATTCTTGCCATTAGCTTTGTTATATTGAAACGACATTAAGAACCATTACAAGAACAGAACTATTTATTAACTAGAAGAACAGGGATACCAGAAGTATAGTGACGAGTTAGGGTTAAATCTATTATTCCATGCATAGAGGTTAATAACGTCATATATTTATTTACTAGTGTCATGTTCTACACTCGTAAACAAATACAAAGAGGTTTCGTACACCAGGTAAAGAAAAAACTGAAAAGATACAAAGAAAAGTCTGGCTTTTTAAATAAAAAAGAACCCCTTCACTCTTGATACACCTTTGTGTAGTTAGACATCAGGATCACATGACAATATTCACAGAGTAAAAGTCGGTGAACTTGTTCTTATAATTATAAAAGGTCAAAATATTTGGTAGCTCTATTCATTGAAAAAAAAAAAGAAAAAATTTACAGGCAATTGCAATGGAAAAAAAGAAACTTCTAAACATTATAAGACTTTATATTCACTGCATGTTTAAAAGACAACTGCATCATTGGATCATCTACGACACAAACACTTTAATGAGAAATCAGCTATCAAAAATACAGCCATGTATTCTTGCTGTAACTCAAACATAAGTCACTTCCTTTAACATCAGCTACTGTTAAATATATATATATATATAAATTATGACTCGTTTCAAGCTTAAAATCCACTTCTGGGTATAAGTAGAGAGATTTACTTATACCCATAATGACTGACATCTAACTAGTACCATTCCCAGCGCTTGGATGTTACTAAAAGCGAATAGAAGATTAACTGCCCTACTATATGCATTTGAAATAGCTGTGAAATAAATTGCAAATTGAAAGAAGTTATTGTGAAAGAATTGTTGAATGAAAATAGATTTTCTCTGTGTCACCATTACATATTTTGGTTATAAATTGCACCAAACTTCTGTTTTTAAATATCAAAGTTGGTGGTATGAGTAGTTTTTGGATTCCATTTTTAAAATTTTTATAAAATGTAATATATTTTGTGTTTTTATTCAATTTTGCTTTTTAAGAGAAATTTTATATTTATGATAAATAACAGAAAAAGAAAATTTGAAATTTATGATCTAATAAGCAATCAAAACAAGAAAATAAAAGTATTTTTAATACTTTTACTATAAAAAATATTTAAATAGAATGTTTTCTAGTTGATAAGGTTAAGCATTATAAACCCTTTTATTTGGTACATATTTGAAGGAAATTGGAGCCTTGTAGCTTTAATTATTGGCATTTTACTATTACGACTTATCAAGATGGCTGCCAATATGGCGTCCTTCCACCACTTAGATTTTTGCAGACTTTGATATGTTGTTCAGGATATTTTTCTGAATCTAAAAAACTTCTTGTTGCAATTTACTTGATGTTTGGTTTTTCTTAGCTCTAAAATGACTGGACTACAATCAAAACAAGCAATAAAAGTATTTTTAATGCTATTACTCACAAAAAAATATTTAAATAGGATGTGTTTCTAGTTGATAAGGTTAAGAATTTAAAATCCTTTCATTTGGTACATATTTGAAGCAAATCGGAGCCCTGTAGCATTAATTATGGGCATTTTACTATTACACAGAAATTCAAGATGGGGCCTTCCACCTCTTAAATTTTTCTAGACTTTTGATCTGTTGTTCAGGATATTTTTTCTGAGTTTAAAACACCTTAAAAACATTTTGTTGCAATTTGTTTGATGTTTTCATCTAAAATAACTGAACTGTAATAAATCCATCATAATAAAATCATAATTATAAATTCTAATCTCCTTAAGAGTAGAAAAAGAGTAAAATGTCCCATGCATCAGCTAGAAAAATAGCTTATTATTATTAGTTCTTTAAAATAAACATTACTTTAAGCTTGATTTACATGTAAGTGTATTCCTCTTGACACGTTGGTGAAAAAGACTATTGGCTACATTAATTACAAAGAAAACTTGCCCACATTAATTAATTGATTAAATCTTGACTTCGTTAATTTTTTATAAAGAATAAATTTAATGTCTAGAAAATTATCGTTTTATGCATTAAAAACGTTTTTTCGAAAGTGTTGGGGATAAGTAAATTTTATAATTTTAAAGAAAATAATGTATCACTGTATTTTATGAACGTATTTTGGATGGAAAAATTTCATAACATTCGATTAAATAAACACATTAATATATTATGATAATATTTTTCGAGAAATAATACGGTTTTTATTTAGTGTTTTATCATTGATAATTTATTAATAACGTCACATTTATACTTCGTATAATTATTTAAAATGTAATAGAATATTTGAACCTAATCTTCTGATTCAAAATTTTTCATTATTTTTAAACTTTAACGTTATAAATCTGAAAAGAAATTCTTAAATTCCTAATTCAAAAATATTAAATAAGATAGAAAATCTGAAACAATGTTGCATTTTTATTTTAATATTATATAAAAATTTTAGATTTAAGTCAGTTTTATTAATTATGTTATGCAAGAAACTCAACGTAACTTTGAACTTGACTTATATAATGAAAAGCAGAATAAATGCAAAGCAATTCATCATACCTTCACAAAATATTGAAAATACATTACTGAAGAATTGTTTTTCAGTAATTAGCCAATTATTTTAAATAAACGAATTTCTTGAATTCATCACTCGTTCAGAATCTTATCTAAAGAACAAAACGTAGAGTATTATTATAAAGAATCTTTCCTTTAACATAATGAAAAACGTATCGATTTTTGTTGTAGTTAAGGCTGCCAGAGCCTATAGCATGTTTTGTATTTTTCAATCTCCTTAAAATCCAGTTTATCCTTGGTTAAAATATGGCTGTTCATAAAGTTTTTATAATTAAATTTACGTATACAATACTAAAGATAACACAGCTATTAATTGTTTTCATGGTAATTAGTTTTAGACATTCTTCTACTAACCTTATCAGTTTAAATGTATATTTATTTTAAACAATATTTTACATTAATTATCATTGCTACTAATATTGTTGAAAATTTAAAAGTAGTAGCTAATTCATAATTTGATAAATTTTTCAACATCACGCAGTTACTTCTCAAATTCAAATTGAATTCGTAAGCGCATTTTACCCCCCTTCCCTTTTTTTTCCCCTCCACATTATTGCTTTGTGAGGATCGTTGTATAAATAATTCTTGTTTATCGACAGTTAAAAATGATATGAATTAGTTTTTGTGCTTTTTTATAAGACTCCAAAAATTCATGTCGATGTAACGATCGCCAAATATTTCTTTTAACCATGAAAAGATACAGACTAAAATAATTGGGGTTATGCAGTAACTGTCACTAAAAAACACTTCTACGCATCTTTCGATTGAGCTAATTAGGTCTAGATGTCAAGTATAAGCAATTTGACGACTTTTAAAGACATTTCTTCAGTCAAGTTTTGACAAAATATTGTTTTATAAGACGAACGATGACACATAGTTATTTACCAAAATATTTTTTTTTTTATTATTATTATTCTACATAAATTCGGCAATTCTTCAAACAGCATAAAAGAATTGCAATCCTGTATAAATTTCTTAAAGAAATTACATTTCCTAATCGTTTTCATTATTTTTGAACTCGTACTCTTGTTACCATTACATGTATTTTTTGTGTAAAACTTTAATGAAAACGTGTGTAAAATAAAAATAGAATTTTAATTAAAGTAAATACCTACATTATGTACAATTATTTACAAAGCATCATTTGTAACACAATATTTTAAAAAACAAATCATAACAATGTCACAGAAACACTAAATGTTACACAACTAAATTAATATATACTGTTGCACAAATTGTCTGTATATATTGTAAATAGTGACGTATTATTTCAAAATTCTATTGTAATTTATTTTTATCCAATTTTATTTAGTAATTAATAGCGATTATACAAGTTAGAAAAAGGTGGCAACACCTAAAGCCATCGAGAAGTTTCGAGATATTTCTTTTCTATGAATTGGCTGGAAATTTCGAGAATGTCTCACGCGCTTGTATATAAAAGACTGGAGAACGGGAAAGTTTTCAGATTGACTTCGGTTTTCGTTGAAAGCTGATCGCGATCGTTTTGTTGACCTATTGGAGTGAGCTTGTATAATCTCTATATTCGAAGCTGTTCTTGTTGAAGCTTGTATTGAAGATTAATAGTGATTGCACTGTTATCTGTGAATAAATTTTGTGAGTTTTCTGAAGAGAATAAATACTAGTTTTTATCTGAAAAACTGTGCCGTCATTGCCTCAGCGGAAAAATTCATAACAGTGGTGTCAGAAGTGGGGTCTCGTAATTTTGAATGCCGACAACTAGAGGAATGATGGAAGACCAAATGAAGCAGTTGATGGAAATGATTGCTGGAATAAAGGCCAGACAAGATTCAACCGCCGCTACACTCGCCGCTGGTCAAACCCGCCAAGAAACGACTAACGCTGAACTCGCCGCCGCAATCACCGCCAGCCAAGAAGCGACATCATCAGATATTAAAGCTTTAGCCGCCAAGTGTGAAACAACATCTGCAGCAGTGAATGAAATCAAAGAAGAAATGAAGATAGAGCTAGCCTCAATGGTGGAATCCACCATAATAGAAACTACTACAAGTGTTCTACAATCGGTAAAAGAAGAGGTTCTGAGTGAAGTAAGAAAAGAAATCAGTGAGAGTTTTGAGGTTGTTAATGGGAAAGTTGACTGCTTGGGAGAAAAGGTTTCTACAGTGAAAGAAGATCTTGTGACTGTGAGGAATGAAATCGAAGAAAAGGTTTCCACCATGAAAGAAGAGCAGGAAAAGTTTCATGACGCTGTTGAAGAAAGGCTACGAAAAATTGAAACGGGGGAAGCTGTGACCTTTGCAACGCCTAATTGGGATAATGTTTCCACTCCCTTCATTACGCCACGTTCCAACATCAAAGTGGCAACTTTTGATGGGAAGTCGTCTTGGCGCGTTTATCAAACGCAGTTTGAAATTATTGCTTCTGCGAATGGTTGGGACGATACTTCGAAGGCATTCCATCTCGCAGCATCTCTTCGAGGTGAAGCTGCTGACATTTTACAGACGCTACCTGAAGAGAAGCGGGGAGAATTCGTGGCGCTGGCAAGTGCGCTGGAATTAAGGTTTGGGGAGCAGCATCTAAAGGATTACAACAGACTGCAATTGAAAGTGAGACAGCAGAAGGCCAATGAAACTCTTCAAAAATTGGCATCGGATATAGAAAGACTGTCGCTCCTCGCTTTCCCTGACTGTCCCCCGGATGTACGAGACGATCTTTCTCTGCAGTATTTCATCGACGCTATTCAAGATCCCGATGTGCAGCAGGCGGTAAGGTTATCCCAAAACAAAAACCTGAAGTCGGCCCTCGTGTACGCCATGAGAGTGGAAGCCGCGCAGCTAGCTTCTGGAAAAGACCGACGATATGTGCGTGGGGCATTAGCCGAGGATTCTTCTGACTTTGTCACCAGTAAGCTTCGAGAACTGGAAAGCAAAATCGATAGAATGATGAGAAGCTATCCCGGAGCCAGGGATCGAAGGACCAGAGTCGTTTGCTGGCACTGCAAACGGGAAGGGCATCTACGACGAAACTGCCTTGATTTGAAGAAGAGAAGGGATAACTCTACGACGAAACTGCCTTGATTTGAAGAAGAGAAGGGATAACACTACCACGGATTCGCCACAGATGAATCTAAGAAGATGTCATCTCGCAGGGCAGAAGCTGCAATGTAGAAAAGGTGAAGCCCCGACCAGTCGTTTCCACGTTTCATCCCGACAAGGAGGAAACCAGGGTTTATTCGTGAAGGGGGAGATCAACGGAACTCCATGTCGTCTAATCGTCGATTCGGGAGCGAACGTAACAATCGTAAGGACGGACTAGGCTCGTCGCCTGAACAGCCGACTCCTCTACACAGCGCCCTCTGTTTCTCTACAAACTGTGTCTGGTGGTAATATCTCTGTTCATGGGAAATTGCAAGTGGACATTGCCCTTGGATCTAACACCTACAAGCACACCGTTTATGTTGCCGAAATTGTAGATCCGTGCATTCTCGGACTAGACTTTTTGAGGAAAAATGGAATTACGCTGAATTTTGAGAAAAGCAAGCTGCAAACATGGAGAGGCGAAGTTCCTTTGCGCGACTTGACATGAAAGAGCTGTGCGTATATCGGATTGTAGCTCATGAAGACAATGTCATAGAGAATGCTGAAGAGTCCACATCTATGAAAAGTACCTCTCCAGCCTCGGAAAGTGAACCGAAGAAAGCAACGTTGATGAAACCCTCCCAGGAAGTGGTTCATGTGGAAATGGACAAAGTTAGTGAAGAGGGAATCGACATCCGTGCTCCTGTTACAAGCATCGAACGGAGGTCCCGGGATCTATCAGCTGCACCCGCGGATGATTCGGACGCAATCTCAAAATCATATAACCAGCAAGATTGGGATCAGAAACTTCCATTGTTCCTTTTGGCCTACAGAAGTGCTACTCACGAGACCACCGGATATACACCATCTCAAATGATTTTCGGAAGAGACCTTAGACTACCCAGCAACCTCCTCTTTGGACAACCACCGGACACTCCTTCCTCGCCTGTCCAGTATCTAGATGATCTGCAGGCACGTTTGGAAGCCGTACATCAGTTCGTCAGAGAAAGAATCAACATCATGACAGAGCGCATGAAGTTCCGCTACGATGCCAAGGCCACGGAACGTACATTCCAGGAAGGTGACAAGGTGTGGTTATGGAATCCTAAACGTCGGAAAGGACTCTCCCCTAAGCTCCAGACGAACTGGGAAGGGCCGTATGTGGTCCTTAAGAAGATCAACGACGTCGTGGTAAGGATTCAACGGACACTCTCCTGTAAACCTAGAGTTGTACATAACAATAGACTAGCCCCATATTATAGTAGAAGTGATTGAATTGCCTTTCCTCTTAAGGACTTCACTTCCCGGGACGTGCAGTCTTTAAGAAGGGGGAAAATGTTGCACAAATTGTCTGTATATATTGTAAATAGTGACGTATTATTTCAAAATTCTATTGTAATTTATTTTTATCCAATTTTATTTAGTAATTAATAGCGATTATACAAGTTAGAAAAAGGTGGCAACACCTAAAGCCATCGAGAAGTTTCGAGATATTTCTTTTCTATGAATTGGCTGGAAATTTCGAGAATGTCTCACGCGCTTGTATATAAAAGACTGGAGAACGGGAAAGTTTTCAGATTGACTTCGGTTTTCGTTGAAAGCTGATCGCGATCGCTTTGTTGACCTATTGGAGTGAGCTTGTATAATCTCTATATTCGAAGCTGTTCTTGTTGAAGCTTGTATTGAAGATTAATAGTGATTGCACTGTTATCTGTGAATAAATTTTGTGAGTTTTCTGAAGAGAATAAATACTAGTTTTTATCTGAAAAACTGTGCCGTCATTGCCTCAGCGGAAAAATTCATAACAATATGTTAAAAAAATCCTTTGTTCCAAAAACAAAATCCTACAAATAAATGATTTCAGTTATAGATTGCAACAAATAAGAGCAATAATAATAACAACATAATTCATTGTATGTATTATTAGATAGACAAATATTCTTTAACTGAGAACTATACATTAATATGATAAATTTTTATCCAAATTTAACTTTTTGTAGTTAGTAAAGGTAATTGATGTTTGTTATGCCTCTCGGGAGTTGCTTTTTTTTTTTTTTGTGAAATGGTAACTACCGATTTTATATTATTTGCCTCTTAAAATAACTTAAGAAACTGGAATAAAATATACTAACAGGAGTTATTGTACATTTCTGTTTAAAATGTTTCATATTTATGTAAAATTTAGTTTTTTCATATCTTTATCATTTGTTAGAATAGTTGTTTGATTATGCTGGATGCAAATCATGTTTCCCTAATTATTAGTTAGTATTTCAAAAGTGAAAACAAATAACTAGAGTTAATGTATTTTAATGTTGGGGATTTTGGTTTGAGTTGAAGACGGAGTTTTTAAAACGCAAAAATGTAAGCAGAATTGCTTGCATAGATTACTTTTGTTTGGATGAAGTATTTTGACAAATTGAATTTGTTTTCTAAAAAAATTACCTTTATTTTATTGCTCAATTATATGAATACTCGGTTATTTGGATGATATATGGTACCAATCATTTTGGATAATTGTACTCATTGATTGAGATTAAAAATTACAACTATACCGATTTAAATTTTTTGCTTTGATTATTCTAACATTAAGAAAATTATACTACAACGTAAATAATTGTCACTAAAAGATATCTTTTTCCCACGTTTGTTTTACGGTGCATGTAATGCAGTTAAAACGCATGTACAATTTGGCGACATTTAAAGCTTAAAAACTCACCGTTTATGCTAACGAGAAATTACAGAGTGATCATAAAGAAACTTTGCAGATATATATGGACAGCTAACTTAAGTTCCGAGCGACCGATCGAGATAAGATTTCAGGTATCAGAGGTATGAGCTCGGGATTCTGTGAATGGCAACAAAATGGCGGTTACGGTTATAAACTCGAAATTTTTGAATGACAACGCCCCCTTTTTTTCTTCGTAAAATGCTCAGCGCATACAAAAACTATAAAGAGTGTTGGAACGGTACCTGTATCACAAAAAACGGAAGCGTTATACATGCACAAAAAACAGCTGTGCAAACGGATAATAAAAACACGATCGGTGCGCACGGAGGAAATTTACATATGATGGAGGCCAAAGACATCAATCATTGATGAAAACACAGATTGAATAAAATAAAACTTTTATTTGGATTACACATTTTCCACCACGTGTGCCATCACAGGCAATTTTATAGGTTTTCTACGCTATCTGTTTCTTCATCTCAATCTGCTGAACGGAACTGCCGCTAGAGGTCCACATATCGACCAAGTTTTTTTATGACCTCCCTGTATACGATAACTTATCAATTTGGAGTTTTTTAGGAAAGAAAAAAGTTAGCCAAGTTTGTGAATTAGTGACAAAATTAGCAAGATAAATTGCCATCAATTATACAAGATCCAATACCTCTATTTGCAGCCAAGATGTTAACTATTAAACATTCAGTTGCCATGGATGCACTCGTTTAGTTGAAATCTGAAACACTTCTGGGCGAATTTTATGTTCCTTTACAAATGTTATCGATATCTTTAAATTGAAGTATGACGCATATCTGTAGTGTTGTAGTATTTATAATATAAGGTTAAGGAATTGCAAATTGAGTCTCGGTCTGAATGTACAATTTCATTTGTTTCAAGAATTCATCTAAGCGAGACCTTTAATTTTACATATCGGATGTGTATGTAGCACTTATAATTTTGTTTGAGAATGCTGACCTCAGATAGACAGAGCCTTTGTTGAGGGTACCCAGTCTATATAAAAAAATGCCTCAGATTATTTTCAAATCATAAGTTTGGAATCGATCTTTCGGAATGACGTTTAACAATCTGAAACTCGGAGCCTCTTTTACGTTGCCACTCTGTAAAAGAATTAACATTAATGCTGGGATGAAATTAAAAAATAGAAATAATACCGAAAATTGAAACCGTCTTTTGTCACCATTTCTTAACTTTCAAAGAAAACTTCTTATTTGGGGGGGAAAAAATAGATTGAACATAAAAAAGAGTGCCTTGTTTTCAATTTCCTAGGTCATTCAGTAGCAACAAAATAGTTGGAGCATATTATCTGCCCGAACGTAACTACAGTGACAAAAACACCAATGCTTAATCTCTCTAATGGCTTCCCCATTATCCTATTAACAGTGATTGATTCAATTCAATTACTAGATAAATGGTTTCTGAAGAAGAAAAAAATAAGCGTGGCTCGTTAAACTAGCATTTAAAGCTACGAAAATAGTTTATATTTCTTGAAAATAATGGTTAAACGCATTGATGAGATAAAACTGGAATTCACAGATTTAATTACCGATATCTAAATGAGTTTTTTTCCCCCGTTAACCTCACTTGAATGATTTATAATCTAACATTTCAGAGGCAGTATGATTGCTGTGGGGTTAGCGCACTGGTCTCGCATGACAAAGGTGCCGGGTTCGAATCCTGGATTAGTCATAGATGTTCATTGTGTTTCGGAATCCAAGTTAAGCTGTAGGTCCCGGCCTGATTAGCCGTTATTGAGCATAAAAATAGGTCGTTGAGTGTAGAAACCCAAACCAAAACAAAAACCAATATTTCAGAGAGTCAATTTTTGATAAATACTTAAGTTAGGATATCAGATTTTAAGGGGCCAAATATAGATTTTTAAAGAAGACGTTTTAAGGGCATATTTGTGATTTGAGTGGGAGAAAACATCAGAAAGTCATACCAAACAAATCGAGGAATCTCTGTTCTGTAGGAAATGCTTGTACATTATGAATATTATTGGTCTGTTGGGACAAAAATAGCCGAAACTGTTCACAAATAGACTTTGAATGAGTTGAACTGAATCCGATTGCCAAATGTGATATAATTTATAAAATAATGAGAATTCTTTTTTGTTTGGTATCCCTACGCTTTTTAATTTTTAATGAGAAAGGTTTCAGGCGATTTCAGATCTTGGCTCCAAATACTTACATCTTTTAAACGTGAGCCAAGTTGGCGATAAATATTACATCATCCGTGATGGGATATTCATCTCCAACTTAGTTCACTTTTAAAAGACGCAAGTCGATTTTTGAAGAGTTTCGGCCATTTCCCACCCGACATGACAGTACATTTATAATCTACTAGAATGTCTTTACATTTTAATAAAAAATTCAGAATGTTGTTCAATTGAGTACCTAAACTTACAGACTCCTTTCGTGCTATATGGCAACTTTGTCAAGTGTGTTTCAGAAAGTGTCAGATAAATGTCCTTTTTTGTAAAATATGTGCGTTCCTCTTTTGATGACGTGTTGTTGCTACTAAGTATGAGAGATGTTAAGAACAATTCAGAAACATTAATTTATTTTTTTGAAATAGATTTTAGAGACCACGATCCAAATACTATAAAAAGCATTATTAAACTAGGTCAGAGGAACATTGCGCACCTTTCAATTACACCATATATAAATACTGGTCATTACTTTGAAATTTTATTTGGACTTACAAAATTCACAGTTTACTTTTTTTTATATTTTCCTTTAAATCTAAATGGAAAGTGTGTGAATGCATGTTTATTGGTATTTTTTCTTACCAAAGTCAACAAGAATGATGAAAGTTATTTCAAATAACTTGAGCTGAAAGTCGATAGCTTTATTATTAAATGTTGTGTAGAAACTAAACCCAAATTATATATTTTTATGTTAACAGTGTAATTACTTTTAATTACCGATATGTTACCATAGAGTAAAAAAGGATTGGATTAGGTCAAAGTGAAAATTGCGATTTTTTTCACATTTCTACGAGTTTTGGAACGTGCCCAGTTTAAAAAGTGTTATAAATCAAATGCGTCTGTCTATATGTCTGCGGTCAGCATAACTCTCGAAAGGATTGACTTACGACATTTAATTTTTTTATTAATGTTAGTGGTGGACATGATACCCGCAATAATGTAATATTTATCGAAAAAAATATTGCTAATTTCGCCGTTTTAGTGGTGTCCTTTCTTTTAATCGATTTAATAACTATCTCCAAAAATATTGCCCAACTGAAATTTTTTTGAAGTAATTAAAATATGAAAACGGTATAATACATCAATCCGTGGCAAGTTTAAATGCAGTGATCAGTATTAAGTGTAATTGAAAGTTGTGCGATATTCCATACCTTTAGTTTACATTTGTTTTGATGCGATTTATCCATTTCATTTCACATCATTTGATATTTTTACTGTTGAGAAACGATGTTAACTCATAAGAAAACCTGGTTCTTTTTGCTGCAAGACATGGCTTCAACTTTTTAGGTTATTAAAAAGCTTTTTTTAGAGAAATTTTATTGCAGGTGTTGTTGAAAATTAAAGAAGAATCTTTACGAGAGTGATTTTATATTAAAATCGCCTTAATTTTTTTGTCAACTGCTGATGAACTTTAATGCGTTTTTTCATTCTACCCCATGAGCATGCGTGATAATTCCAGAAACGCATACCATTTTCCTATAAATATTCATGGTCTTCTGAAATGATTGATCCTGCAAATAATTGTCATCGCTATTTTGACCCCAATGCAATACCTTCATTGCCCTGTATATTTCATAACGGGTAATTAAAAGTAAAATAATGAAAAAGTGTATTCTAAAATTAAAAGTTCTTTTATTGCATTCTTTTTATTTTAAAGTATCGCAACAATATATGTATTTTAAATACAATTAAATCATTTAATACAATTACATTATTTAATACCTTTTCAAAGAAGAAGAAAGAAGTAAATAGTATTGTTTCAGAGCGAGAATGTACAATATTAGTTTCCAAATATTAAAAAAAATATATACTTTTCCCAGTTTTCACTAAAAAAGATTGTCTATGAAAAGAAATCCACAATTCTTTGATATTTTCAATCAAATTTTATTAAGAATCTACTAACTAGTTACCTAATAATCTTATAAGTTATTATTTATATGGCATTTGATTATTCAAGACGACGTAAAAAACTTGCTTTCAAAAGTATCCGGAAAGTTTAAAAATTATTCATAAGTACTTTTTATACTTTTATATAAATCTATATCTATATCAATCATCGTTAAATCTCTCTCATAAATTCAATGAAATTAACCACTGTAACAAATTAGATAAAGAAAATATTCAAAGAGAATACATAAATCTTACAAGCCTGCCTAAATAAGTCATAGAAATTACTCCAACTTGTTGAAAAACGAGAAATACATGCATACATTAATTGAAGAATTGAAAGCTATTTTCAATAGTTTATTTACTTACGCAACATCTTAACACTAATTATATAATAATGACATAAATAATCTCAATGACCTCTTCTAGTCACTCCCTCCATAAGTGCTTACATTTCAACTCAAACTTCAACAAATAAACACAAATTTTCAAGTATCATGCTCAGAAACAAATAACCTCAAACAATTCAATGCAAAGAATTCATTCCGTTAATCGCTTATTTACTCCCAGGGTACATCTATTCTTCAAAAAGAACTTCCACGGGAGCAACAGCAGAGTTCGAGGACTCCATCAGGGCGTGAATCAAAGATTTCCTTCTATTATTCAGTCCACGATGGCTTTATGGACGAAGAACTGAGATATGGTTTATTGTTTGTCTTTAATACAATTGCCATGATTGAGTGAATCCTCACCAATGACAATCCACTTGAAGGAATGCGAGTTTCATCTAATCCAATTAAGATACAAGAGTATTGTGCTTGGTGAATGTGTTGGAGGATTTCATGAAAGCTTTGTATCGATATAATCTATGCGTTAATTATTATTTTTAAAACATTCCGCTTGATGGTGTGAATTGGTTCGTCTTCATGGTAATTTTTCATGATCGTCTGCTCATTAGAATTTAGTTTTCAACAAAATGATCTCTTCCATACACAAATGATGCATACTTATTTTTTCTAAAATCACTTTTTGACGATTTCGTTTTTTGGGTGTCTAGGTTGTTTTGATTATTAAATGGTTGATTGCTAACTCTAACCTTCGACATGAGAGTGTTCATGTCAATGGCACGAGTCTTTTTTTTTTTAAATTTTGTAATTATTATTTTTTGTTTTTATTAAACTATGAACACCAGCAGCCATTCAGAGCCAATTTCAGTGTTTGTTTGCTTATAATTATGGAACACATTGTAATAAGTTGTGTTGAACTATTTATTGAATAAGTTAATCATCATACAAAGTGAAACGTTTAACTCTTAAGATTCTATTCTTTAGGGGGGGGGGAGGGGGATGTAGTTCTATTGCTAATAAAATCTAGAGTTAAAAAATATAGCGTTCTAAAAGGACACAGCAAGGAAAACTAAACTTTCTAAGAAATGTGTAAGTTTCAATACCAAAAATAATCAATATTGAGATATCTGGAGATTATGTTCCATGAAAATTTTAGACTATCCAAACGACCAAATCAACAAGGTAAATGGATAATAAGTGGCCTCCCTGAGCCTATTTGTCCACAATGTCAAGCCAATAGATCACGTACGAGAAGTATAGCCACTTATAAGACTCTTACCAATTATTCAACTTTGTAGAGTCGGACGAAACTTAGCTGCTGATGCGAAATGTTGAGGCCCCGTAGACATGAATACGAGTTCTCAAGAGATGAAGATCTCCCTTCTCCATACAAAGATGATCTTTTAACCTCTCCTAGAAAATTCTTTAATTTTTTATCCAGGACTAAATATTAAATTCTGAAAACTGGAGCCTTTTTAAAGCTGTCTTATGCCTTAAAACAAAATAAGTCATCGCCACATGTAAACACAATAAAATTAATTGTTAATTTGAATTTTTCCAGCTACAGTCCTCCTTATTTCTCGTCATTAGTGATTTACTTAAGGTAAACCTGAAAAATAAAAAAAAATACTATACGATATGATTTTCGGAATGTAAATTTTTTTCAATTCGCTAGCAAAGGGCATTGCCACAGTATTACATACAAATGACCCCCAAAGAATTTAAATTTAATCAATAATAAGTATTTTCACACAATGTCGAGCTTTTTTTTAGAAGAAATATCTGTTAAATGCTAGAGTGAAAAAATATTACATTAATTACATATTAGAAATCAAGTTCTTTCCATTGTTGGCAACCGTATTTAAAGAGGCTACCCAACACAAAACTATATATTTGCGCCCTCTTTTGTGGGAAATGTAAACTAACTGGGCTCTGGTTGCATATGTGTGGTTAGAAATTCTCTCCTGACTACTACAACTTTGTCTAAAAAGAAACAATTGAAGTTAACTGAGGTATCAAAATGAATTGAATACATTTTTAGAATGATTAAGTACAGCACAATGTTTTTTTTTTTACACAACTGATACATGCATTCAGATGCGATTTTTCCAGGTGAAATTAAGGAGGGGAATTTTAATTATGCTATTTAGAGTTTGACCTCTAAAAATTCATTTTTACCTTAAGGCTGAAACTAAATTTGCTCCTCTTCCGAGCATTGGTTAGAATTAAAAAGTGTGGAGTTATCCTGAGAAAGTAGATTATTACCTGAAGTTTGGCTCAAGAGATACTTGATTCGAAAAATGAAAGGAACGCGTAAAATACGGCTAAAGTATAAAAAAGAAGATTTTGGTATCTAAAAACATACCCATTCAGACTTAACACTTGATACGTATTCAGCATGACACATCCAGAAACACACTTAGAGTCCTACTTGATTGACTCAATATTGATTGAACGATGTTAAACCAAGGCACTATGTAAAGTACGCATTGTTTTAAGAAATTACCCAATCAGTTAGTTCGATCTAATGATACAGAGTGAGTTTAAAAGAGTATTCGCCTGTTAAATATTTCCAAAGGGTATTCCCCCCCCCCCCTTCCTCTCTACATTTATAGGGGTATTTTAAAATCAAAAGGGTAATTTTTAAATTAAAATTTTTTAAAACTAAAGCAAATTATGTTTTTTTGACAAAACTAATAGCAATAACAATGATGCACGATCGTGATTTCGCATATCAGAGTGGAAATATGCTTTTTAAATGCTTATTAGAAACACTTGATGGTTAAAACCTTAAACCAACACTTACCACTATGCCGTTCAGTTACACCACGTTGGTATCCCGTGCAACTATTGGACAAATGCCGGCGACTCCTCGAAAACTATTGTGCAAATGACGGAGAAGTAAAACTTGGCAGTTTACGATATCCCGAAAAAACGCCGGTGATAGACATAGGCGAAATGATCTGAACTACTGAACTTGTCCTACCTGCGTGAAAAAAAGAAAAAAAGATAATCCCGATTAAGCGTGCGGACGACATGGTATTAATCTATATTTTCAATGAATTCACGTATGAGGTTACCTTTTTCCTCTATTTTTTGCAAGATGGCATGGTAAAACCCCGGAAAAATACACTTAATTAAGGAACGTACGAAATTACATTTGGAAATTGTGACAAGCCCCTCTACAATCCACCTATTAATAATGCACGGGGTATCAGCAACCATTCAATGACTTCAGTCAGTCACTGGTCTGTGCGAGATACGTTTGAATATGAATGCGCATGCGTAACTGGCGATTTCGGAGGGGTGATCCGTATATTACATTCCGTTGGAAAATTAACGAAATTTTTACATTTTTTCAGAAATGGACGCTATTTTCAAAGAAAAAGGACAGAGAGGTATCGCCGCCCTTCGAAAAACGGCTAAGATGATCTCTGATTTTTTAAAATGAAGGATTATTTTTAAAAATTTCACCTTGATATGCCGATGCGTGAATTCACGAACGAGGTTAATTCTATGGGGGTGAAATTGATTTCCAATGCGTGTTCACGCAGATTTCACGCATTTTTGCAAACTCTTATTCAAAGTCATGGACATCAAAGTTTAATGAGCCGTAATTTAGTAAAATCGCAATGAGTTTTGATTTTCTCTTGATAAATAGCAGTGTAGATTGCTTCAAATGTATTTCAATCGGTATCAGTGATCTCGTGCTCAGAAACCTCATGATGTGTGAAGCGTTTCTTGTTCAAGGCGGTGTCATGTTGTTTTGTTAGGAACAGCGAATATTCATGTTTAAGTGTTATTTTGCTTAAAAGTTACAATTCCACGTCCACAACGTCATTCCTCACGTCATGCACTTCAAAAAAAGCTAAGAAAGGCACTATTCCAAAATATTGTTGCTTGGGAAACAACAGCGTGGTATTAAAAATACTGTCTGGCAACACTGGTCATTTTAGATGAGAAAAACTGAGCGAAGTTGAAGTTTCTGAACAGGCAACATGCGACTGCTAAAAATAGAAGCTAACTTTCCAACTAATATTTGTGATGATTTATTTTAATTTGAGTTCTTAAACAGATACTTTTAAGGGCAATTAAAATTTTGATGCACGTTGACTATGAACTTGTTCTGTATTCCACCATGTTATGTCAACTGGAATAAATTGCCGGAATTAACTGATTCAACTGCTGGTGCAGCACTACAGTGTATCAACAACAACACCTTTCTCCCTGATTTTGGACTGACTTCGGCTTTAATTTAGTTTACTTCAAGAATTAGTGGAATTCCTATTTCGTTACTGCTGCTGCATTATGCGATAACTATCGTGTTATGACTTGGATTCCATGATAACTGTATCAGGGATTAGGACATTAACTACACAACTAATAAGTTGTGTTCTGTGTTCAAGCCTGCACCACAACTATGAAAAGATTCAGTCGCTTAATGTTTCCCGGTAAGTAATCTATTATTTCCCTCATTTGTACAGTCATGCAATATCAAAATAATGAGTGAACATTTAATTTATATTTTTAATATTAATATTAATTAGTTAATAAGAATTGAAGATTAGATACGAGTGATGTTTTAATGAATGTATACTAGCTTCTAAAAAGTAATTTCACTTAAGTTAATACATCCAATAATTGATCTAACTTTTAGACGACTGTTAATGTTTTATCTTGCTAAGATATTAACTATAATTAATGAACATTAAATTTATTTGTATGCTTTATTTATGTTAAACTGTTTCATTAATTGTTTTATTAAGTTATTCCTCAAGTTAATTATCATGATGCTATCCCAAGAAGTCGGTCATAGGCATGAATATATTATCATTAGAAATTGTATTATTTATATTATATAATACAGTATTATATAATATAATACAGTATTATATAATTGTATTATTTATATTATATAGTACAGTTATTATTTATATTGATATAATACAGTATGAATGGTACCGTAACCTTTACAAAAGTAGTTTTTTTTTTTTTTTTATATACCAGACCAGTTTTCGAAAGGCTTGATAATCGGAAAAACGTACGTAAAACGTACTTTTCGTTCAAAAAAGTTTTATTTAACGTTACTATAAATATTTGCTTGTAGAACTATATTTTAATTTAATAAGCAATTCCGAATTCAAGCGTAAAGTAGATCCTTTGTTACACTTATTTCAAAAATTACTTTAATAGTCGCTTCTCAAGACACCAAAGTTATTTGAGATCCATATGATACTGTTTTAAAAAGAGATGTTCTGGAGTCTAGATTGTCATGTATATCCTAAAACTAATTGACACAATGAAAACTATGACAGAAGGTCTCTATTTAACTGCCAAGCATTCAGTGTTGTTGAGTTTTACAATATTTTTTTCGCTTTCAAGATACAATTCAGATTGATTCTCTTGAAAAAAGAATAAAACAAAGCTTGCAACGTTGCGATTTGTTTTGTATATAATTGTAAATAGTATAAATATTTTTTTTCAAAGTTCTATTTTATTGAATTTATTTGTTAACAGCTATAAACGCCGACTTGAAAATGTTTGCAATACCCGATTTAATCAAGAAATTTCGTGACGTTACCAACACGCACTGATCGCCAATTAGGTTTTAGTGGATCTTTCGGGAAAGTTCGCATGCGAGGGTATAAAAATCACCGGGCAGGGGAATTTAAGTCAGTAGAAAGTTGAAATCTTTTTTTGAAGGAGGTCCGAGCTTATATCCTTGAATCTGAATTAACACTGTACCTGGTTTAACTCACTGAAGTTTTTGTTGAAGCTTCACAGTGAGTTCACTGTTAAGAGAAGCGAACTTACTGAAGAGTGCGCTTCTGAGACGAAGAATAAATGATCAGTTTTTATTTTATAAAAACTGTGTCGTTATTTCCTTTGGAAAAAAATCTAAATAATATTATCAACTCATAAAGTAGCAAAGAGAACACTTCAACTTACTCGATAATTTAATTTGAAGTGGTAATAAAGAAAACCTAGAATATCAAAGAGACTCTAAGTGATTTTTTTTTTTTAGTCAAAAGAGCGTTTTTTTTTTTTTTTTTCAGTATTAACATCAAAGTAAAAAAATGGTGATATCAAAAGAATTCATGGACCTAGAAAAAAATATTGAATCTTTCATCAATTATATCTTGGCTGTAAATAAAGATATCGGATTTGAAGTTTATTTAATTATATTTAGTTGATTATTAGAATTATATTTGATAACAAAATTTTACTTGCCAAATTCGTTAACTTGATGCCATTTATTCATATAACATAACTTTAAGTTGCCAGGGTGTGTCGTCAATTTAACAGGGAAATATTTCAGCCATTCTACGTGCTTAATCACTAGCGACGGTTAGTAAGAAAACTTACCAAACGACAATTTAGTTTTTTTTTTGTTTTTTTTTTGCTAATAAATTGCTAATTGATTGTGGTTTCACTTCGTGTTTTTTAAAAATCATAAAAATAATTTTAAAAAAAATCTGAAAAATGTAAACTATACTTTACATAATTTAAATATACAAGGTAAAAGTTGAAAACAATTATTCTTTATCCATTTCAAAATCATTTTTAATGTATCAATATGTAGGCCAAATGGATATAAATAAAGAAGTTGTGTAAAAGAGGTCTTTAATTTTTGTTACTGACACATTCTAACTTTATCTTTGTACAATACGCAATGGTGAAACGAACTACCAAAATATATTCAAAACAATTTGTCTACTTACTTAACAAGTTCAAGCATTGAAAAAATTTGAAGTAGAATTTAAAATTTGTCCGATACACGTTCCAAAAATAAGTAAACTCCATAAATTGTTGCAAGCCGTATTTTTTTCCGTGTGTTTCTTTTTACACACTAAAACACTCCCTCGTATAATTAAATTAATTAAACTGTTACTTTCTCTTTCCGAAGCGAAAGTCAATTAGTTTAAAATTTAAATATTATACGTTGATAAAAATTCGGCATCTAAGTACCATCCTTTCCAAAAATCTTTTTCCAGGAGACTACGAAAAGAAGATCACACACATTAATTAAAAAGACGATCGGCGTTTCTTGGCGCTTTAAATGAACGAAATGAGCAGTTGAAAAAATGCTTTAATTTGAACAATTAAACGACTCGAGAATTTTTATATCTGAAGCAATGAAGAACACACGTATTTGAGCGATAAAATATAAGGAAAAAAAAAAAAAAGGTTGCTACCTGACTAATTTTTTCATTCGTTCAGGAGAAAACAATTTTTAATTTTTCCGATAATTAACGGAAAGTGCATTGATTTTATGAGTTTAAAAATTAATTTATTTTTATTATCTTTAAACTAGCATAATTTGAAGGCTCTGTTTGAGTTCCAGTCTGGAAAAAATTCAATTAATCTATTTGAAATATTTTCGAATAGTTCATATTTTTACATGAATAATAAAAACTACATTCATTTCTAGGGATTACGTTGCTTTTGTTCCAGTTGTAGTGGTATTTTATGAGATGTTGTCTTTATTTTTAGACGAGGATTACATTCAGTTTGAATGTATAAGTACTCGTTTGAGGATACCGACTATAAAAATAGATTCATGTAAATTATATCATTATTTATTCCTTCTATTCTACCTTCCTTTTTAATTGAAGCATGTCACTCCTATGACCCTTGTTTTTTACCAGGGGGGAAATCTTCCCGTTTTATGCTGATTTCCGCTTTTTTCCCTTGAAAATTTCCGCTTTTTTGACAATTTTATTAGTGGACTTTATATCAGATTAAACTTGCCAAAGGCCCTCCTCAGAAAAGAAATTCTGTCTACCACACTGTTCAGCAAACACGTTGGTAAACAAATATATTCTTATTCAGTTATTTTTTGTTTTTCAAAATAACGCTGCATATATTTTCCTTTTTTTCACTTTGACTGTTTTCAACCTTGTTTTACATAAACTGTATTTGCACATTTAAACAGAATTCATAAGATGCTAAAATGAAATGAAAGGTTTTATTGAGCTTAAAAAAACTCATATTCTAAGTATAAAGTTATTTTACTTACCACATTAATAGTTCAGATTTGTAAATTCTAAGAAATCACCGAATATAACTATATGTGTATTAATTAATGGTTATGAGTCAAATTAATTGTACATTAGGAGTACTGATACCCTGTGTTATTGTATGAAGAGCGCTTGAAGCGTTTATATTATCAGTTTACCAATTTCTATGTTAGTCCTAATGAAACACTTTAACCTCAATTTGGAAACGTGAAATTGAGTAATATTGGCAAAGAGTCTCATACCCGATCAAAAACACTGTCAAAAGGATTTTGGGATTTCTTGCATTGATTAACCTTAAAAAGGAATGTGATCAATAAAGCGTCAAGTTTAACTTGTTAGAAAGTTTTTCTAATTAATTAATTTCCTTCAAAATTGTAATATGCATTTTACCGACATAAAATTAAAACTTTTTAAATAAAACTTTATTATAAACGTATCAATTAAAATCTAAATGATTTATTTATTTAAGTATTTTAGTAGTTGCATACAGAATAAAAAAATATTGGTAAAGTAAAATAAGCATTATTTCTTCAAATGTTTACAATACATTTTTATTTCATTAGTAATTGAATTAAAGGTCAGTGCAATATAAATTATTATTATTTGTGAATACAAATGAATATATTCTTAGATTATTTTTTTTACCACCAAGTTGAACATGGCTCTTTATAATCGCACTCCTTTTTAAATCCTTTATACTAACTTCGTTCGTGTTTGTGCCTTGCAAATCTGATGATGAGCAATTACCGCACTTACCTTCATCCGTTCGGAATAAAACTTGGCAGATAGATTTGATGTCAATAAAAATACATTTTATCAAGTTTCGGAGGCTGTCACTGCCAATAAAAGGTAGCTTTTACACACGCTTTTTTAATCACTTCCAAATTCTAATTAACGTCTTACCGTTATCTAATCGCCCTGAAATTCGACAGGTAGATTTGCTGTTGATAAGGTTGCATTATATAATTTTTGGGGTCTGTGTCACTCTCATTAAAATTTTGCTTTTACACACGATTCAATTGGCCCTTGTGATTACTAATAAACCTACTTCCAATTATCCAATCCAGCTGAAACTATGAAACTTGGCTGGTACACTAATTGTTAATGACAATGTATTCTATCAAGTTTTGGGACTGTCACACAAAGCCCGTTTTTACACGCGTTCCTATTGAACAACCCTACACTTATCAGCTTTTATTCATGTTCTGTTATCCAGATACAAAGTTTAATTCAAACATATGATATTGGGCGATATTTACATACTGAAACATTCCCCGATTATTGTTAACGAGGCATAATCTTAGCAAGGTTAATTAACCCACTTTCAGCTATCCAATTGAACTGAATCTTGACAAATAAACTCGTTGTGGATGGCAATGTATTCAATCAAGTTTTGGGGGACAAAAAGAATTGAGTAAATAGTTCGGAATGGAACTTTTGTATTTAGTGCTCAGACATTATGCAAACTCATTATGAGATTAAGAAGTGGCAGTTGCAGATAAAAATTGGCAATCCATATAAAGGATTTGTATTAAACACTTCGCGGGCTTGGTTTGACAAGGTTCCAACTGATATTTTCACTATTCTGAGATATCGAGGCTCAAAGTTTCATTTAACTATAACTCCAACAATAAAAAAGCAAGAGTTTCGAAATTTTCAGTACTTATTCATATGCCTATAGACTATTAAATGCATAAATAATATACTTTCTAAACTTACCTGGTTTACAGATATGATATAGTGGTTTTTGCAGTTAGAACTTTGTCACTTTCGCCAAATGATTTCGGAAAAGTGACAAAGTTCTAACTGCTGTTACAACTATGTCAAAGTAAATAATTTTATTTTAATACAGAGCTGTCTTAATTTGACAAGGTTCTAACTGACACTTTCTTTAGTTAGGGATATCGAAGCTGAGAGGTTATTTGCATGTAACACGAATATTAAAGATTTAATTATTATAAATATTTCGATATTTATTATTTTTACGTGTAGACTACTAATTACAAAAATTATATTGGTAAAATCTGGTGAATTTTTGCTTTCAATTACCCATATGTGTATATATATATATATATATATATATATATATATATATATATATATATATATATATATATATATATATATATATATATATATATATATATATATATATATATATATATATATATATATATATATATGGTAACAAAAGTACAGTATTCGGTCAAAAAAAAAAACATTTTGCATTTCTCCACGTTTTGGAAAATCCTGATTTAAAAAAAGGGATCTAGAAAAAATAACTGCGTGTGTGTGGTCAGCATAACTCCCGAACGAATTGACCTACGATGTTCAAATTTGGTATGAGAGTTAGTGGCGGCCATGGGATCTACCATTAAGATTTTCGTTAAAATCGCCATGCGCATAAGGTAGCTGCCATTGAAAAAATCGTGTTTTTCAATTATTCTAAGTGAAGGATGAAAATATACAAACGAAACAAATCCACGTCAGTATTATAGTGCAATTGAAAATTGTGCGATGCTCCACATCCCCAGATTTTATGAAACCTTGCACTTTTTTCCCTATTATATACTTACAACTACTTGTATATAACAGTATCAAAGTTATTGGTATTCATTTTAATTTAGGAAATAAGACTGCTATTTCGTATACCAAAAATTAATGATAAATTTATTTACTAATTACAAAATTAGAAGAAAAAAATTCCACATTGAATTAGCAGTATGACAAAACAAAATTAAGATATAATAAAAAAATTTACAAGTATCTATAATAATAAAACAAGCTGTGTGTCTGTTGGTCTGTGTCTCTGTGGATCTATAGAAACCTACTTAAAATTGGAGTAGAGCTCTGAAATTTTTAGCATACGTAGTTTTGACCTTCTAATTTTATACATCACAAACAGAATTTTAAAATTTTAATTAGTTATTTTTTAATTAATTTTTTTAGTCAATAAATATGTTACAAAACGATATCTAATAGGGCTACAGCTCTGAAATTTTCAACATAAGTAGTTTTGGCCTTTTAATTGGACTTTTAAAAAACAGAATTTGAAATTTTTATTTTGTTCCTTTTTAATTAATTTTTTTAATTAATTAATAAACATTTTATAAAACGATTACCAATAGGGCTACAGCTCTGAAATTTTCAACATAAGTAGTTTTGGCCTTTCAATTGTATACATCACAAACAAAATGTTAAAATTTTAATTAGTTCTTTTTTAATTAATTTTTTTAATTAATAAACATTTTACAAAATGACTACTAATTGGGTTACAGCTCTGAAATTTTCAACATAAGTAGTTTTGTCCTTCTAATTGGACTTTAGAAAAACAGAATTTTTAATTTTTGTTTAGTTTGTTATTAATTAATATTTTTAATTAATTAATATATATATTACAAAACGATTTCAAATACGGCTACAGCTTTGAAATTTTCAGCATAAATAGTTGTGGCCTTCCAATTGGATTTTTGAAAAACAGAATTTAATTTTTTTTTAATTAACAAATATTTTACAAAACGATTTGTAATTGGGCTACATTTCTGAAATTTGTGACACAAGTAGTTTTGGCCTTCAAATTGGACTGATAAAAAGAATGTTAAAATTTTAATTTGTTTTTCAATTAATTTTTTTACAAAAAGCGATTTTGAATAGGCCTAGATCTCTGAAAGTTTCAACATAAGTAGTTTTAGCCTCTAAGTTTGCTTTCCACAAACACGTGTCAAAATAATCTTAAAGGGGTGTTGTATTATTGTATTAAAGGGGAATTTTGTTTTTCTTGACAAGGGAGAGGCTTCCAATATTAAGTACGTAAGTATTAGATTTTAGTGAGTGAAGCGAGCTTAATGCTTACGCAGCAATGAACATTTCAGAGAGCGAAGCGAGCCTATGCTTGCATAGCAATGAATCTTTTAACGAGTGAAATAAGCCTGTGTTTACGTGTCCATGAACTTTTCAGCGAACGAAGCGAGCTTGATTTTGCGTAGCGATGAACCTTCCTGCGAGCGAAACGTCAAAAACTGGGTCCTATACACGAATGACAGATTTCCGCAAAGCGAGGTCTCACAGCTACCTAAAATATTGCACATGTTAAAATTTCGTAGCGAAGCACGGGTATTTAACTAGTTAATAAATATAATATTACATTATACATCTGATACTTCAGAATTCTGGTCCTAGTTGACCATTTAATTATTTACTATGGATATCTTATGTATTTAATACAGTTGAATAATACTACTGATCTTTTACCTGCATCACTTTTTTCTCTATCTATTTTCTGTATTTTAATCACATTCTGAAAAACGGTCAAATGTTCGCCTTCTTTTACATGTTGACCTCGTCTTGAGATTTCAATTAACTTTATGTTGGCCAATTGCTTCATTTCGGATTTTGTATAATCTAATGTAAATTTAACTTCATGAATAATTTGTGTAAATTAAATTGTCTTTACTTGTGTAAATGATATTTGTTTGTAATTAAACAATTTAGATGTACTTGCAAAATATTTAAAATCTTCTTTTTCATTTGAATGATTCTATAGGTCATCGGTTCACTTTTAAGAGTATAGGGAGCAATCCATTCGGAGAATAAAATTCAGTAGCTGACATAGCTTTCTCAATAGAACTGTGAGCAATGTCAACTTCCTGAAAGCAAGAATGTCCAGGAATTGAAACTTTCATGGTTAACGATTCAATCTTTTCATTATTAATATATTTTTTTTTTTAAATGCATACCTGAACATGAAATTATGGAATTCCTATTTTGCGAAACACAAGAGATTCAGACCAAGTCACAATATTGTTTACTTCGTTCTCTTCTGCAACTATGTCAAATATTTTCCTAAATGCACTCTCTATTTCATTTCCAGCTCGTTCTGACATCACTTTTTATCATATAGCACAATATATAGCTTTAGTAACACTTTAATGAGATGTTAAGTTGTAGATATTAAGTTTTCGAGTGTAAAAAAATTAACTAATATTTGCAGGAGGACAAGTTATTACATAATTATTATTAATTATTTATTATTATTGCATTATTTTGCAAATCAAATATTAAAACAGGTGTACCATTCTGTTTATCCTGATGACTTTCCTGTATCATTGCTTTTTTCTCCCAATTAAAAACGTTTCGATTTCTTTTTCAAACTAGGTAGGTACTGATTTCGAACTTGTAGGCACGTGTATCACAGCGATCAGATTTAGGTACATGAGAATCAAGTTATAATTTGGTAACGAAAATTGTGTAGTACAATAATTTCTTTAACGGATCAATTTTATGTTGAAGGATCTTCTCCAAATAACGATCACATAGTTTTGCAATATTCAAATCTAAGCGCCAAGGTTTTTTTTTTTAAGTAGAAGACATGCAGTAATGAAACTCGACGACTGGAAAAATTTTAATGAGTTCTTGAACAAAATCAGGATCTCCTATAGGTTTTCGTATACTGTTACTACTTTTACCTCGTTTACTTTCGTATTGTCATCGAATTTTTTTGTAAATGCGTTTTTACGAACTTTTATCTGAATCTTGATTCTAGGATTTATGAATAATTAATTGCAATCATAACAAAGAGCATATGCATGTTATAAGCAGCTGTGTCAACCAGTTCAAATGTAAACCATCTCGCTAGTAATCTAATATTCTACTCAATGTTCCAAGTTCTATTGATATATTTAACACAAATTACAGGCATTTATTTTCCAAAAGACTTTTGCATTTAATAATACAGTATAAAGTCCAACGATAAATTGAAATAACAACTTTTTAAAAGAAAAATCATTCATGTAAACGAATCTCTAAAATTCTTTACTTTACGTAGTTTTTATTGCAATGACATATTTAGAAAATAATTTGAGTAGATTATGTTAAAAACATACTAATAATTACAAAACTTCTGTAACATTATTAAAATAATAAATGTTTATACTCTTTGCACAATACCAACATTCTTAATTCATCAACTGAATAAAGACTGCACTTATATTTTTAAGGAGTAGAATGTAAAAACGTGATTATTTATAGTTTGACAAAGTTCTAACTGCAGTTAGAACCTTGTCAAACCAACATTTCGATAATTTTTTCGGCAGTTGGAACTCTGTCACTCTAGTAAATTTATTATTATCCATAAGAGCGCAATGAAAATTTTATCAATGATAGTACTCTTTATTTGAAATGCAATGGTATAAAACACTCATTTTTGACAAAAATGTCAGTTGGAACCCTGTCAAACCAAGCCCTCGACTTGTTTTAATAGGTTATATTATTAAGGCTGATAAAAGAAATATCAAACTTGTCTCTCTTTTAAAGTGCTGTTTTTGATGGAGTTTTTTCTTCCATATATGTTAATTTTTTAGTTATAAATTTAACAACATGTAAATTGTTTTGTTACATACTGCATAACAAATTAATTGATAACTATATAACAAATTACTCGAAATGTAAAAAAAAAAAAAAAAAAAAAAAAAAAAAAAAAAAAATTATCCGTGTGTTTCGGCGACATTCTAATACAATCAGTTTGACAGCTTGGATTATAGAGTATGATCTGATAAAATTAATATCAATTTGATCAAGATTTTTTTACTTTGAATACTTCGATTTTTCTTGTCCTAAAAATCATTATACAACACTAGCTTTCCATTTTCAAAACCGGCCTTCATTCTTCATTCCAAATCGAATTTAACTTCTGCAGACAACATTTCAGAAGTTTAATGCATTCGGTTTTTAATACTTTAAAGAATTCTCTCTATGAAAGGCAATGGAAGTCATTAAATTCCCAAAAAACTAACATTTTTGACTGAGAGTTGCCAATTTCTTTCCCTGAGTCATACCAGAGAGAATGGAAAAATAACAAAGAGTAACAACTTTTTTTGACAAGTCTAACTGCCAGAAGTACGAAGCTTACATGAAGTTCGTATGAAGTGGTATTATCCCAGACCTTCAAAATGCGTGTTTTGCTTTGGTACTTACTGATGAAACAACTATTCTGCAATTTCGAATGAAACTTCTTTCTTTATGAAGTCATTCTGTTAACGGGACATTTTTCAATTTCGTTTTCGTTCTTTTTCCTCTTCACAAAACTTTTGTTGATTCGCGAGGGAATTGCTTGTTTTGCTTTCTTCGGGGGACTGCGGAGTTTTTCATTAAGTCAAAATGCATTGTTTCTATTGTTTTTGTATTTGTGTTGTTTGCTAGAAGCAAATTCATTGCACAGTGACGGAATGAGACGTTGCAAAAGTGTTTGGGTATTGATCTGCTAACGCATGAATACAATGCACGAAACGGACTTATTGTCATTTCCCGTTTTGTTAAAACACCTTTCATGTTGATTTAGCATTAAAAATGTCTTCTAAATGATAGGAAAGTAATTTGAAATTAGTAAATTATATAAACAATTAAATGACCTTTACCTTTTATGGCATTTAACCTTTATTTAAGTTCTATGAAATTTAGAATTTCTATGGTTTGTAGCTGGAATAAATATACATGTTAGAAAAATACTTGATATTGACTGAACACTTTCTAAAAAACTAAACTGTATTACGTGTAAAAGTGTATATTGTCTGTTTATCATGCTCGTTGTTATTGTATTGCTATTTTAACATATCGATTTGACAATAAACATTCTTGCATTTGGAATGTATTGCTCTTTTCCCACTAACGCTATTTCAGAACATCAAGTATAGGTTTATTAACACGGAACGTATATATAGAAATTGCGCGAGAAAATTATGCAAATTTTGAATTAGAATATTTGAGGCGCTGTACTTACGAACTAATAGTTTGTTTTTAATGGTAAAACACATTTTCTAAAAGCATAACTATCAAAATGGCATTATCTAATTCTATTTCTATTACATGATTCATTTTACATGTAATGCAAACCATTATTCCACTAAATTATGATATTTAAATGCTTCTCAAATTGATGATAGATAACTATTTTCAAATAAATGTTAGTTTGTAACGTTATAATTTGAAATGTTGCTTTTAATGCATTATACAACATATCTACATATATACATATATCTAGATCTTTAATACATAATACAACATATCTTTAGTACTTCCTACTATTATTGAATTCTAACCGAATTCAATCATTTATCATATCGCTAATATACAGGAAATGCCAGTGAATTGTAGTCCATATTTTGGGACAATGTCCAGCAATGAAAAGTTCAATAATTCAGTTTTTTTTTTTTAGTTTAAATTCATGGATTACTTTTCAGTGTAACAATGTAGTATTATGCAATTTTAAATTCGAAAGAGCGGTGGTGAAAACGAAAATGGGTTAAATTGAAATTCATAACAAAATTATATAAGTCTACTTAATTGATATAGCTTTCTCGTAAGTAATATAGATTAAAAATATGTTATGATATTTAATTCAACAATTTTTAGTTTTAAGACGAATATTCTCTTTCAAAATTACTTTAAGTTTTGTTATTAATAAACATTGGATTTTTAATACTTCAAAGTTATATTATTATGAATTTACAAATCTTTTGGAAAATGATATTTTAATATTTCGTTTATCAATCTGATTTCTTACCGGGATTTGGATCGGAGAATAGTTTAATCTTGTAAAAATGCGGTAAGATGATTTCACTAAACGCAAGTAAGAATGATTTCACAGAAAAACTTAACAAATCGTAATATTTTTTGTCGATATTGAGTGCCTTGTTGAAAAAATATTCATATAAAACATTTTTTCGACAAGGCACTCAATATCGACACAAAATATTACGATTTGTTAAGTTTTTCTGTGAAATCATTCTTACTTGATTTTAGAGAAATCATATTACCGCATTTTTGCATGCTTAAACTATTCTCCGATCCAAATCCCGATAAGAAATGAAATTGATACTTTGATATCTCGTTTTTCATTCTCCAAAAGATTCTTAAATTCATTGTAAAAAAACAGAAACTGCGTTATAGCATAAACACTAGGGTGGTTCGAAAAAAAATAATTTTTAATTTTTGAAACGCATGAGGTGAAAAAAGTTGATACACATCTTGATAAGAAAAACTGCAAAAAAAAAATTGAAAAAAAATAATATCTTCCGATCGCGCATTCACCTCAAAGTTTGGAGAAAATACAAAAAATAACTATTTTTCCTAAATTTTTTTAAATTTCTAAACGTTATATATTTGAAAGGCAATAGTTTGCAATGTGTACTGAAAGGGTGGTATAAAACAGGAAAACACTATTTTATGCATTTTTAAAACATATGTTAATAATAAAAAATACACAAAAGTTACATTATTTGTAAGAAATAATGATTTTTCTGTAAAATGGGTAATAATGTTATTTCTTAAATTTTTTATTTTAAACATGCTATTATTCATTTGGTTCACTTTTTTCTCGAGCTTTCTATCCCAGTGATGCACTTTGAAGGAAATTTTTGTTGAAAAGTCGGGCATTATGGATCTTTAAAAAAATGTGCTGTCCTAACGTCTTTTGCGACAACGCCACCTACTTTTGTCTTGTCTCTCTACATTAGCGTTCCACAGCTTGTGAGTGACAAGGAAACAAGTTGAAGTCTGATTTCAATGGTCCATAGTAACATAGATACTCTGACCAATTTCCCCAGACATAGGCCAATCCCGATGTGAAACGATGTGAATCGGTCGTTGGAAACAATATTAGCCAATCTCGCCCAATTCTGGATAAAATATAGAAGAGGTTTTGATAAGCCGATGTACAGTTTTAAACTTGGGATATTGTATTTATGAGAAACAAAACTATGTGGTGGTTTTTACTTGTTTGTTAAAAAATCGTGTATTTTGGAATTATGCTCCGTCAGACTAGTCAATCTTATAGTCTCACCCTGTTTCTACCAATACAGCTGTGCTACCTCGGATGCGCCAGTCTTTGCTAACTAATGTCCGTTTGTTTCTCTTAACAAAGGAGGGGTCCTACTACGAGCATTCCAATTAATTATGCCCACTCAATGCAGTCAGGATACCTACAATAAAGTTAAGTTTAGTTGTCTTGAAATGCCTGATAGTCTTTCTCTAGGAAAGTTCTCGCGATTTCAGAACCTGATGCCTCAGTTTTTTTTTACATCTCTCCTTGCGTACAAAATCATTGCCGAAATCAAATTTTTTGAGTGAGGGAAGGAAGCATTTCGTCCAATAACTGAGTTTAAAACTTGCAGTAAATATTCAGGGAGGTATCGAGACAATCGAATTGCCACATATATGTTCTTAGGTCCTTCAGAAAATTAATTTTTTTAATGTAATATCAAGAAGATATAACTGAGTTGTGTTCAGTACTTTCATCTCAAGTTGAGGAGTTAAACATTCAACAAGGTAAAAAATCAGTCAGGGGAAATTTTTCAAGGTTCTTCAATTTTTTTATCTCACTGAAAGATGTTGTCCAGTTGTAGTACTATCTACGTGTTTAAATATGTCTGAATGGTAGTTCGTTGGAGTATAGGAGGCATATATCCCAATGTAGTGGTCTCCCAGAGTGCAATTTGATCTGTCAGATTATTTCCAGCCAGTATTCATGGCTGACCCAATCAGAGCCACGTGCGTTATGATCCAATGACTAAGTTAGGATGCGTTTTGATCCAAGTAAGTTTATGAGCTTCAAAGGAAGAGAAGGCACCACGAGAAAGGCCACCCAGATTAAAACCCGCCAAAATACAATTTTTATCAATGTTTCAAAGGTTATGCGAGAATAATTATTATTAAATAATTACTAATTTGATTTTTTTCCATGTTCTATCTATTTCATTCCACACAATACAAACTAATGTAGCTCGATAATTTAGTGATTAGCGTATTCTACAAATTGATGGAAAAAGGGTGTTTTTTGTATTTATTCCAAACTTTGAAGTGAATGCTTGAAGTAAATAAAACAATTTTAACAAAAATATGTAAAAAGTAACGTTAGTATCCATTTTATAGAAAAATAATTTTTTTAATAAAAAAATGTATTTTTGAATATTTTTAATTATTAATATACGTTTTAAAAATGCATGAAATAGTGTTTCTCTGTGTTATATCACCCTTTCACTATACATTGCAAACTATTGCTTTTCAAATATATAACATTTAGAATTATAAAAAAAATTAGGAAAAATAGTTATTTTTTGTATTTTCTTCAAAATTTGAGGTGAATGCGCGATCGGAAGATATTATTTTTTTTCAAAATTTTTTTTATAGTTTTTCTTATCAAGATGTGTATCAACTTTTTTCGCTTCATGCGTTTCAAAAATAAATAATTTTTTTTTCGAACCACCCTAATAAACACCTTTTAAAAAATTGTCAAAAAAAGCAACTTATTTAACATGTATCTCTTTTTCAACATTAGTACTAGCACTGTGAAAAATAAACAAAACAAACACTTGTTTCCGCTCTCGTAGTGTTGTGTAATCGAGAAAGTAGCATTATTTTTATACTAGCCTCTAAGTCTTCCCCCTCTGACGAGCATTTCCCGGATCTCCTAAATTACAAACTCTTTTAAATTATTATTTTTTTTTTATTATTATTATTATATATTCAAACTAACAACAAATAGAGTTTTAGGTAATAATCAATTGGATACTGGTCCTGTGCAAAAACATTAATTTTCAATTGTCATCTTACGCATTCAATCTGCATTTTTCATCGAAGTATCCTCTTCAGACAGAAAGAGTCATTAAGGAAGAAAAATTGTTCTGAAAATAAATGGAAACTTTTCAATAAGTTTCATCTTGTGTTATTATTTCCAAATCATACAATGCTCCTTTAGACTTCAAAACATTTTTTGTTTTGAATTTGCATATTGTTGTTCTGGACATATCAAAGGAATTTTAAATCCAGTTTTCGTTTTTCCCCCAGAATAAAAGATCTCATGAAATTGAGTTTGAAAAGCAGATAAATTTCAAAAATAGCTTTTGTATGCGTGATAAGTAGTCTTTCTTGGGTTAGTGTAAATAAACATTTATGCTGGTGTTGAACTTTTCAATAGAGAAACTCAATTTCTTGTTGATATTCAGTTAATAATCATTTTTAGAGATCTTCACGTCAAACAAGGAATTCGTTATGTTGAATTGATATGAATTTGTTTTTGAGATTGAGTAAACAAATTTAGTAGATGTTTTGTGTTAAAGTTAAAAACTATCAATTTAAACTTTCACTTTATATTTTTCTACAGATAAAATACTAAACATGCTAAAATTTTTATAGGATACACTTATGACTTATTAAACTTAAATTTTGAATAAAAACTCTTCGCAGACAAACAGAATTATGTTTGTAAATAAAATGTACTATATTTTTATAGGAATGTTTTTTTTATTTACACAAAAAACATTCCTTATAAGTAATAAACAACTCAGAACTTATTTAATTAAAACGGAAAAAGTGTGTTCAAATTGTAGGTCATTTAAACATTTTTTTTCTTCAATAAAAATGGACAAAATGTATTAATGTGGAACTTGCCTTTATGAACATGTTAAAATGTTGTTTTGAATGATTGTGAGACATGACTTAGTAAAAAAAAAATTACATTATTCCTTATATTATTACTCTGTAAATAAATATTTCCCTTTTCATATCGATGATAAATACACTTCATTTTAGCACTTTTCTGTCTTTCCATATTACCACTCAATTCAAAACTTTCTGAGACCATTCCCAAACTTAAACACTTATAAAATAAAACCATGAATATCTTCAGGTATTTAATAGCATAAACCATTTTAAACAAACAATATGACTAAATACCATCCGAAACAATCATATACGGTGTTTACTGCAACATCGAACAACTTCTCCAGACATTCTTCGTTTTTGAAACCCATCAAAATTCCCTTTCATTTTTCAAACTTCACCCAGAGAATTCCAACCCCGGGATTCCCCCTCAGCCGAGACTATTCCACCCTCTTCCATTTTTATCCAAAATAAATCCTCCTACCATTAAAGACGCATTCGAATTTCGAATGTTTGGCATATCTTCTTTTTGGGAAGAGGCCGCAATCGCCTTTTCCGCTGCAATACGCTTTGTTAGAAAGTATATATGTATATGCCCCCAGCGGAAACTACCAGTAGATAAGCAAGGCCGGCAGTGAATAGTGATAGTGAGGAGGGCATTCTATAAATTTTAGCGCGGGAAAAGTTTTAGTTTTCCCCCAGAGGAAAGAGGACTGTTGCATTACTGGCAATCAGTTGCTTTCATTGGAGCTGATCGATTGTGCTTTTGGTGGAGAGTGTGGGTGGAATAAGATTCTGGAGTGTGATACTCTAGGGAAGAAGGGTACGCCTAAGTATTAAGTTGCTTTGTTTTAGTTGCGTTGTTAATTCGAGAGAAAGGCGTGGGTTTTGTTGTTGGACAATAATACAAAGGAAAAGTGAGGATCAATATTGTGGCGTTGTGTCGTTGATTGGGTATAAATGTCATATATCAGTTGCTGGCTCCTAAACTATTTATGTTGGTCTACTGTAGATAAAACGGTGTAATAAATATATTTGGTTTCATTTTCCAGTTAAATTACGCTTCCTGACATATAAATCAAACTGCGATTGATCTAATTTGAACCTAAGTAAAATATTATGTATTATACTTTGCACCATGTACTTGAAAAAAGTGTAGTATTTTAACAATAAAACATTCGTTTTGCATTATGCTAATGTATCTAGCATTTCACGATGTTATACAACGAGAAGACTTTTGTAGTAGACTAACAATTTTGATTGAAGAGAAACAAGAGTTTATTATGTTTAAAATAGGAAATGACTATTCTTAGAGTTTGAATTAAGAGTAGAGGGATTTGCATATCAATTTATTGAATATTATGAGATAGACTATTAAATTATATCTATAAATCTGTGACAGAACAAAGTATGTCAATAGAGTTATTGTACGGAACATTTTCCTAAGCATTAATAGAACAAGGAAAATTGACTTTCTGGTAAAATTGCAGGGAAAAAACTCGACTTCCAGATTTTAGCATGATTGAGCAGGAAGATGAGCCAAGAATATATTTAACTGTACTTTAGGAATAAACCAGTAAATAAAATATGTTTGATACATTTTGAAGCCGGATGCTCTAGAATCATTGCGTTAAGTTTCATGACGATTAAAAAGAGTTTCTCAACAAGAAAAAGATGGCAACGCTATTGAAGATCGCAAATGGCAACAGAGCACAAGAAGCAAGAGCGTTATGGCCTTCGAAAAACGGCTTCATTTCCCCCCCCCCTTTTTTTTTTAAATATATCATGTAACTTTAACTGTAAATTTAAACTCTAAATTTAACTCTAAGTTACATTAAAGTAGGTAAGCCATCAAGAAATGATAAAGATTATTTGAAATCTACGTTTTAATTGACCTTTTCAGCAATCACTACTATTCCATCCACTTCTTACACTTTATTTCGCTGGAACAAAACACATTGCATGAATTTATTCATTCATTGTTTGGAAATTATGTCTTGCTTCATTAATCCTAAAAATAGTCCCACCAAATCATACACTTTAAGATTAAAATTATGTTACAAAACAGGTATGAGGCACAACATTTATGGACTTAGCACATGACCAGTGGCGGCTCGTGGGTATTAAAAGTGAGGGGGCCCAAATTAACAATTGCATGTCATGGGGGGGGGGGGACATGCAAATATCAAGACACATGAATTTCATGTAATTTTGTAAGTTAAATTATCTAAGCATACTGATATCTGATAAAGTAAATATTTCAATAAAAGGAATTATTATTACAAAAACGACGCGACGTTTCGTTTGAGAATGGACGACGTCAGGAAGGGTAAAATGAATGCACTTGCACCTTTTGCTTTTGAAAATTAAAAATGAAGCGAAGAATTCCTAGGCAAAAAAGTAAAGTACAGGCTTCAAATTATTCAATTGAACGTAAAATTACGTAATATCTATTTATAAATTGTTCCGTAAGAAATCCGATACTCATTCACGGTTGAAAATTCCTATTTTTAAGCTTTAGCTGCTTTGCACAATTTTGTATGCGATCTGCACCCCCTTGCCACTGTCACAAAAAAATAAGTGAAAGTATGAAAACCGATGTCTCTCAATTTCTATTCTGTATTTAAGAAAAAGAAAACAAAGAGTTAGGGAAGAGTTATAAAATAAATAAAGTCAAAACCTTGGTTAAAAATTCTGTAGAAATCACAGGGGAAATTTTTTCATCAAATATTACATGAATCATAGAAAAAAAAACAAGAAAAAAAAGGGCGACAGCAACAATTTCACTTTTCGTAACTTTAGAGTAAATACTTAAATAAATAAATTTATAATGTTTTAAAATAATTTAAATAAGTCATTTTAAAGACATCGGTATTGCTCCTAATATTCAAGTCAATGATATTTCATGAATCAATTCATGCAAAATAATTTTGGCTTAACAGTAGAATTAATGAAAAATACCATTAACTTAGAATGTGCAATATTTATAAATTTGCAACCAAAGTCAAAGGTATTGTTATATTGACCAGTTCAACAGTTTTATTTGAAATTCGTGAAAAAATGAATAATTACTTGATTTGAGGATAAATAATTACTTGAAAAATGCATTGCATATGCATCTCAAATTTGAGATGTCTACTTACATTGAAACCAACCTGCAAAACATCCGATGGGGCTCGATTTGACGACGTTTCACATGTGAATTGAATATATTGCCTCTGGTCAATGAGTTTTGACATAGCAATAGTTAAAAATAGGTGTTTTACCATGATTCTTGATATTTTGAAAAGAAGTTGAGCAAACATGGAACTCGCATCAAATTTTAATATTTTATTTAATTCAGAATTTATTTTGAGAATTGGATCCTACCTGAGTTAAGAATAAACATCGTTTCTTCAATTTTAAGAATGCACAAATTTTATTTGACAATTTCAAATTGCTTGTATGATTTTGCTTTTTAAAATTCATGACTCAGATTCTTTACTAAATGCTCATGAAATTTTTTTCTGGTAACAGTAACTAGGTTTGCTTCATCTACATTATACATATTATTTGGGAGAGGGAGGGGGTTGAAAATTCTGTAACTGGACGTTTATCTTTTAACTTTAACACAGCATTATACGATGGCTTAGTTCTAGTGGAGCCACTTAATTAGAGAATAACATTTTTTATTCTCTGTATAGAAATTCTTCCGTTGATGGCATCGGATTGTAAGTTACGTTAATAATTTAATAGGATATCAAATATTAATGTGAGACAAATCACTTTTTCCGATCATATGGACGACATTTAAATACTCAAACATTTTTCTTGAAAAAAGTAAATATCTAAATAAAAGCAATTTGCAGAGAAAATCTTACTCTTACATTTTGAAAAACAAAGAGCGAAAATGAATGCAATGGATATTTATTGTAGCCACTTTTTTCGCACCGTCATACTAGAGGACCAACGTGCAGTCGCCGTCTCTACAAAAAATGGCCATTCCTTTACAGAGAAGTCCACCCCAGAGCAGAGCGATCAGGGATGTTTTCGAAATTTTGTATTTTTGCTTTGGCAAAACAGGATGTCACGTGAAAGTCGCAATCTTATATGCCCTATCGGTTTCAAATTCAAGGTCGTCCGAAGAAGGGGTCATTTTGTCCCCAGGAAAACTAGCATCTTTAAGAGAAGGGTCGCTTTTTTACAGTAATGATTGTGATTGATTAAAAAAATTTCTAGTTTGTTGCAAGAGCTTCCTGCTCCCTTTACAATAGTTAATGTCTAATGACAGAATATATAAGTTTTAAGCTTTTTTTTTAAATATTAAAAAAATCCCACAACAAAACAATATTAACAAGCATATATGTGAGTGGCGCCAGGGTCCAAAAAAGTTAGCCGCCGCTGCACATGACGAAATAAAACAAAACAAAAGCCTATTTATAATAGAAAGTGTTCCTTCATACTTAATGGAAGTGGTACAATGGGAGACTAAGTAAGTTCTGTCTTTAGTACTTCCCTGACCGTTACATTTCCATTTCTTCAACACGTTTGAGTGTGTTCAGATCCTGTTCCGGAAGAGGGAAAACGTGGCCTTCACTAAATGTTGACCATTGATTCTCATTACCATGCTTTCTTTTTCTGAGTCCTATTGACAGACTGGTAGGAATAATGTGACAATTTTCCGTCTCCTGTCATCCGAAGCTAAAATTGTTAGAAGTAGACATGAGGAGTAAAACATGGGATAGGTGGCTTATATTGAATCGCCAGTTGAACAATGTCACATAAGGGGGGGGGGGGGGGTCTGGAACTCAAATTTTTTTAAATTCTCAAAATAAATACATTATTATTATTAAAAATAATGCAAATATTTTTAAACAAAATGGCATAAAATTTTGTTTCCATCTTTGGTAGAACTTGAAATATTCAAGTTTTTGTTACATGACAACTGTATCTCAGACATGCTATCTTGAAACTTTGAAACTGTTTTTCTCTGTGATGGTTTTTTGCCCCTTTTTTGAGTTTAAATTGATATAACTTAAAAATTACTTGATATAAATCTATGAAACTTTCCATAATTATTTTTCATATATATTTCTTTAATTTGTCGTCATGAATTATGTTTTTTTATTTAACTTTTTAAAAAAAAAGCTTTTGGAACTTAGCATACTATGGATTTTATACAGGTTTTGCACAAAATATTTTAATTTTTTTAATTTTTTATAATTACTTCATTGAAAAAACATGACGACAATTTTTGAAATGAATTGTAAGAAGTAGTTTTATGTAAAAAGGAAGTGATTGAAAAAAAAAAAGTTTTTTAGCTGTATCAAATTTAGGAAATATCAAAATTTTGAAGTTTTTTTAATTTAAAAAAAAATATTGTTAAAATTTGAAAATTTAAAATAGTTTTTAAAGTTTTAAAGCATTATACAGTACTGCATAAAAAATTTCAGAAAAATAATTCTAAAAATAAAGATTTTAGAATTTTGAGTACCGGACCCCCTATTTTTTGGCCACAATAACCATTATATTTCTATTTAAAGTATGAATTTTACTTTCAATTGCCCAAAATGCAACATAGGATAATGAAAGTATTGCATTTGGTAAAGTAATTTTTTTTTTTTTTTTCATTTCGGAACATTTCGGAACGTAATGAGTTAAAAAAAAAAAATGGTGTTGAAAAATATATGTAAGTCCGTTTTTGTGACTGTGAACAGCATAACTCAGTGACCTATGATAGTCAAATTTTGTATACGAGTTAGTGGTAGTCATGGTATATGTTATTAAGGTTGAGGTGAAAATAGCACATGCGCATAAGGTAGTTTAAAAAAAAAAAAATTATAACTATTTTGAAGAAAACCGCCGTGTTCTAAACATAACAACCTCAGAAATTCTCTTAGAAACACGATAAATGCCTAAAAAGTAGTAGGGAAATGAATATCTTTAACACAGATTTCTCTTCTGTTGAACATCGCTCATCAAAGACTGTTTCATTTGCAAGAAAGAATAACGTAAGAATTATCGAAACGTATATTGTCAAATTCCCCATTTTGGATTTTTTTTTTTTTGGTCAATGTAAAAATTAATGGCAAAAATATCACCAAACTGGTATTTAAAAAAAAAAAAAAAATTAATGAATTTCAGAAAACGGTCAATAACACCAATCCACGTCAAGTGCTGTGATCAGTTTTATCGTTTGATTGAAAGTTATGTGATGTTCCATATCCTTAGTTTACACCAAATACAATAATAGTAATACAACAAGACCAAATACAACAAGAATAAAATATCATTAACAAATTTGAATGGAAAACAATTGGAGTTTTTAAAATGGCTTTTAATTATTTTTTAAGTTTCTATAAAGCTAGCTTATAAAGTTATATAAAGAACTTTTTATACGGTGATAAAACAATATTTTTCTTTCAGATTTTATTAATTTTTATCACTGCCGTTATACCTAATGTAAAATTTATATGTTTTAAAGCAATATTGAGGCCAAAAAATGAAGCATTGGATATTTCATGAATCAGGGATAGGAGGATGAATGCTCTTAAATATGATAAAGCAGAAACAATGGAGTCAAACGCAAGCGCAAATTATTTTTAATTAGTTTATACCCTAGATAAAAATTGAATGGATAATTATTAAGTTTTCTTCCTAGGAAGACAATCCGTCTTAATTTCGCAAAGATAAATATATTTGAAAATTGAGGGTTAAAGAAAGGATCAAGTCAATATGACAAGCTTTCGGCACAACTAATATTCAAGCATAGTTCAGTATTATTCGAAAAAAATTGTTAGACTGAGACATTTTGGGAATAAAAGCTTGAGAATAAGAGAAAATGACGAGAAAAAAAAAATTCGTGTGAGGGAAGAAAGTATTTTCCAGAGCAATGTGAAATAGAAAAAAAAATGTTTTTTTTTTTTTTTAGTAAATGATTGGGTTCAATATAAATATTAAATATGCATTCATTTTTTTTAGTGAAAATGTATCATATATCAATTTCTTTTTATGTAATTACTTTGATTGAAATATTTTAAGCATCCCAAGTGAGCTCTTAACCTACTTCAAGGAAAAGAAATAAACTTTCTTAAGTCTTTAAGTTCAAAATTAAACATAGAACATTATTTTTGGTCAACAAAAATACATTTATTGTTGAAATATGTTTATGATAAGTGTATGAATGTGGACAATTTCAATAAAATGTCGACGATGTCCTTGTTGTGGGCAAATACTCATTCCTTTTGGAATCCAACGAGCCCACTTCAATAGTTGAGCACACAAGCTTTTATTCTTTTCACCAGATGTCAATGACGTAATGATGTAAAATGACTTACTAATAATGGTATTGATAATAAATATCTATTTTTAAAATAACCAACAATCCTATTTCTTTTACTCACAAATAATTGCGTAAAAAGTTATCCTTCCCCCAAGCGTACATATTACTAGTTTATTTTTATTCCAATTCTTTGAAAAAAATCATCTGCACAGAAAACTCTGTAAAGTTAACGAGATAAGTATCAAACGAGATTATTTATTTTTGAATTGACAAAAACATTAGGCTGAGTGACATACCGATTTCGTAAATCAATTAAGTCATTTAAGTAAGTGAATTTATTTGATCCTGTTTGCAGATGGGTCGTGTAAGAACAGACTCGATAACGATTCTTCCTTTGGAATCGAATAGGAACTGAAGGGAAGAAATTTGCATTTGACAAAAATCTCATTGGAATTGCGTTCCATTTTAGGATTGGAGCTCGTTACCTAAAAGTAAATAATAGACAGTCGATAGAAAGTAAAGATTTCCTTTTAACAGTGGTAAATTGAAATTTTTTTTATTAATTGCACAGAATATTTAATTCAAACAGATCATTACTTTTCAATTTGATTTTCGTTTCCTAGGAAAAAAAATTAAAAGTGTTGAAGGAGTAAGAAACGATAAAATGTATTCCCCATTTCCAGATTACTTGTGCAAAAAATCGTGCATTCATTGAAACTCTTTGGTTTTATAGCAAGGTAAAAGAACTCATTCTTTTTTTTTTATTTAATCTTAAAAGCGAAATCTTTTCAATTTCCTATTTTTTTACTAATTAAAGAAATGGATGAACTTGTGCGTAACTCCAATTTAAATAAATGTGCTCTGTTAAAAACTGCAAAACAGTCCATACATTTAACTTTGTCGCTATTACTAGTAATGGACAGCCCTGATTTTTTTAAAAAAAGGCTACCTAATGCAAAACTAAATAGTTAGGACCATTTTGTGTTAAATTTAACTAACCTGGTTTTGGTTGAGTGTAGTTAGGAATGCACACCCGAGTGATATAACTAAAAGTCTTATAAAGAACGATGGAAATTAGTTGACGGGTTTCGAAATGAACTCCCTTTAAGAAGGGCGTAGTACTCACAACGAATTTTGGAGTTGCATGTATGACTAAAAATGGAGTTTTCAGGTGGATTTTTGGCAGCGATTTTCATGTTTCCAAGAGAAATTAAGAGAATTTTTCTTAGGCTTCTTTGAGTTTGGCAACTAAAAACTCAATTTTACCTTAAGGGGAGAACTAAGTTTGTACCTTATTGAGTATTGGTATGTAAGAAAAAATATGGAATTATTCTGAGAAAGTAAGTTATTTGCAGAGATTTAGCCTAAGTGATTCAAGATTTGTAAAAAAAACAAAAAAACAAAAAAAACCCGTCTAATATACGTTTAAAGGATAACAATAAATGGATTTTGGTTTCCCGGCATACACAGTTGAGACTCAATACATCCACTTTTGAAATCAACACTACACACACTTGACTGATTCACACCATCACTCAAAGCTGATTTAGCATTGCTACATCAAGGAATCCTGCATGTAAAGTAGGCAATTGCCCTACGAAAATGAAAAGTTTATAAAAATGAAAAGAATGTCCAAAATACATCTAAAGGGTAAAAATAAATTGGTTTTGGTTTACACACACACACACACACACACACACACACACACACACACACACACACACACACACACACACACACACACACACACACACACACACACACACACACGACTTGACTCACTTTTGGAGTCACACTGCACACTCTTGATTGACTCACCGCCACTCAATGCTGATTTAACAATGTTACATTAGGAATTCAACGAAGTACGCAAATGCCCCACGAAATTAACCCAACACAACTAGTTCGATCTAATGATCATATTTCACCATATTATGCTAGCTGGACTAGCTTACAGCAATCAACTGATTCACCTGCCGATATAGTCAACTAACTGTCGATAATGAACTGTCGATATAGATAACTGATTCACCTAACGATATAATCGTTATAGATGCCTGTAATACTACAATGCATCTATAATGATTTGTGAGTGCCTGTATTTTGGACTATACTGATTTCCGCTTCAATTTAACTTATTTCAAGCATTTAGAAACTTCGTGACAGTGCTAAAACCGTAACTGGACTCCGTGATAAATATCGTGTTATGAACGTGCCGGTGGTTGATGAGGATGGGTGGACAATTAACCAATCACAGCTCATTTTTATAGTTGGGTGGGAATGCGAGAAACCTTGTAAAGTGCTAGATTAAATATTTTTTGCACATTATTACTAATTAAGGTCTACTATTTGGCATTTCTGTTGTGTACAATTCAATATTTTATTTTCAAACCTCTACAATCATATATATATATATAAATATATATATATATATATATATATATATATATATATATATATATATATATATATTGGGTTGTTCGGAAAGTAATTTCGTTTTTTTTTTGGGAACATGAAAGACAATTTTCGTATAATGAATAAATATTTTATTAAATTATATATTGGCCATTCTGGTCCAACACCTTTTGCCATTTTTCTGGCAGTAACATGATTCCCCGCTCATAAAATTTTTGGTCCTTGCTGGTAAAAAACTGATTCAGGTGGTTTTTGACATCTTCATTTGAGGTAAAGGTTTTACCATCCAAAAAATTTTGCAGGGACCGGAACAAATAATAATCGGAAGGCGCCAGACCTGGAGAATATGGTGGGTGTTGCAGTATGTCCCATCCAAGCTGTAAAAGCTTTTGGCAAGTGACCAAACTTGTATGAGTCCTCGCGTTGTCTTGGTGGAACAATACACCCTTCCTGTTGGTTAATTCTGGCCTCTTCTGTTTAAGCGGTTCTTCTGTTCAATTTGTCCAGCTGATGACAATAGACTTCCGAATTAATAGTTGTATTGTCTGGCAAAAGCTAAAAAAAATACGATTCCTTTGAAATCCCACCAAACGGACAGCATCACCTTTTTTTGGTGAATGTTGGCTTTTGAAACGCTTTGAGCCGGTTCATCTTTTCTGCTCCATGACCTCTTGCGTTTCACATTGTTGTATACGACCCATTTTTCGTCCCCAGTAATAATCCGCTTCAAAAATGGATCATTTTCCTGACGTTTGAGGAGCGAATCACACACGTCAACGCGACGACACAAATTTCGCTCCGTAAGAACATGGGGCACCCACACATCGAGCTTCGAGGTTAAGCCCAGGCCTTTCAAGTGGCCATAAACAGTCGAATTCGACAAATTTAACCTCTCACCGATCTCTCGTGTGGTTATTCGCCGATTTGCATCAACTAATGCCTTTATCTCGTCTTTATCAGCTTCAACTGGCCTTCCCGAACGTGGTGCATCTTCGACATCAAAATTGCCTGATCGAAACTTTGCAAACCAATTCTGGCACTGGCGTACTGTTAACACGCCTTCACCATACACATCCGTCAATTTTTCTCTCGCTTGGACAGCATTTTTACCTTTTCTATAGTAAAAAAGTAAAATATGACGAAAATGCTGCTAATTGCTCTCCATATTTAAAAGGGCACCAACCAAAAACTACTGCGTAGAATTAATAGAACTTTTTCACACACAAGCCTTGCAATATCAGCTCTCAAGACATAATGGTTATGCGGCTTAAGTGTGAAGTTGGTTTCGAAAAAGTGTAATTAAGTCCTCTGACGGGAAAAAACGAAATTACTTTCCAAACAACCCAATATATATATATATATATATATAGTTCATCCAACGATCTAGCAATGGCTTCATTTTCCCAGCGTTTACCAGTCAATCCAGTTGTTTTTCTATATCGATGATTATGACTTGGATTCTATGAAAGCTCTGTTAGGTTGGAATATTAACGGCAAAGTAATACAGGGAACTGAGCATTGTACTTTAACTCATAAAGTAAATTTATTTAAGTTTATTCCTAGTTATGGGACAAAATTAGATTTTCTACCGTTGAAATGTTACTGTTTAACTGAAATTAGTTGATGCATCACGGTTGCGCATGTTTGTGTTTTACTTATCAAAGTTAAAAGTTTGGCTTTTCAGCTTCTAAAGGATCAAAAAATGATATATTATTATCGTTTTAAAACATAATTTCTTTACATTATCCTCTACAATATTTGTATTTAAGGGCCAATAAGTTGTATAAAGAGTTATAAAATCAAAGTATTCCTTATTTTTTTGTAAATTATAGCAAGAAAACTGTAAGTAGGTTTTAAGAAAAAAATATTTTTGTATATGTGGAGAAATGATGACATTGACTTTTATAACTAATATCAGGATTAATATTCCGGATTGGCATTTGTGAATGTTGTAGCGAACAAAAACAAAACTTACCTTTAAGGAAAATAATGAAATACTCTATGAAATATTAAAATTAAAAATTTGTTATGTTAATGTATCATTTAAGGAATTTGCAATATCATACTTCATTCGGCAGCTCAAATTACAAACTTACTAATTACACCAAATGTAATTAACAGCTATAATTGAGCAGCAATAGCAAAGTGAATGAAGGAGTATGTATCATAAGGTAACTTTTAGGGCATTGACTCTAAAGTTTTTACTTTTCATTCTTGTGTGTGTAACATACCACAGTATAAAGACAAAATACAATGCTAAGCATTTTAGTGATTTGGAATAGGTATCAGAAATTACCTAGACGCTTACAATATGCACTGGTGTCCAAAAGTTAAGCATAATTGGTAATTATGTGAATAAAAAAAGGAACTGTACATCAGAATGGTGGGAAACGTGATATGCGAGTGTAAAATGGTTATAAAATAAGGAAGCAAATCAAAAGAACGATAACAATTAATTTTATTATCCAAAGTAGCAGTTTGAAAGAAACTGAGAATAGCAACGGTTCACACTTTAAAGAAAAAATGAAAGAAAACATTAAATAAAATACTGATGCTGCAGTTTAATAAGGCGTGTGATCATCTCTGACAGCTAGGCACGCTGCACAGCGATCTACCATACTTGCTATGAGATGATGAATGAGTTGTGGGCTCAAATGGTTCCAAGCTTCTTGGAGAGTTCTCTTCAGTTCTGTAACGGAGCTTGGTGGGTGCGAAAGGGCTGCAATTTGTCTCCCGACCATATCCCATACATGCTCGATAGGATTTAAATCAAGGGAGTTGGCAGGCCACGACATGCGCTGGATGTTTTTCGTTTCAAGGAAGTCATCAACCAGCACCGCTCGGTGACATGGCACATTATCATCCATGAATATGAAGTTAAGACAGACAGCACCTCGAAACAAGCGAACATAAGGCTCAAGAACTTCGTCTCTGTATCTTTGACCAGTCACAGACCCCGTGTCAAAGGAATGACGGTCTGTGCGGTCATCCATCATGATGCCTGCCCATACCATTACTCCCCTTGATGGAAAATAATGTCTTTCAGATATGTTTCTTGGTTCAAAACGTGTTCCACGTTCTCTCCATATCGTTACCCGACGAGAATCACTACTCAGACTAAACCGGGACTCGTCACTGAACATCACATTGGCCCACTCTCCCACACTCCAATGATGATGATGATTCAAACTCCAGTTCAAACGAGCTCGTTTCTGAGCAGACGTGAGGCCAGCATGATTGAGTCTCCTGTAAACAGTTTGTCTCGAAATTCGTATTCCTGTGGAGACTGTGAGCGCCGAACCCAGTGATGTGGCAGTACTGACCCTCTGACGTCGCGCATTTATTACCAGATATCGGTCTTGGCGAGGGGTTGTGACTCTTGGTTGACCTGATACTGGTCGTCGGGTAACATCTCCCATTTTTTGAAACCTCTGCCACAGTCTTGAGATCACAGACTGGTTCACATTCAGAATTCGAGACACTTCGGTTTGTGATTGTCCGGATTCCAGCATTCCAACGATTTTTTCTTTCGCAAACATGTCCAATTGGCGTTTTGGTGCCATCATTCACGTTGTTTGATGGTTAACAACGCTCTTTAGCACAGCAGTTGCCCGAAAATTGTCTGAACTGCCTATGCTACGTGAATCGGTTTCTCTGCGCAGGTGTTTCACGCAGGTCGTAGTCGACTGAAAATTTTTGCAAAAACCAAATGTTTCTTCTTCACCCAATTAATATCCGCAAGAAGTTTGGAATAATTTAACGAATATTTACTCCATGTTTTTCGCATTTTACAATTTATGCTTAACTTTTGGACACCAGTGTACATCGATTGTAAAAACATGATTTACAAAAAATTCACATATCCGCTTTTTCAACTTAACCCGGCAATTAAAGTCGATGTTTTCGATCTGATTTTGATGTTGTATTTAAACTGGAATAACTTGCTAACAAATCATATAATAAAAAAATTTGATGCGAGGTCATTTTTGTCCATATGGGAAATATAAATCGGGTTTGAAAAATAAAGAGAAATATTTTAAATATCGTAAACAAGTTTTAGAAAGTGAGAAAAAATCTCATTTGGCGAATTCTCTAAATACTTTAGAGTGTGAAAAAAAAAAAATATAGTTTTTTTTTTTTGGTATAAAGTGATAGAAAATTTTATACATTATATGAGAATATTAAATATAATGATTTATCGAAATATTTTAGAGCGTGTGAGAAATTATCATAAAGCGAGTTTTCAAAATTTTTTGAACTTGAGCTAAAATTCCATATAGCAAAATCTCCCAATCTCTCATGTTATTATTAATCACATGAAGAAATTACAATTGGATGCATTTAACCTTACTACTCATTAAGGTAGTAGTCTGGTAACTTGGGTTAAAAAAATCGATTTTTTTTTTGCTTAATTTGAAAGTACAATGTCTTGAGAATATACTGTGAAAATTTCAGACAGAAATTCGAAATATTTCGGGAGTTATAACGAGTTTCCTAGAGCGCCTCGGAGTCCAACCTTTAAGGTCGACCGGCAGCTGCAACCGCTTGGACCCTTCTATTGTTTGCGCTTTTAGTATATTTAAGTTAAAATTCACAGTACTCTGTTAGTATTTGATCGTACGTTGACACGTAAGCATCTAAGATGGATAGGAAAGGAAAAAAACGTGGTACGAAAAGTCCTGGAGATCCAGGCATTAAACGCGTTTTTCTCAAAACATTGTTTTTCTGGTCGGCCCGGGTCCTAACTTTTTTTCTACTGAACCGATTGCTTTCAAATTTTAACAGGCTGTTTTTGCACACTTATAGTTCTCGTCGGTACTAACGAGAATTTTTTTCACCCCTAACTTTTTATTTTACAACCCTTTCTTTGCTAAAATAAAAGGACTTTTTTTTTTTCAAAGTCCGCCATTTTGTTATTTACCCTTGAAATTTAACTTCAGTAGTTCCGACCAGAATGACATATCTATAGATTAAGAATAATCAAGAATATTTGATTTCAGATAACATCAAGAGCCAAAATCACCCGGGCCACCCACGTGCATTTTTTTTGAGGTTCCAACTTCGAGTGACAATAATAATAGTAATAAACTATTAAATTTTTTCAAATAAATTTTTTTTTATATTTTCAATATGTAAATAAAAACACTCTAAATATTCAAGATAATTCATTTTTATTTTCCTATAAAAACCACCTTCCAAAGAAGTCATGAAAATAGGCATAAGTTACCAGACTACTACCTTAACTATAAATATCTTCGTTAAATTTCCTTTAATCATACAATAGCTGGGAGTGTTAAGTTGCTAAATTGACTAAAATAAACCTAAATTTGTTACAAGGGAACAACTTTCACCAGATAGCTGAATTTTTATTTAATTGTTTTTAATTTAAACTTCATATTAATTCAATAAAGCGTATAAAAAAGATGGTAGTATTAAGTACTATTACATTCATTTTAAACTTTTTGGGTTCTTAATTTACCTTCCTGAAAAAAATTAATGTAACCTATTAACTAAAATTATTTTGATATTAATAAACTATGATAAACTAAAATATAAAATAAAACAATAGTTTGCTTTGCATTATAATAACAAGTTGCTAGTTAATATTTTGTTGCTTGTGAAAAATACGAATCTTCATAAAAGTAAATTTTTCGGAAGACATTTTTCGCATGTATGTAAATTACTCTGAAAGTTCTAAGGTTTCCATAAAAATGTTTGATTTATATTTTTACTTCAACGTGAGTGATCAAAATAAATTTACATGCTTTTCTATTAAGTAAAGAAAACAAATAACTTGTTATAAACTTCCAAAGAATTCAGCAAAAGAAACATTGTCATACATATATTTAAAAAGAATTATGTTTGTCGTTATTTTATCAATAAACACGCTTTTTCAGAGTTTTGTTTACAAGATTTTTGGAAAAGAAAAATTTAACGTCGCTCATTTATGTGCTGTTTCTCAGCTCCTTGATCTTTGAAACTTGAAACTTCGTTCAAAAATTTGAAAAATTCTACCTTCCTTGTCAAATATTTGTTCTATTATTTAAATATTTTCCTTTACGAAACTTCAATATACTAGATAAAAGTAAAAATCTCTGAAAAAAAACCCCGGAATAATACTTTTCACTTTAAGCCGTTTCGAAATAATATTTAGATTATAAACACATTGAATATATTCAATGTCAAGTTCTTTTCCGAAGTAAAGCGTCATTTTGATAGTATGAGAAAACTATCACAATTTTTACTGTATATATTGGAGGTCAAATAATGTCAATTTGTACGTGAAGGGTATAGACTCGATGGCGCGATTTTTTCCAAGAGTTGACAATACAGGTGAAGGGATCAAGTCGAAATTTACGGCCTGATGGGGATTGGACAGAGAGGCAGGTGAGATGATTTATTCAGGGAGGACCTTCAGTCCCTCAAGTGCCATTAGATGTTCCTAAAATGTACGGAACATATAATTGTGAGGTTAAAAAGGACGAGCAAGCACTCAGAGGCAACTTCTTTTCTTTTTTTTTCGAATATCATGTTTTAACAAGTCAGACGGTAGCAGCTGTAATTTTCACGTTTTAAAAAGAGATATCGGACCAGACGAGCTGAAGATAACTGATCGTTCAGCTATGGAAAAGTCCTAGGCTGCAATCTTTCCCCAGTCGCACCTATTGAGCCCAAGTTTGTCATGACTGAATCTACGACATGTCCTTGATCCCTCAGCGACCTCGCCAGACTCCATGTCCAGATGACCAATCGATCCCAAGTAACCCATTGAGCCCAAGCCGTCCATGACTGAATCATTGAAATGTCCTCGTGACCTCATCAGTCTCCATGTCCAGATGACCAATTGATCCCAAGCCCTTCATGACTGCATCACTGACTCGTTCTCGAGCCCTCAGCGACCTCACCAGTCTCCAATGTCTCTCTCATTTAATTGTGTTTTATTACGAGTACAAACCAAACAACTACAATCATTCTACCTTACAACTAATCGAATTGTTTATTGTGTCAAAACAATAACAGTTAAATTATATAAAATTAATGCATATTTCCTTTTCATAGACTTCTTTAAATTAAAATATGATTATAAGTACAATTATTGCGAAGTAAACATAGTTTTTAATTGGTAATAGTTATGTTCTTGTCATTTAAGAAAACTTCAGAATACTAAGCTTAGGAATGAACATTCTAAGCAGTTAAGTTTAGATTTTGCTGCAAAAACAAATGAAGCGTTACGGATACGAAGAGCGAACTCAAAATCAGATTAACGCTTTTATTAGCTTCGTATATATCTATGTAACGGAATCTTTTAACTCGATTTTCAACTAATTCAAATTAATTTGAGATTTTGCACAATTATCAAGGACCGATGACAATACAATAATTCAATAAGTTTGTCGCATTACAGCAAGGATAAGTTCGTGTTGCCTTTGCGCCGTTAAACTCTAACCAACCAATCTTCTCCGGAATCGAACCTTAGTGTCCCGTTATCCGTTACAACCCCAGTTGTCACAGAGCCTACCATCGACAGTTGATAAGCAAACATTTGATAAATCTGTTTTGGGCACTACCGTTATACTATCAGCAAAAGTTATACATATTTATCATATAATAACGATGGAAGAGCCACCGATTGGTTTTGATCTAATATTAAAGCGTTCCTTTCATCTGGTTGGAACTCTGGATTGTGCAAAGATTAGATCTAGAAATACCACAGTTTTCCATGTAAATGTGAACACGATCTAAGGGGCCATAACCGAATTAATGAGCTATTCGCGGTTTCACCTTAACATGACGTGTACTGAGACATGCATGAGTTAACCATTGAGACAAGCCTATGACTACTCGCCGGATCAACTAATAAGGAGTTTCATTCACTTTTCACAATTGAATAATTAATAGTTTAAAAAACTAAAAACCACGCTTTAATAGAAAGCGTTTTTTTAGTCGCATTATCCTTACCAGGATCTTCAGGATTAGCGATTTTTCATATTCAGAGACACGGTAGTGTTTTGTGCCAAGTAATACGGCGTGTGCTAAGGCATACACATGACTTAAATTTGAGACAAGCGTGTGACTATTGGCAGGAACAAATAGAGAGTTTTGTACATTTAACAAAAAAAAATTAACTAAAAAAAAAAATTATAGTTTACAACAAAAATAATTACTAATTTAAAAAAACTAAAAAACACTCTTAAATAAAAAAATAAATAATAGTTTAAAAAACTAAAAAACACGCTTTAATAGAAAAGTGAACTAAAAAGTAGAAAATAATTTTAAATAAGTTTGAAATAAGAATAGTGATTAACAAGAAATATTTATTTTATTGTAAAAAAGCGTGGGGTGCTTTTTAAGATATTTTCACAATGGCTCTACTTTTACCAATATCTGTCATTAAATATTTACAACAATTGACATCAAGCACCCCACACTTTTTTTTGATTTTTTTTTTTCCACAAATCTTTCTTGTTAATCATTCTATTCTTATTTCAAACTTATTTAAAATTATTTTCTACTTTTTAGTTCACTTTTCTATTAAAGTGTGTTTTTTAGTTTTTAAGTTTTTTTAAACTATTATTTTACCATCTGAATCTAGACCCTTCATTGCTAGTATATTTTTCATGCAGAGTTCGCCCTTATTTTCCTCTTAACACGTTGACTGCCATATGAGTTGCATTCAACTCACTCCACTGGTTCTACACTATCTACTAATAAGTATTTGGACACCCATGCAAATGAGGATATCTGTGGTCTTGATCTACGTCACCCTTTATCCCAATTCATGGTAGACTCATCACCGACTACTACTCCACTCTTCTAGACAACAATGTGCTTCCTACGCTGTGTCAATTTTACGGGTTTGATCATTGTTACTTCCAGGATGACAACGCCACTTGTCATTTTGCGAGGTCCACCGTGGATTGGTACGATGACAACGGGGTAAACCGACTGGACTGGCATGCCCAGAGTCCAGTCTTGAATCCTATAGAACACCTTTGGGATGAGTTGGATAGCTGAATTAAAGGGTGCAGCAACAGTCCAAAATCGGTGGACGAACTTACATGTCTTAATAAGCCGAGTGGAGGAAAATACCACTGTCCATCATCTTGTAGAAAGACCACTTGTGGAAAACATGCCCGGAGGGTTAAGGCTATAATTGCCTAAAGTGGAAGCTCTAACACCTATTGAATATGAATAAATTGTGTTTATCTCTTTTATCACAGGTGTCCAATTACTAATTGGTAGATAGTGTATCTCTTAACCAAACAACGCGTCGACGAGCGCTGTGGTTAGGTGGTTTGATAATTTTGGCTCAAGAGCAACACGTGGTTCATACTGTGCCAAAGAAATTAGTGAGCATAAATTTAAAATTTAATAAAGTATCGGAAATATTAATAAAAGTCAAAGCTGAAATATTTTAATGCGTGGAAGCATTCCACAAAAAATGACTCGTGGTCTGTCAGACCGCATACAGCAGTTAATGATTAAATCAAATTGGCTCTTTAGATCGCAATCTGCAAATATCATGGCAGTCAACGTGTTAAAACACGCAGAGTTTGATACCAAGTAAGGAAAAATCAATAGATGTAAAACTATTCAAACGCGTTTTCAAAACCAACTTTTTCGTAGAAAAGTTTGCTCTTCGTATCAGCACGCCTCCAATAATAAAACTTCTTTAACTTCTAACTACGTCAAACTATATACGTTCTTTGTAACCTTTGCATTTATTATTAATGCTTATTTTAATACTTTATATAACCTATCGGCCGAAATCGTAACTTTGAGACAGAATGTTTGAGCCTCCGTTCTGATGCTGTGCAGTTTTAGACATGGACGACCCCAGGAGGGTGCAAGGAGGTGCACTTGCACCCCCCCCCCCCCCCCGGCTCTTGAAAATTTAAACAAAAATGAGAGAAAAGATTTAAATTCCAAGATAAAAAAAAGACTTATGCCGATTATAAAGGTTATCTTGCAATGAGGATTTCTTTTCTATTAATTTAGTCTTTTGTTTCTTTCCCATGTCGTTTTTTATAGCTACTTGCGTGATGATTTTCTGGCGCTTGTTGTCTATAATTAGAGGCTGATGAATAGAAGTATTTTGTCCTTTTATTGTATAATCATTTTCTGTGTAGTTCTCAAAATTCTAGGAAAATGTTTTGTTTTTTAAGTCATCAGATATACTATCTTGAAATCTATTTTTAGAATTCAATTGAACATATTCCAATACTGCCTTCGTATATCATTTAAATTTTTTTTTTTTTCATTATATCCGAAACTTAGAAGAAATAAAATGTTACTCTATCGTATTTGTGCATCTTCAAGTTCCTCTATTCTAAACTCTGTCTCTTGAATGCCGTGAGATCTAGTTGGGTGATAAAAAAAAATCTTTAAAAATGTATGTATATTTTAATATTTTTACTCTTTTGTATTTTCTTTTCTTTTTAACAGGGTTGCGCTTTCAAAAATATATACCATGCATTTTAAGTATTCTCAAAGAGTATAATTTATAATGCATAAAATTAAATAACATTTCTAAAAAAAATAATGACTTTGATAAAAATCTTGTCTTGTACCCAGTTGCAAATATTCCTGGGGGGCGGCCATAGTTTTAGATTTTAAGAAATGAGTTGACACGATGGATAATATGGTATATTCTCGTGTGTTTTGTCAAGATAATAGAATGTTTTAATCCAGATTATATTATTTTCGCGACGCACATATATATTTCTGTCTCTAACCCAGGCTATGTTTTAACGATGGTTGGTATTGGATTTTCTTAAACAAGCTCTAGCGTGTTTCGAAAAATTGAACGCATCTAGTAAATTTTTGCGATGAAGAGAGAAATTTGGATTAGAGATCTGAGAAACAATTTTTGTTTCTTTTGTGCCATTAATTATTTCTATTGAATACCAATTCTATTAATTTGACTTCGTACAATATTTGATATTACACGAATAATTTAATTCCTTCTAAATTATATCTGAAACACTAGTTTCCTATTCTTAATAAAATAAATGAATCCACAGTTTTCTGATGTACGTGACTTTTCTTGAAAGGTGTGATCAACCATAGCAAGTTGCCACGGACACATAATCCACCCATACATATTCAAACTGTGAACCTCAATTTCTTTTAAATCGCTAAACCTCCTATATTCCGTGCCAGAAACAAGTCTTCGATTGCGAGTATCCTAGCACCCCCAGGACAGCTGTAAACCAAAAAAGAACAAAATGCATTTTTGTGCCCCGACATAATAATGGGAAGCAGAGAATTGCGGATAGAAAGAAGGAATGGGAATTTAACATCGGTCCTTTGAATTTCTCGTGTCTTCATTGCATATAAAGAGGTGGAAAGAAACGGCTGAAAGCAATAAACAATGCGTTTCTTTCGATACGCGATCAAAAATATGTGTTTATAAGTCCCAGAGCAACGGTAAATCCCTCCGATGACAGTTTGATCTGATGTTTCGGGCGTTTTGTTTGTTTTGAAATGGCTAAGTTCGAAAAATGCATTTCAACGGGCATTCTACTTTTATTGATTTTTCTCTTTCAGATATTAAGAGTTTTGATGCGTAATCTCTAGCGTGAAATATTTCTTAAAAACATATTATCAGAGGAGAGAAAAGATGTATAGATTATTTTGTTTATGGTAAGGTGTTGCAATGTATTTAATTTTTAACAATATAGTAATAAACGTAAAATAACTAAATCAATTACCATTGATATTACACACAGGATGATTTTAATTGTTTTTCCACTTTCAAAAAGCTGCGAAAAAATGTTAGAATGAAGAAAAATATAGTTTTTTTTTAAATAATTTATAATATCTTCGATTTTGTGAGTCGGTGTGTTTGTTTTAGTTAAATCTACGGAGTTCTAATTAACACCACTTGCTGCCTTTCAATCTACTTGAAACTTGGCAGATAGTCTTGTTGTCGATGACCATCCTATCGAGTTTTGGGCCTGTCACTAATATATAGCTTTTGCACACGGTTCTATTACGGCTTCGGATGGTAAATCAACCCACTCTCTGGCCTCCAATCGAGATGAAACTTGGCAGATAGACTTGCTGACAATGACAATACATTCTATTAAGTTTTTTTTTTTTTTTGGGGGGGGGGGGATATTTGTCCATGAAATAAAATCGTAGATTTTCTTCGTAATGATCAAACACTATCAATAGTCGATCTGAGCTCTAAATCGCTTAAATAAATTGCAACTGCAAATAAAATGTGGAAATACATATAACAGATTTACTTTTAAAAAATTATTCTTTATGTGTTATTTTCCCCCCCTCTTATGCCATTCCATTTCCAGTTTTCTAAGGGTACATTGAGGTCAAATTACATGCCATTCTGACGAGTGGTTCTTTTTTGAAAATGTAACTTTGATTATAATCGCCCAGTACATTAATTTAAAACCAATTATTGTGCTTCAGTTTAAAATAAAAAGATCTTTGTACACGAACAGTGAAAATTATATGGAAGTAATTTGGTAGGTTAGTTCCCACCAAAGCAAGTGTTTCGCATGTTGTTGCTATGTTCTGTTTCAGTGAAGTTACACACCGCAAAATGTAGAAGGTGCACTTTATTTCAATTGCCAAGAAAACAAGATGTTGTAAATAATCGAATAAAATATTTGACGAATCTTAAATGCGAGACGAATTCAACAGAAAAACTAGGGGTGTGGAACATCGCACAGATTTCAATTACACTCTATAATATTTTTCATTGCAGTAAAATTTGACAAAGTTTAACCATTTTTTTTTTTTTTTTTTTTTTTTTAAATTTTTGTTCAAGGCAATAAAAATTGCCAGTTTGGCGATATTCTTGGCAATAATTTTTACATGAGCCTCCAAAATCGCAAAATTGGGGAATTTATTCGATAGACATTACAATTGTCCTTGCTTGTGCGTGAAACACAAAAAAATCAATCGTTGACGTACGATGCTCAAGGGCAAAGAGCTCTGTGTTAAAGGCACTCATTTTTTCTACTTTTTACGCTTTTATCGCATTTTTATTGGAATTTTGGAGGTGGGAATGTTTAAAGCACATTACCACAACCTTACTACAGCGATTTTGATCAAAATCGTTAGAGCCGTATTTAAACAATCATTGAAAAACAGGATTTTTTTCAATGGCAGCTACCTCATGCGCGATTTTGACGAAAACCTTAATGGTTGGTTCTTGTGCAACCACCTACCCGAACACCAAATTTGAATATCGTAGGTCAATTTGTTCGGGAGTTATGCTGACCTCAGACACACACACACAGATAGACATTTTATCTAGGTCACTTTTTTGAAAACAGGATGTTCCAAACGTAGAGAAATGCAAAAAAAAAAAAAAAAAAAAAAAAAAAAATGATTTTTTTTTTAATATTATTTTTTTTGAATACTATACTTTCATTATACTATGTATACATACGGGGAATTGAAATTAATAATATTTTAATGATGATATTCATTTCATATTTATTGTATTTCACGGCGACTTCAAAATTTCCAAGTACTCCATCATAGGATTATAATAAAATTATTCTACATGTGTTTGTGAAATGAAATGTTTTTTAAAGTATAATAAACGTTCTGTGAATTCGAAATTGCAAAAATGAGTTGAAAATACTACACAAATAGAAAAAAATATCTATCATAGTTTGCCATTCCATTAAAACCACAGTTTGCATTAAATTCTCTACTCTATGATAAAAAAAAAAAAAAAGCAGTATGAATCAATATTTGCCTCAACATTGCCAATTTTTGTGTTTTTTCATTTGTCTTTTGACATAATTGATAATAACAATTTAACTGATAGAACTTTTTAAATGTGCGATTATCATTTTCTGATTAATGTTTTAATTTTTCGATGTAAATTTTTTCTACATTTTTTTTATGCTGAATTCTAAGAACAATATTGAGTGTCACGTTTCTCTGCAAAATAAAAAAATAAATAAATAAAACCATTTTGAAAATGTGCGCCAAAATGTTTTCACCAACTTATGATAAAAATTCTTACCAAATAAATATCTAGCCAAATAAAAAACTAGCGGTGTGAAATATCGCACAACTTTCATTTACACTATAATACTGACGTGGATTTGTGTTATTTACTATTTCTATATTTTCATTATTCATTTACTATAAACAAATAGTTTGGTGAAATTTTTTGTTATGTTTTTTTTTTATGACACTTAAAAAAAAAAACTCAGCCAAAATGATGATTTTGGCGATATACTTATCAATGATTCTTATATTATTCTTTCTTGTGAGTGAAACTGAGCAGAGAATAAAAAATGATCGTTGATGTGATATGCTCAAGAAAAGAGAACTCTGTGTTAAAGTCATTCGTTTTTCAACTTTTTAAGCCATTAAAGCATTTTTACTGGAATTTCGGATGTGGAGATGTTTAGAACACCTTAAGAGGCATTACCACAGCAGTTTTAAACAAAATCGTTTGAGCCGTTTGTTACCAATTACTGAAAAACATGATGTTTTCAAAGGCGTCAATCACGCATGCACGATTTTGACGAAAACCTTAATAGTAGATCCTTGTGCCATCACCAATCAGCTCACCAAATTTGAACATCGTATGTTAATTTGTTCGGGAGTTATGCTGACCACGCACACACACATTTTTCTAGATCACTTTTTTGAAATCAGGATGTTCCAAAATAGGGTGAAATGCAAACAAATCGAAATTGCTTTTTTGACTGAATACTATACTTTCATTACATATGTATACATATGGGTAATTGAAAGTAAAAACTACAAGACTATAATCGAATTGCTAAGCAATTCACAAACAGTGAATAGTTTCTTTGAGCGAGGAAAGAAAACAATGTTCTCACCTAGTAATGAAAAAGTATTTCCTTCAAATACATTAATAGAAATTTACTCAACAAGAGACATTGTTATTTTCCCTTTCATACAACAATTAATCATTCAATTTTCAGAATCACTAATATTATATCCATTAATTCTTTAGTATCTTTTAATACACAAAACAAAAGTAAAAGTATATAATTAAGACAACGGAGGAGAATATTTATTCTTGAATACATTTAATACTTTAGTAAGAAACATACAACTAATTTGAGTATTTAAAAAAAATTCAATAATTAATATTCACCTTCAAAATACTGTTATTCACCTTTCTTTATAACCTATTATACCGGTTCCTTTACATTACCTAAAGTATTAAAATTACTAATAAAACATTACAAAAGTAAAATTACTTCAGAATATAATGCAACGGAAGCGGTTATGTGTATATTGAGTGAGTTGAAAATAAGTTTTTTAACACTTCATTCACTACCCCTGGTACTACCTCAATTTTACAATTAACCCAGATCATGTATAGGAGTCCCCACATAAACCTAATTACAGTGACACAGACACACAAAGCGTCCTCTCAATTATTTAAAAATAACAACCTCCCACCCCTCTCCCTAAACTAGACAACAAACACTCTTACCTACCCAAAACACCATCACACCACTCACCATCAACCAAATCACCTCCCAGCTTATTCTCACCTAATCTCACCATAAAACGCTGCAGCGTCCACTTACCCAGAGAGAACGTAAGCGAAAAGATACTACACCTTACCATCTACATCTTACCAACATAATCACTCCCTTGGCTCCTTCCACTTAATACAAGAAGCAACCCACTTTAAAATATCACACGCTGGAAATGCCTATTACAGGCATCTGCCTTGCTCTTAAATCTAAAGTGCGCAAGGGGAGAGGAGTTGTCCTCAGGGGAATCCTTGATGAAGTTCTCATGGTGGCCGAGGAGGAATCCTCCAAACTCGCTTGAAGAGGGAGATCTTAACTGATGGAGTGTTGTTAGGGGGTGAAGGGAGTTGTATGTTTCTTTAGAGGAGTGCACCTGGGACCCCTTCTGAGTTCGTGTGGCTAGATGGAGAGGGTGGAGAGTCTGTCTTGATGAGAACAGCTGAGGCAGACGTTTGGGGATGGATTTGGTTTGAGACATAATTAATGGGTCGGGTCCTTTTGAATTAATCTCGACACTGGCTTGGGATGCGGCTAAAAGTTGGTTTAAAAAAAAAATTGACAAATCTTTGTCATAGAATACTTGAATGCGTAAAGAATTTCTATAAAAACTCGTCGTAAGAAAGGTATCTTACAGTCGGTAAAATGTGATGAAAGACAGTAATGATTGAAATGTTTTTGTCAAAATCCTTATGTCATACTTCAACTACCCCAGATGATACTTAATGTCACAATGTACATACTTGTAGTGAAATTTCTCAAAGAGATAATGTACGATATTAGTTAGATTAATCATTAGTTTTCAGTTACTTCAATCTGTATATAATTTAATATATTTTTTACCGTACAATTCTAACGATTGGTAATATTGTCATAATATCTGTCTAATATCATTCGACTATACTTCAAATTTTAATTGAATTGGAGACAAAAATATCTGACGCATTGAATAATTCTAACCATACGTGTATAGTTTTTTTTTTTTTTTCTTTTTACGAAGTATAAATTTCGTTTGTGAAACACCTGAAATTTTTTTAAATCTGCCTCTGAACCAAAGATGATCATAAAAACAATTATGGCAAGCAAAATTGAGGACATTGGAAAACAATGAAATATATTCTAGAACACCTGCTCTTTTGACAAGAGGTCCAAACTTACAAATGAAGATCTTCAAATGACCATCAAGAAAAGGAATATAGTTCATTATTAATTTTTTTTTTTTCCCTTATGATTTTTCTTGGAATTTTAATAAAAACAGGATAACTTTTAAATTTCAGTTTTTAAACTGAAATTTACTAGAAATTAATAGATTTTGAGTTTTACTGATATTCATGGCCGTAACATTTAAAAAAAAAAAAAAACCGATTTATACCATTTGATGTTAAAAGGAAATATTATGTCGTTCCAAATATTTTTTAAAAAATTTCAATCTTCACTAAGTAATTTTTTTAATTCAAAATACACTAGAGGTACTTTTGATCTTAATTTGGATGTTTTTAACCAAAGCGTTTTTTTTTTTTTTTTTTTTTTTTTCTCTCCCCGTGAAATTTGAAAATTGTCAGAAGTTCCCATTTAAAATCGAGCGATTGATATGTCGTTTAGGCTTCTTGGACAATGACAATGAAAAAAAAAAACACTATCACCGATATTCATTTAAGAAAATAAATATGAACAGGGTACCCACTCAAATCACAGAATGAAAATCAATGACTTTTAAGGACCTAATTAATGTTTTTAAGGACCTTGGAAAATTTGTTTTCAGGCATTATGTCGATATATAAATTTTTAATAAAGTATATTCTACCAAAAGAGTTACAAATTGGTGGATGCATAATACAAATACGTCGGAAAATTCCGATACGGTGCAGATAAGTGGCGGTCACGCAGAAATAGCAAGTCCGACTTGAAATTTTTATAAATTTTGCAGTTGGACAACATCTGCAAAAATTAAGGACTTTTAAGGACCTCTAAGCATTTTCAAGGACTTTTAAGCACCTCTAAGCATTTTCAATCACTTTCAATGCCTTGAAAACAAGTTCAAAAATATTAAGCACTTTTAATGACTTTCAATGACCGTGGGAACCCTGATGAAGTAAATAAATCATATATTCAATTTTTAGTTGTACACCTATATTTAAAAACACACACACACACTAACACACAATGACCACCGTCTTACGTAAGTCATGTATGCATCGATACTTTTTAGATACTTTATCCAATCGATAAGCATCAAATGATGCGAAGGAAGAGAAATTAATTATAAATTCCATCTTCTTAATCGACGGTTAAGCTTCTACGATGAAAGACAGAAAAGGACCGATGGAAACGCTGCCATCGCCAGATGTTACAAGAAAACTTGATTCTCTTGGAAGACGATGAACAAAACCTTCCAGGTAACGCAAGAAGAAAAAAACCAGGGTTTATGGAGTTTGCGAGAAGAAAGAGAAGCCAAACTAATTTCGAAAGCGAATGTCAGAGAAGCTTGACGCGATGCAATGTTTCTGGAGAAGTTTTACTTTAATTCGGTTTTGGTTTTGTTATTAGTTCGTCATTTTCATTATTGCGAGGAATTTTTTCTGACCGGTGGAAGTTTAGGAATGGGGTATGGAATTGTGTTATTACTTGTGAGTGAGTAAGAATGGAATCTGTAATTAATAGCTTTTTTTTTTTTATATATATAGGCTGGGATTTTTTGCGATTATTTGGAAGCTGTTAATTCTCTGAATTATGTAATGTTTCAAATAACAGAAAAATGCAGTGACAAAAACATATTTATATACGAAAAAATAGCTATTCAATTGTTAGCCCTTTGAAATATCCTATTGAAAAAAATAATAATTATACATATAACTATGCATTTTAAAACATATACAGGAAAAGAAAATATTGAAATTAGTATTTAAATTCATAACATTTTAAAATAATCCACAATAAGCCCACATCTCTCGTAATATTAATGAAATGCAATGAAATGAAAAAATAAATAGCAATCATTTTAAAATCTCTTTCTATGTATTTACAACTATAAGGTAACTTGGTACTCCTTGTTTTGAGAAAAAAAATTACAAAAATACCTATTTTTTAAATCTTGTTTTCTTTTTTATAAACTTCGCAATATTTTCTTTGTTCTGATAAATTTTTGAACTGATTCTATTACAACAATTGTATGAAAAAATTGTGTTTTATTTAGAAGTCATCGTAGCTGCAATGCCTCTTCGATGTTTCAAGTGCATTGTTCTCGATTCGCATTTTCTGGAATTACCACCTTACTCAAAACGTTTAAACTCCAGCAAATACCAATGAAATGACTTGAATTTTTTTATGTCACCCTAAAGATCTATTTCATAAATATAGGCATAGGTTTTTGAATGAAGAAAACTTTAATCAAAACCAAAATGTCCAAAAATATATATTTCTTCGTGTTTTTTTTTTGTTTTTTTAAGGTGATATATTTATTTTCCCTTCAGAACTATTCTACTTATTCAAAATCCGATACCTAAAAGGTTTAAATATATAACTAGGATATATTTTTTTTTAAATCAACTTAAAATATTGAAACATAAATATCGAATTTTATTTTTTCTGAATGTTTCAAAAATTTTAAATTTTGAGCAATAAGTGAACTATATTTTTTACAAAATTTAGTTATAGCCTAGTAATACTTAACATATGTAAAAATTGTGATTTTACAAATTTAATTTAAAAAAGTAGTTTTAAGGATTACAAATCATACTTTAAATAAATTTATTTTGCTTGTTGAAAAAGTATATTTCACGTCTGTTGGAAGTTTTATACTTGTATATTTCAATTAATTCTTTTATTAGTTATTTAGTATTTTAAACTATATGAATTGTTATTCTCTCTCAAAACCAAATCTATTTTTTTCTCTCATATTAAATAAAAATTGATTATTTTATCCTTTACAATAAATAAATTTAGCTTCATAACCAAGCAGTAATATTTTTTTAATTAGAAAATAATAGATTTTTAAATTAGAAAAACTGCAGGAAAGGTACGGAACAAAAGAAGATAGTCTGAGAATACAGTCACTCTTCTAGTAATTCTAATCAAAACATACTGTCTAAATTTTGAGATGTAGGAGCTTCAAATGTAGAAGTGTATAATGAGACCTTCAGTCATAGATACAAACATAGCCACACTTTCTAGTTCCATAGTTTATATTTCGAAATTTTTACTTTACGTGAACTTCCAAAATCATCTAAAGTAAGTTGAAACTTTTTCGTAAGATCATTTCATTCCATTTTTCGCAACGATGAAAACTTAATAAAAATGTGACAAACATAAAATAAAAAATACACAGCCCTAAAGTCGCTTCAAAACAAGTAATTTCCAGAAAGAAACTTCTTCAAAAGCCAGCAAAGAAAAAATTATCACCCGCCGAATGATTGAAAAGGGGGAAGGGGGGGGGGGGGGAGAGAAACTAAAATCATCAGAAAAGGGAGTATAAGGACGTTTAAAATCGATACACTTTGACATCGTAACGGGGACACAAAAATTAAATGAATCACGTCTTGCGGAACCTCTAAATAGAGAAGAAAAAGTATCGAAGAGAAGTGAAGATATTTTTTCAACTGAAAATGGTCAGTAGGAATGGCGCCTGGATTTTGTTTGGAATGAAAGAAAACTCGTAAAAATCCCTAAGTAGATCCCCAGCAGATGGATTGCACTTTTTTTATTTTTCTCCCTACGCCTTCAAATATTCTTTTGGGTGTTTTATAACTTTTAGAATACAACTTCGGTTTCTTTTCCGACTTGTTAGCTTCCTGAAATTAATGATTTTTCTTTGGAAAAAGGTGGGTTTTTTTGTACTAATGTCGAAACGTTTTCGTTTGACGAAAGTATAATTTGGATGCTTTAAGAAAGTTTTTATAGTTTGATAAAACTCATCAATTCATATGTTAGTAAAGTTATTGCGCATATTATTACCAAAATATTAATTTCGTTACTTATTTTGTAAATATATGAGCTTATACATGAATTTGAAAAATATTTCCAATTATATCAAGTTTCGCTCGTTTTATTAATATTATAATCTTATGTCTCCATTGTTTCATTACTAAATAAATATGAGATCATCTCTATTCAATTAAAAATTTCCAATGGGAACATTGATATAGATAAACAACTGAATAGACTGCTCCGATGGCAAAACAAGGGGACAAAACCGCTCCGGTGGTTGATGATGATTGGTGGACATGACTCTCAATCACGGTTCATTTTTACAGTTGGGCGGGAATGCAAGACACCTTGTAAAGTCTTAGAGTAGATATTTTTTGCACATTATTACTAATTAAGGTCTACTATTGACAGTTCTGCTATGTACAACCCAAGATTTTATTTTCAATAATCGGCAATTTATATATATATTGTATCCAGCGATCTGGCAATGGCTTCATTTCCCCAGCTTTGAACAGTCCATCCAGTTGTTTATCTATATATGATGAATGGGAGTTACCAATATTTCTTTTATTTAGGGCGCCAAAGCTTGAAGTCTTCCTAGTCCTCCTCAGAAGTCCACTCTGAAAGTATTCTAGGAAACAAGGTATTTCTTTTCAAAATACTGAAAACTCAAAAAAATTAAATGTCGTTATCTCCTAAATAAAATGTGTTTTTATTGCTCAACAAAAATATCATAAATAATTAGTAAAAAATAGGTTACGCTTAAATTATTCATGTTTTACCAACAATTTTTTTTTTTTTTTTTTAATTTATGTTCTTCAGCATTTACCTAATGCATGATTTTTAACTTGTAAAATATTAATAAACGAGGATACGAATTTCAAAGTTAAACCACTAATGTCTGTAAGGTATAATGAAGGTCACACAGTTGATTTTGGTTACCAAATACCTATGGAAGTAGTTGCCACTAAAAAATAATAAACTTTGAAGATCGGCCTGTTATTTGAATGTCCCTTTTTCTGAATTATAATCTAACTTATACTTTGGAATTATTGTGAAAACGTTTTTAAAAAATTACAACTATTGCAAAATTTGTGGTTTCCCATTTTTTCTTTAAAAACTAATAAAAATGATAGAAATACAACTCGGCAACACTTTTTTTATTATTTGTATAGTTCTAGTTTATTAATGAGAAGTGTTCCACCAAACAAACTTACATCGTATGTCATTTTGTTACAGTAATGTGTAAAAATGCTTCCTTGGAATAAGAATGTGGAATAACTATCACATATAATTTTACACAATTTTTCAAATTAAAGTTCTCTAACTCATTAAGAAAGTTTAATATTTTAGATTTTCTAAAAACGTGTTTTCGGAGATTGGCGATACTTTACTCATCATAGTATCTGATCAGTACGTCCTTCAGAATTCTTCTATCATCATCAGATTGTATCATTGTCAAAACTCAATGGGAAGAGTTCTAAAAAGTGAAATTCTGTTCAACCCAGGCCACAGTAATGAAAAGTAGTCTTGAACCAAGATATGAAAGAATTCTTTTTATATTCTCTTGAAATAGGAAATCCCTAACGACCTTATAATAAGATTCAGAATTTCCAAAGAAAACTTCAAATGATACAACTATTGACGATACTAGTTTGCGACCATCTCTTCAGTTCAGTTCAGTTCTATAAGCGAGTTTCCATTAATTATCTATGCAAATATGCAAAAGAGATAAAGATTAAGAGTCATTATGTGCGGGAACGATTTTTGAGGGAAGTACTTTTCTGTTGGGAAAGGGGGAGTTTTGCAGTTTATATTAACCCGTTGTCTTTCTCTTAAAATGAGATAGGAAATATTTGGGATGTATTTCGAAGGAAGTTCATTTATTTATACTCAAAGGAGCAATTGAACCACATTTTTTTCGCGAAGAATATCGTAGTTTGTTGCATCGTCTGCGAGATTATTTGAAAGAATACAAAAAGAATTATACCCGCTTGGATATTACAAAGAAATGAATTCGGTAGAAGTATTTTGAAGAGCAGTTCTTGGGGGAAAAATAAACTTTTGATTCCATTTCTGTTTGATTGTTGGGAAAAGTTTCTGTAAAAGTTATAAACCTTATATTTTTAGAAAAATAAGTTTATTCAAATTAGGTGGAGAAATTAGATGTGTTCGAAAAGAGTGATTAACTTTATTTCATTTAAAAGAATTTTAAGTTTTAGTCGTTAGGCTTCTCCATTTCTTAATTATAATTGAAATTAAAACTTTACTGAATTAATTTGAAATACTTTTTTTGGGTAAAGGTGAATGAATAATAAATAATATTTTATTGAGCACAACTAAACTTTCTCAGCTACGATCAATACTCTATTTGAACAAGTTGCAAAATCATTACAATTCAATACAGTTCTCTTGAAAGTTTTTATAAAATAACTCACAAAAGAAAGAATGAGATTATTTAGCAATCATGCGCATAATTGTTTAAAGAACTAAAAAGTCTTCATTATATTTAATGGATTACCAGTTCCAGCTTTATTTTAAGATCACAACAACAAAGTACTTTCTTATTATACTCAAAGAAAATAATTTATTCTATGTCTCATTTTTCAAACATTTATTTGGAAAAAAGTGCATTTGTTTCAGAAAAAGCTTTGAAGTTAAGGAATGCTGATCTTGATAACACTTAGCATTTGATTAGCATAAATTTTAAAACGTAATGCTTTAGAAGTATCACAATTTAAATAAAATTATCATTAAAAGTTTCAACTTAAACATACTCTCAACCATCTTTTGCAAACTCGAAATTAAAACTAATACTAGTACATATAATTTAAAATGTATTTTTAATTTCATTTATACTCACCATAATACAGTAATTGTGGGCATTAAGTATAATTAAAAGCCATGTACAAGTTCATTCAGTAAACAAAAATTATTATTGGACTATTTTAATTTAAAAATAGAAAACATTGTTGTTCTCTCAAATTCTTCCCAATTGCTTTTCGATTTGCATCTCTAGATGTGTAAGCATTTTTTTATCTTGTGAACATCTTGGCATCACAATCATCTTTGTTGTGCAAAATAGTTCTTCAAAGCGGATTTCTACACACAGGGCTTGGAAGTTTTTTGCATTCTTGTTGTAACGAGAAGATATTGCCTTTTAGAGATGTTTCCGAAATCTATTTCTAGTTTTGTGCTTCGCATCGCTCTTCAGTAGTATTTTCTATAAGCCGCAGTACGAAAAGCTTCTTCAATATTTATTAAACCAGATTTTTTTGTAGGGAATATATGGAAGTGACATGAAAGAAACATTTTTACTTTGTCCTATTGATACGTTATAAATATCAAGCAGAGATTTTGTTCACGTTTTTTGAATATTGGGAGCATCCTATTCGGATTGTACAATGTGAAATATATTTGCATAATTAAATAATTTGTAATGAATATTTTAAGATTGTACTACGTCACCAAAATCTAATAGAAACTAAAATAATGGTAAAAATTTGTTTATAATATTATGAGTAATTTTTAGAAATCAATGTAAAATACTAATGATAAAACATAAAATACCAAACTAAATCCAATACAGATATAAATATATTGGCTCATCATTCCACTTAATAACACAGCAGTTTCATAATGAGCAACTTTCCAATCTGGAAATAATTTTTGACAATAAAAGTACTATTTTCTTATTACTTTTGCTCCTCTTAAATTTTCATTCATTTATTTGATTCCAAACAGATTTCAATAAATCTCTTGTCATTTAAAGTATATTTTAAACGAGTATATTTTGTTTGTCTTCAAGTATTTATCTCCGATACAATAATATCTATCTTTAACTCCACTACTAATGACTTTAAGTTTTGACTAAAACCATTTGAGTTAAATAGTAAGGAATTGGTCATTAGTTCTGCTAAAGCTTTTCATATTTTTCTAAATTTAACATTATATAAATACTTTTTAATGCCTCATTTAAAGCTTCATAATTTAAATTAATAGCTATGTAATATAGTTATTGAATTGAGGATTACATGTGAATTGAATGTCCATTACTTTTTCTTCAAAATCTTCAGCACACAAAAATGGCAATACAATAACACTTTTTTTTTTTTGCCTGTTAGAGAAAGATATTATTGAAGGGAATTATTGCCATATGATTTAAATTTATGAGAAGAGTAATTCTTTCCTGTATGACTTTCCACTCTCTAATCTCATTGCATAAATATACATGAACATAGTGGTATTACAAACCTACAAGTGACAATTTCAGATAAGATTTATTTAGTTAGAATGAAATATATATATATATTTTTATAGTTTGGATACACTTTAGTTTTTAATGCTTAGTTTTCTTATTTATAACAGGTTTTTAGACCATAGATATAACAATATTTTAGCATTATTACCTTGTGGCGGCGCTATCGACTAAATACTACTCTAACTCCCTGCAGCATACCATCACAAACAGTTATGGATTCACCGTATAAATTCATCATTGGACACTAAACCATCAAGTTTTGAGACTAGTTTTATTCTAAGTTTTGTTGAGTTAGCTAATATGAGTCAACTTGATTAAATATTTACATCTCTATAATGGAGTCAGACCTTTATCAAAACCATCACCACACATGCTAAACCCAATTTGTAATAATCTTATATAGCAGACATTTCTTCATAACAGCGCATATGTTAAGAGTACTCTAAATTCCTTGACAGATTTAAATTATATTAAAGCCATACATCAACATTCGTTTTGAGAGCAGAACAAATAGCATTGGCTTTTGTAAATAGTATGTTATTAAACACGTTCTCTTAAAATTAAGAGATAGTTGTTATTTTTATAGCAAATCTCTGGATGATGCTCGAGATATTTTGACTTTCTTAAAGTTCTTATGCCCTGGTCAGACGCTGTAAATCCATATTTGATACAGTTATAATAATTAGTTTTCCATAATACTTTGGCACGAAGTAATCTATATATATAAAAACGAGTGTAGGTCTGTCTGTTTGTCCTTTATGCATTACTACACCTTTCATCCGATAGGCATGAATTTTTGGGAAATTGTTGAGTATACACCCGTGAAGGTTTCTGGTATAAAAATTTGGGGTTATAGAGTGGTCAAACGTCCCAAATTAGGGAAATTCAAATGTCCCACTTCCAATGTAGTCGGTACTCTGATAATCGGTAAAATGTCGATAAGAGAAAGCATATAAAAAGTATGCTATTCCAATATCGATTCACTTATTTTAAAGGGTCGAAAATGGGTCAAAACGTCCCAAAAAGGAATATTCCAATTTTCTACTTTCAGTGCAGTCATAACTCTGAAGTGCAGTCAGTTCTGAATTTAAATTTTTTTATTCGATTCTAAATGTCTCGAAATGACCATTAACACAAAAATTTCTATTCTCCACGCTTTTATTCCCAAAAAATTTGCATTTTAAGTTGACCTGTCAGATTTTTGCGGGAAAACGAACTTTTTTTTTTGCGACTCTATTGTGTCGTCATCGTTTCCTAAATATCTCCATAGGTCACGTGACAGTTGCGGCTGTTAAAACGTTGTTATGGAAATATCAAATACGTGTCTTCTCGTCTTTTTGTTTTCATATTATTTGATTGATTTTTTCTTAAAATGTCTAACATTTTCTACAAATATTGCATCGTGCCAATGTGCAAAAGCACAACCATAACAACTCCTGACAAAATTTTCATTTACGTACCACGGAAAAAAAATACTCGAAAATAGTGGTGCCAAGCAATGAAGAGGGACATTGAAAAGTATATGCCACTGTCGACAAAGACTGTACGTCATGTTTGTGAAGATTATTTTGAAATAAGTTACATTTATGATAATTTTTATATTAGGAAAATTAAAGAATGTTTGCCTTTTAAGTCTAAAACAAGCTATTTGTTAGGAAAGCTATTCTAAATTTTGGTAAACATCAAATGCAAAGTAATGGGTCAAAATTGAAAGTCCGGTACTGATTCAGCGCCAAGAATTGTTTACATAAAACCACGCCAATTTATGTTCACTTGTCATTAAAAAAAATGGCAGGGCAGCCAATTTTGGCAAAAATTACCTTTATGTAGAATCCGTACCGGACTTGGATGTTGACAACGGCCCCCTTTAACGAAAAAATACCGATATTTTTTCACTAAACTTGTTATTCCAAGCACAACAAAACCATTCAAGTTAATTAGAGCAGGGAATCTTGACTATTGGCTTTTACGCCACGGGTTTCCGCTGTTACAAAATCCATATTCTTGCTGAAATAGACAGTCATCATTGTTGAGTCAATTTTTGGCAAATTGTCCAGTTGGCCTCTTACAAAACCAGGTTCCATTTTTGCAATTAAGTAAAAAACAAATACTACAAAACAGGCGATCAAAAATATTTGAGAAACGGCAACTATTAAGTAGAAACTACAGAGTATATAGCTGACATTTTGTGCTAGAAACCTCACCATACTAAACGGAGCGAAGGGATTACGTCACCGAACCTTTCGAGACACTTGACGTCATACTCAAAATCGGCCCGTTTTGAGCGGATCGCAATTTGAGGTTTTTTTGCGCATTTTCTTTTCTTAATATTTAAATAACTAATTTTTTTAAAGAACTTTTATTGGAATATTTAAAATCAGAAAGAAATTCCTTATAAATACAAATCAACTTCATTCGTTTTCAAAAAAAATGCGGGAATTGTCCATTGTCCTATTGGCTAAAATTGAGCACAAATAGTTTTTCTGTTGTTGATTGAAACATAGTTAGGGAGTGGTAGCTATTTTTTTTAAAAATAAGACTCACCCTAAAGCAAATGTATTTTTTTGCCTCAAAATATACGTTCTTTAATGCTAGAGCATGTGATAAACATATTTGTAACTATGATAAGATATGAAATATAACAATATTATAATTTACATAACCGAGATAACGGACTTATAATAACTGTAATATTCGTTTAGAGGAAAATTAAATGATTAAGTATTAACATTTATTTATATTTATAATGGAATTAATTTCCCATTTTATTTTGAACATTTTGGTTAAAATATTATTAACATAATTTATTTTCTGTAGTATATTTCGCAATTTAAATTTAAAATTGTTAATTAAAAGGTTTTTATTGTTTTCAATAGCTGAACTAACTTTTAAATCTGAGTGCTTATTTTATCACTAGCTATCGAGTCGTTTATTTAATTATTATTTTTCACTTAACAACACATTTTAATGAATGTCGAATCAAAAGCTATTTATAAAGAAATAAAAACATCTGCTAATAATCCGTCCTCATTAAATCCAGAATACAATCCCCATCTTCCGAATAAAACCCGAACTCGACAAGAGCTAGGCGCAAAACCCATTCGATCACACAAAGACCCCCATCCTCCATCAAACAAAACAAAACAAAAAAAAAAAAACACCACAGCAAAAAGGAAAAAAATAAAAAAAAACCTCGAAATCACTTCCACATTAAATACGATTAGTTCTCATTAGGGAAGACGTGCCAAGCACCAGAATCGGCTTTGAGACCTTGGCGTATTAAAGACGTTCGCAATTAAGTAGTTTGGGGATGCTCGAACCCCATTTGTTGTCCACCTCCTTAAGAGAACGTGAAGATTAGGGAGGAGGGGGTGGGGGGAGATGACATAGGGTGAAACGAAGGGATTAAGGACCTGGGTGAAATCAGTCCATCAATTTCTCACCAGGGATAAAGGATGGTGGACAGATCTTGTAGGTGAAGGGCTTAATAGGGACCAGCGGAATCAACTTACCCCATCAACAGGGGAATCGATTTTTGGATGCGTTATTGTTGGACTCAAGATCGTGGAATCTTTAGAATGTTAGCGGAATTAAGTCTTGTTGAAAGGTTTGTATAAATATTGGTGTTGTGTCTGTTTTCGGAGGTGAGATGAACGCTTTTGAGCTTGCTGACGTGGATTGCTGGATGCAAATCCTTTGTATATATGGATGTTTGTTAGGGTTTGGATTGTAAATTGAGGAATAAGTATTTTATTGACGATTATATTTCTTATTGGACGCACTCATGGGAAATGATAAAATAATTGCCTAGAATGTGAGAGGCCTCGACATTCACCAGTTCTGTTTCCTAAAGTTGGTAGACACGGTGGTGATTGTGACAGGCAGTGTATTGGTGTTGTGTCTGTTTTCAGAGGACAGATTAGCGCTTTTGAACTTGTTGACGTAAATTACTGGATGCAAATCCTTTGTATGTATGGATGTTTGTTAGTTTTTGGATTGTAAATTGAAGGATGAGTATTTTATTGACCGATTATGTTTCTTATTGGACTCACTTACCGGCAAAAGGTAGAATGATCGCCTAGCATGTAAGAAACCTCGGCATACGTTGGTAGACACGGTGGTGATTGTGACAGGCAGTTTAATGGTATTGTGTCTATTTTAGGCGAATAGATAAGCGCTTCGGATATTCTTGACGGGGATTAAAACTGTTTTGAAAATTGAATGCAACGTTGCATAGCATAGAATAGAAATGCCTTTTAAAGAAATTTCGTAATAAATCCAGCACATAGTTGGAGGTAGTTGGGAGGTCAAGCGTCTGCTGAGATCTCTGAAATAGAAGATAAAAGATGTTGATTAAAACTCAAGCATCATCATATTAAAAAAAAAGTCCCAAAAAGTTCTTATTGCAACTTAAAAAGTGACTGAAAGTGTCTTTCGTTGGTTTATGATAATTCATTCATTGTCATTTTTAAGAGTCTGTAGTGCAACTTCATTTCGAGTTTCGATGGTGGGAGGTTCAAGTTGGGAGATCTCTATTTTTGTGTAAAAAGGCAAGAACATTTCTTATATCAGGGTATGTCTAAGCATAGCACACTAATTGGTGTTTCAAATAAATTCCCTACTTAATATAATGTCACTTCGTTATATGCTACAAGATTATTATCAAAATATTCTATCTTCGATTGACGTTTTTTTTTAAATTTATTTGTTTTTCCCATTCGGGGCACAAAAGTGGCAATTTCCTCTTGGAAAAATCCTTCGAAAGGTGCGACATCCTCCTTTTAGTTGACGTATCACTACCATTAGATCGTATCTTGATCTAACTATCTTTCAGCGCACTCGTTGCATTTGGACAAGAATATTCAGTCAGCGTTATATATCACTAAAAAGTCGATGAATGTACGGAACTAAAGTGTACGCTTTGGTGTATGAAAATACGGTTACTAGAAAAGATTACATATCAAAGAGGACTGAGTACCCTTAAAAAAAATTATTTTTATTTCATGTTGTTGAATGTGTTTTGCCTTTCTATTGATTTATTACTTTTCTTTCTAGTCGAATTAGAAGTATGTTATATTTTGTTTTAAAAAACAAACTATAAATTATTAATTATATAATACTTTTACCTTTAACTTTGATTTTTCTAAACATGATACTTTAAATTTCAAGTACTTTTTATAAATAAAACATTTTTTTTTATGAAATTATAGTAAATAACCTACAAATTAAACCGAGTTTAAATTGTTTCCTGTTATTTCCATAATTATGTTTTGAAACACAAAATCTTTGTAAAAAAAAGGTTTTTCTAAAAAAAAAAAAGTATTCTGATATTTTTTTATCAAACTTTAATATAAGTATCTTGTATAAGATCTATTTAACCTATATACTAAATTTCAAACTCATTTTATTACGAACTTTCCAAGAAAAGTTACGCCAAAAGTAGGCAATTTAACATTACAGAGAGACCTGAGCGCTAACTACTCAGCACAATGGTTATTTTCTATGACATTAAAACCTACGAAGTATTTCTATTTGTTTCGCATTCGACAATGTTCAAATACTCCTATATAATTTGGTATGCTGAAACAATAACCGTGCTTTAAAGTCACCGATTTTGTTTTAATTAATGAAATTTAATAATGGAACGTTAATCATTATTCGAATAAAGACGTAACTAACTTTTCAAACAAAATACCGGAAATAAACAATTTTTAAATGAAGCTAGAAAGAAATAGATAAACCAATCCCTCTTATCTGTAACAAAAGCAATTATTTTAGTCGTACTTAAGATAAATAATCTTATTATTTTCCCAAATTGATTAATATCTGTATCAAAGTTTGAAACAAATAAACCATTGTAATACTTCCAGACATTTGCTACAAAAGATAATGTCGAATAAGTGGAAATTAAATTTGCACATCATGTCATATTCAATGTTGTGCCTGTCAGGTACTAAGTATAAGTTTATGAGAAAAAAAAAATCCAAACACGAGTCTTCCTCTTTTCAGTTAATTTTACTTTATTCCAATCCAGTAATTAACTCTTATGAATTTCCGTTTGAAGTTTAAAAAGGTTGTCTTCGTATGCACTTTATTGCATCAAAATGAATTAAATTTGAGTAGGTCTGACATCTGGATTAAGTGATGCTTCAATTGTTTTGGCATTTCAGAGTTAAAGTGAATAGTTTTAATTAAACGTCGAGTGTAATTAAAGCTTATCATTTTATAAGATTTTTTTTTTTTGTTGCCAGATTACTTTTTACTCTATTTGAAATTATGCTAATTAACTTATGCTTCTAGGTTTTATAAGCGTAATGTACTATGGGAGTATCACAAGGAAATATTTATAACACATACATTATTTTTAAAAGGCAAAATTATACATTTTAGCATAATTATGTTTAATTATATAACCTTTAAGAATAAAACTTTTTATATAAGTCCCTTATATGCATTGCCAATTTGTATATGCAATTGCAACTTGTTAAGCTTTGATCGATTTTTCATAGTGTTTGACCACAGCGAAGAAAACATCCATTCCGAACTATTTACTACCTAGTTTTTTCGTCCAAAACTTGAGTGAATACATTGTTATCCACAACGAGTCTTTCTGACAAGTTTCAGGTCAATTCGACGACGGCAAGTGTGTGTTAATAAGTCACTTAAAACGACAATAGTTGCGTGCGTAAAAGAGGTCAATTAGTGACAGTGACAGACCTCCCAAAACTGCATTTAGGTCGACAACGAACTTATATGTTCATTTCAGTGTGATTGGATGATGCCAAGTGGGTTTATTATTATTCAGAACAATAATTGATGTGAGTGTAAAAGCGTCCTTTTAGTGACAGCCCTAAATTTTGTTAGAATGCATTGTCGTCACCATCAAATCAATCTGCAAAGTTAAAGATCGATTGGATGAAGACAAATGTGTTGATTAGAAATAAGAAGTGGCAATAGTAGCGCGTGTAAAAGCGTTCTTTTAGTGACAGGTCACTAAACTTAATAGATTCGATGTCGAAGACAATACATTTTATCAGTCAAGTTTTAGCTCTATATATAAACAAAATAATAAAAAGCTTAAATTAAGTTTCTTTACGTCTTAAGTGAATTCAACACAAGGTTGAAATTGAATTCATCCACATCATTTCTCATGTGTCAAAATTGAAATGTAATATCAGTGATCTTTCCCTCTAATTTGAATGCACATTAACTAGTAAAGAACCAAATTTATGATTCAAAGATAAGAACTCCTTTTGTAAAATTGAGCAATAACCACATTTCGATCATAGCTCAATTATAGTCAATAATTTCAAATAGATTAAGCTAATATAATTAAATGTATAATGATGGAGAAATAATGTACGAGAGTGAGTCAAAAATTATCCGAAATATTGACGTAACTTTTCATAGATTGTTCATTACTGACCTCTGTCCTCGTTTACTTTATTGTTATGTTGTTAAGATACTGATATAGAATTTTGATCACAACTCCTTCATTTGTCTTCCTTTTATTGCAGATAGATCATGATCACTCTATTAGAAGTTTGCACTAAAAAGAAACAACGAGCAGCTTTTGTGATTGGACGGTGTATCATCAATAGTCACTCGTCTGTCTAACCTCCTATAGAACCATACCGTGTGCATACTCGATGTTGTCATCATTTGTGGCCGTAAATGGTCGTCCGGCTCCTTCATGCGTAACACTCGTGTGACTATTTTTAAATTTTTCAATCCATTCGTAGACACTCCGTTGCAGCAAGACACTGTTCAGGTATTGTGCTGAAAGTCTTTGATGGATTGCGACCTCTTATGTACTTTTCGACCACAAAATCACTCCTCGTTGTTCCTCTTTGGTGTAGACTTCTAATTTAGCGGTCATGATCTAACTGCAATAAAAGGAAGACAAATAGAGAAATTTGTATCGAAATTCCATAACAGAACCACAACGACATAACAATAAAATAAACATAGGACAGAGGTCAGTATGAACAATGTAAGAAGAGTTATGTCAACATTGCGGATAATTTTTGACTCATCACCCTCGTAATAACAGCTGTAAAACAAAATGGATATATAAAATACAATAAACAAAAATATGCATTTCTACCCTCTTTTACAAAGATTTTCCACCACATAAATCTACAGTTACCAATATTTGTCTGACTATAACGACCTCAATTCAAATGCAATTTTATTGAACAATGGAGAAGAGTGTTAATGAATAACATACTAGATGAATATCGTTAATCGTTATCAACTTCCGATCATCCTCATCATCAGTAGCTCGACAGTCCTGAGTGGACCCTAGCTTTCTCAAGAAGACGAGACCAAGCCTCTACTGTGCACCACAGCTTTCCAGTCTCTGACGTTGATTGAGACAAAGTCACTTTGGAGGCAGTCTGCCCCACCTCAGTCTGGGTCTTCCTCTTCTTTTAACTCCTGTTGGCTTGGCCAAATTCGATTATCATTCATTCTTAAAATGTGTCCGACCCATTTCATACGTTGAATTTTATGATACTTCAGAATATCTGGTTCTCTGAATAAACTATAAAGTGTAGAGTTAGTTCTCCATCTCCAAACTCCGTTGTCACAAAACCCACATATGATGGAACGGAGAATCTTCCGCTCAAAAGTAGCGAGAGTTCTCTCACCAGCCTGGGACAAGGTTCATGTTTCAGATGCGTAAGTGAGAACTGTCCTGATTAAACTTTTATATAACAGCAACTTGGTGCCTCTCTTAATGATGCCAGATTTCAGAAATTTTCTTAAACCATAAAAGCATCTGTTGGCCGCAATAATTCTCTTCCCAATTTCTGGGGATAAAAAGTTTTCGAAGTTGATTTCAGAACCGAGGTAGGTGAAAGAATTCACCTTTTCAAATTTGTTTTCTCCAATCTCGCTGTACTTGGTGGTATCAGAGTAAGTAATAAATTGTCGACTTTCGATATTTATCTAAAATTAAGAAATGTTTATCTCCAATAAGAAGTGACTCAAGCTGCTTACATTATTTAACATTGAATGTAAGGTTCTCTATTCACCAAGACTTTTTTCATATTTAAGAAGGGAAAAAAATATTACAGGGAGACGTACCGGAAGAGTAAGATGAATAAAGAATGATTCGTAGAGTAATTTAACCAATTTAGTGATTACTATTACAGAGAAGTGGGCCGGTGTATTGTCATAATAAAACAGCACTTTTTTCTTTGAAAATTTGGCCACTTTTTCCTCAAGTTTGCTTTAAAAAAGTATAATAAGGCTTCTTTCACACGAGGCAACTAGTTAATTCAACTAGGTTATCTGGCGGGTGATTGGGAGTGTTTTTGGAAATGAAAGGGAATCGCCTAAACCAGGGGTTCCCAACCGGTGGTACGCAGGAACGTTTCAAGTGGTACGGTGGTTTCAGGTGAACTAAAAGAAAGTTTTATCGATCTTACAGAAGATAGTTCCATGAAAGATTATTTTAAAGAGAAATCTTTAATTAACTTCTGGATCGGATGTAAAACCGAGTACCCTTTGATCTTCCGGCAAGCTCTGCTATTTTTTATGCCATTTGTCACGAGTTACTTGTGTGAGAGTGGATTTTCGGAACTCTTGTACATAAAAAATAAACATAGAAGCAGAATACGTGTTGAAGAGGACTTAGATTGAAGATAAGTTCCATTACTCCTAATGTTGATATTTTAATCACAGGCAAACAACAACAAGTTTCGCACTAAGGACTATAAAAGTATATTTTGTATGATGATTAATTTTTTGCTGGAGTTTGTACTAATTTTTTATTTGTATGTTTTTAGACCTATGGGTAATAAATAAAAATGTAAACTAATATCATTTTAATCTTTTTATTTCTCCTTTATTATAAGCATGTTATAAATAAACAAATATCTAACCATTAAATATGAAGTTTTCTCAGGAATTTAATTCAAAAAGCCTTTGAACACTTTTAGAAGAGTAAATATTATACGTTTTTAAAAATATTTAGGTCTAGTGGTACGCCAAAATTTCTCAAAAAGTCAAGTGGTACGCAGGTGCAAAAAGGTTGGGAACCTCTGGCCTAAACCCTTTCATACGCAGTCAACTCATCCGCCCAGGCGGTTTGTTCGCAGGCACTAGTGCCGCTAACGTTCTCATCCTAACTAGTTGACTCAACATCGTACTGACCTTCCGTTGGGAAGAGAAGTTGATTCCACAAGTTGCCTCGTGTGAAAGTGCCAAGTCAACTAGTTGAGAGTTTACCAAGCAACTTAGATGAATCAACTAAACCGCCTCGTGTGAAAGAGGCCTAAATCAGCACAATTCCTGTCTGGTTATCGCTTTTCCCTTTTCTAGATAGTCGATAAGTATTAGGCCCATTTTGTACCAGAAAACCGTTACCATAACCTTTAAGACCGATGAACTTGTTTTCGTCTTTTTTGAAGCAAGTTCAACAAGAAAAATCCACTGTTTAGACAGCTTTTTTTATTTCTGGTGTGTAGTAATGTATCCATGTCTTTAACTATCAAGTAAAATCGTTAAAACTCCCGTGAATCGGGCTTCAATTTGTCTAAGCACTTTTATTAAACTGGTTACACGAATCCGATTTTGATCAACTGTCAGAAATCGCGATAGTCACCTTGCTAATAACTTTTTCATACTTACATATTCATGCAGGATATTGAATGCACGGTCGTTTGAGATGCTCATATACCTTCTTGCCTGTTTCGCGTACCTTCACTCGGTAGTCTTCTTATATTATACTATGAATTTTGTGACCATATCTTCAGTTGTTATTACCTCAATCGGACGTAGAGGGCGCTCTGCATCTGTTGTGCTCGTACAGCCATAAAGAAGTTCCGTAAACCAATTGTGAACTATATATGATAGAGCAGAGACCACATAAAATTTATTCGCCTTTTTTTTTTTTTTAATTTACTTAATTGTTCTTCCACGCAAAATATAACTTTTATTAAGACTCGAATTCTATTTTCTCCTTAATTAAAACAAACTGGTAACCTATGTGCTTTTGAGTCGATAAAACAAATATGACATGATGACGTGAAATATCAACTGAAAATTTCGCGACCGTTTCCACTGCTAATAATAAATTAAACCCATAATAGTTAGAGTGTGATATCAGAGATCTACCTTTTTACTTTCCATTGCCCTTATGTGATATCGGGGGAAATAAAAATATTATTTTCAGGCGAAAAAAATTTCGATTTTTTTTTTCCCCCCTACAATTTGGAACATCCTGATTTCAAAAAGCCGATCAAACGGTATAGTGGTTAGCGTGCTAGCCTCTAGACTGCGAGGTTGCGGGTTCGAGTCCCGTGTAAGGCATGGGTGTTTGTAAATGTATGTTAGCTTATCAAATTACGAATGTTTGGGCGCATTATAGCCCTCGTGTTGCTGACGGCGCCAGATAATCTGAAACCAGCCAACCAACCAATTAACCTGATTTCAAAAAAGTGATAAAAAAAAATATTTATCTGTGTGTACATCGTCAGCATAACTCGCGAATAAATTCACCTACGATGTTTAAATTTGGTGTACGTGTTAGTGGTGGCCATGGGTCTGATCATAAAGGTTTTCGTCAAAATTACGCAGAGACGTAAGATAGCTGTTATTGAAAACATCTTGTTTTCAGTAATTGCTAAGAAACAGCTCTAACAAATTTGATCAAAATCTCTATGGAAATGCTTCTTAAGGTGTTCTAAACATCTCCACCTCCGAAGTTCACGTAAAATGCTATCAAGGTGTAAAAAGTTGAAAAACAAGTGTCTTTAACACAGAGTTCTTTCTCTTGAGAATAGCTCATCAACAACGGCTTTATCCTCTTCTTTGTTTCACTTGCAAGAAAGGATAATGAAAGAATTATCAAAAAGTATATCGCCAAAATGGCAATTTTTTCAAATAAATAAAAACATTAAAATGGTAATAGAACTATTACTAATTAACTAATATTAAATAGAAATGGTATTTATAATGAACCTTCGTTAAGTGATATTCGTCCGTAAATTAATAAATGCCCTTTCAACAATAAACTAGTTTATTTATGTCTGAGTTATTGTTATAGTGTATGAATTATGCTTTTGAATAGAACTTGAAGATACTTTAATATTTGCGTGATTGTTTGATTCATTTGTGTGAAAATGTATACATATATACCAGAATTTATTTAAATCGACGGGGGTAATAAAGGCAATTCTTTAGATTACGCTCGGAACATTCCCCCCCCCCCCTTTTTTTTTCTTCTTTTTTTTCCCCTTTTCTTTTTCCCCCTTCTTTTCTACTCATAAACGTATTAACCCTTTGCACTCCAGGCCTTTTTCGCGTGGAGGAATCAGCAACTCGAGACATTTTGGGTTCGGTTGGTGTTTATCGATTTGCTTCATAGAAACTAAACACAGTCATTGGCCTTGCATCAAATTTCCGCATCACACCTAATGGTCCTCTCGTGGTTTGACATCCAATCGAGTGGCGCCTGAGAGGCGCCACTGGAGTGCAAAGGGTTAAAACTTCAAAAGTATTATCAATTTACTGGTTATGTTTATGTTTTTATAAAATATTATTTGGCGACAAAGCTATACGGGAAAATAATTACTTTATGGAAAAATAATGGAACACGCCAGGGCCTTGTACGTCAGTGGTTATTTTATAAGAATATTCTTCAGACCTTTAGTTTTGAAAGATAAGCAAAGCTTGAAAATATTCTTAATGATTCTTATGCAGGGTCACTGGCAAAATTTTAATGTTCTACTTAAGAAATGATATTAATCATAAGCCCTTTAAAAGAATTTAATTTTTATTAAAGTCAACATTTACAAAAGTTCCAGTGAAAATGTTTAAAAGTGGATAAAAATAATGCGTTCAATTTTATAAATAACATTGTTTATAAATACGTTTTGTATATAAACTCTATTCATAATTCTTTAGAAATCTATTTCGAGTTACGAATTCAATTGAATAAAGCTGCTCGTAAACATCAGCACTACAATCTCCCAATAAACAAAGAACTCGAATGTTAATGCTTACTAATGGAATTTGGAATAAGAATTTCCGAACCTTTCCAGAAATCATCAAACAATCTTCTGATATTTTAGCAGCTAATCTATGGAACGGCAGTGAATTAAAATTAATTTATTCCATAGGAAAGCATAATTGGCATAAAGTATTTCAATGATTACAATGAGTAAGTTTTGTTTAGCATTCAGGCTTTCAAGATCAAAATCCTCTTATTTCTGCTACATTATAATCGGAACTAAATTTATGCACTTCTTACAGTGCAGCGAAGCTTTTATTTACTAAACAGTCTCAAATTCTAATAAGGAAACAAAAGAAAATGTATTGGTTGGTCGGAAAAGTATCTTTTTGTATCTTACAGCTGTAAGCAATTTTATACGCATATTAATATAAAATCCGCAAATGCAAAGAATAGTAAAATTTTAAATGTGTTTTGTCTATTTGTAGTTAATATCAAGTGTAAAGTTTGTGCCCAAAACAATAGTCAAAGTGCAAGCAAATTGTTACTCGTCTTGTTCTATTTTGGCTTACTTTCATTTTTTATTTGTTTATTTAAGTTACAAGTATGTTTTCAAAGATTTTAGAGAATTATTCAGAGTTCGATTTTTTTTTTTTTTTTTTTTTGTATTCAAAGTGCTGAAAAATTTTATTCTTTGCTATATTAATACTATAAAGGTAAGGGAACAATTGTTTGTAGTGATTTAGCAAATTATCAACATTCCAGGTCAAGCAATTTTGCACTAAATTAATTTGGAAATGTTTACTTGTAAAAAGGGCCGGGGAAGGGGGTAGGGGGAGAGACACTTTTACACTACTCAGCACAACCCTTATAACTTAAGACACTAAATCAAAATATTTAAAATGCAGTATAATATAGCTTTTTCCTTATAGAATTTATATTTCTGTGACGATGTATGGATTTTTATGTAATAGAGTTTAGGGCTTTTTGATGACATAAATTTATTATATTCTAATGTGGGATAAATAAAAAGTATTTTTATGTCGGTTACCAATAGTATTGTTCAGAGTCAGTTTCTTCAACCGTGTAGAAAAAAAAATAAGATAGCCGACCAAAAGGTATAGTGGTTAGCGTGCTAGCTTCTAGACCGCGAGGTTACGGGTTCGAGTCCCGTGTTAGGCATGGGTGTTTGTAAATGTACGTTGGCTTGTCTAATGACGAATGTTTCGGCGCATTATAGCCCTCGTGTTGCTGACGGCGCCAGATAATCTGAATACAACCAACCAAAAAAATAAGATAATTATACGAGCGCCGCGGTAAATATATGGAAGAAGGATCAGACTGATAACTATGTGAGGAAGAGAGGGTTGGACGAAAATAGGATAATAACTATATAAGCGTCGGAGGGAATACGAGGTGTGAAAAGACAGAGCTTGCTTTCGAGGAGAAAGGGAATTTTATTCTTAGAGGTAGGAGTCAAAGCGATTTAAAAAGTCGGGAAAAACAGGATTGGGGGCAGTTTTTGTTGATGACATGAAGTTATGAATTTTTTTACCTATTAGCAATGCATATTCAAAATTTTAAACGCATTGTATATTTTTAATAATTTGCATAGAACAAAATTTGAGAGGATAATTGAAATGCAGACATTTTAAATATTAAATTTTAAAATATGTAGTGTAATAAACTGATGAAGCTAATAAAAAAAGAATATTTTAAAACATTTCTGATGATTTTATTTTTAATTTATATAAAATTTATATAAAATGTTCATCAAATCAATTCCTTTCAAAGAGAGCAAAATAAAGATTTAAATGAGAGGTTGAGCCCCAGAATGGACCATCCCACAAAGTTTATTTTTCAAGTTAAAGGCTGTTCTACCCAGTTTTATCAAAACAACTCCTGTCATATGTGGTTTATATAATAGTCAACTGAACTGGCTATTAAATAAAAGCCACATTTCTCAGCAATTGCGTTAACATGACGAGGCAGAAACAGCCTTCAACTAGAATAAAATAAAAAAATGTGGTATGGTTCGTTCTGGAGCTCAACGCCTCAATTAATGTATAAATGAATGACGCAGCTTAAATTTGTGTCTTTGCTTTAGTTTTGGATTAGAAAGAATTCAAAGTAATTAACAGAAAATATTTAATTATTAGAATATATTTTTATACATTTTCATTACCTCTGTAAAAATTTAATGAAATTGTTTGAATGAGATCAAAGTCTTTAAAGTGGGGGATATGAATTTGAAATAATCAAATACGCTTCAGAGCTAACAATTTTTATCCATGCGTCGATTTCGAAACTGTCTTTTTTGTGATAGGACGACAGAATATAAATTACTATTAAAGATAAAATCCTGTAAACACTATAGACGGTAAGAAACGGGAAGTTGAGGTAATAATGAAACTTAAACGCAAACAGAAATCATTATCACATACAATCTTTCTTAGATTTTTAAATAGAATTTTTTATTCTGTTTTTAATTGCTCTCTTAGAATCAAGATAATTCTTTCAGGGGGACTGTGTTTTCTCTTAACGGGTTAAGTTAACGGGTAAGAAACGGGAAGTTGAGGTAATAATGAAACTTAAACGCAAACAGAAATCATTATCACATACAATCTTTCTTAGATTTTTAAATAGAATTTTTTATTCTGTTTTTAATTGCTCTCTTAGAATCAAGATAATTCTTTCAGGGGGACTGTGTTTTCTCTTAACGGGTAAGAAACGGGTTAAGTTAACGGGTAAGAAACGGGAAGTTGAGGTAATAATGAAACTTAAACGCAAACAGAAATCATTATATCACATACAATCTTTCTTAGATTTTTAAATAGAATTTTTTATTCTGTTTTTAATTGCTCTCTTAGAATCAAGATAATTCTTTCGGGGGGACTGTGTTTTCTAAATTTAAAATTTTCAATGTTAATAATGGTGGAAAATATTTAATTGAATGAATGTGCTTGTTAGATTTAAGAAACTTGACTTCATGTAATGTGTAAGGACGAAATGTTAATTTCAATTATATGAATTTAATGCTAACGATAGCTTTGACATTAATTTAGTTGGCGGAAGAGAATGAAATTTCAAACTTTTTACTCGATATAAATTACAAATTACTATCGGCACATCTAATAAACTACAAAACAAAGCATGAATCGGTTTATCTTTGTGTCTGAAGGTTTCTCTCTACGTTACTCTGCAGTGGTGTAGTGTAAAATAAAAAGGTGTGGGTACGCTATGTCGCGTTGTTACAAACGTATTTTTGTTCTGTGTGTGGGGGGAGGGGAGAGTGAAAAGGACAACTTTAAATAGTTTTATTAATATTACTTTAATAATCTCAAAACAGCTAATGAGCATTTCAAAAATTTAATTAAAAAAAAATTGTGTGTTTCGACTTATTATTTTTTATTCGACTAAATTTTTAAAACTATGAAGTTATATGGATTTTTAAACAATTTGCTTTGCACAACCCATTTTAAAAGATTGTTTAACACTTTATAAATGGATTATAAGACATTTTCAAACATATTATTGATACAGATTTTTTACAATAATTTTCGAAAATTTCAGAGATGCCTTACATACAATGGGTTCGGATAAATTCCAAGATTCTGTAGATACTTGAAATCTGTTTTCAAAATGAATAAAAAATAATGCGATTGTTGCAGATATCGATTGAGAGTTTTATGGCTTTTCTCCTTCTCAAAAAGAAAATGTAGAGAAGTTCCTCTTGCTTGATAGACCCTTCTTTTCCTTTTCCAAATTTGCTCTATTAATAAAATAATCGGAAAATTAAAATCCATCAGTCGATTTAAAATTTCTTGATAAAATATTAATTTGTGTGCCATCTTAATCATCTCTAATTTTAAGCGGGATATTTCAATGTAGACTCATTACTTGCCAGACGTATAGATTTGCTTGGGACATTCCTGTTCTTTTTAATCTTATCCAGTTCGATTTTGTCATTTCGACAGTGGTGAAAATAATATTCAAAAGTGGGTATGAATCGGAGGAGAAAGCAAACTTCAAAATATATATAATATTGCCATCAAAATCACTATATTTTAAAAAGAATCGGGGGAAATTTCCTCTCCTTATCACCACCACTGTATTTAGTGTTGATTAATATTATTCATTTTATTTTATTTATTTTTTTAAACTCGGGGAAAAAGATTTCTTTTAGGAACTGCTGCTACATTTTTGGAATAAACTCTAAAGTAATGGTAAATGTAAAAGCTATCCCATTCTCAAACCAAAAAGCAATTTAATTTTGCATTTTGTAGTACATCTGAATTGTTTTCCTACTTCTTCACAGCCCGATTTCGATGTATTATACTCATTTACAAAACCATTAGCATTTTTATATTAAGGAAAATCAAATATACAAGACCAGCTTAAGAGTAAAATGCTATGTGAGCAAGAATGAGTTTTAGCGCCCCTCACAATGAAAATAGATCCAGAAAACCCTCCAAAAATGGTGTGGGTGCTCTATATGGTATGGGTGCTCTATATGGTATGGGTGCTCTATATGGTATGGGTGCTCTATATGGTATGAGTGCTCTATATGGTATGGGAGCAAATTATTTAAATCGTAGCGTTTTCTGCAATAAATAACATTATTTTAAGTTAGGTTTTATTAAGGAACCCTAGGGATATTTTTTTTTTTTTATAAAATATAAAAATTGTAATAAAATTGATTTCATAAGAATTTAATAAAATACACGTTCTTAAAATTACTAATTTTTGTTATGCATTACTTTTTTATAGTAGTCCTCTGCTCTTAGCGCAAGCTTTGGTTCCCCTTCGCAACCCTGGGTTATGAAGGGCTGCAATTCGGCTAACATAACATTATTAGTACTGCCAAGTTAAAGTGAAACAAAGTTAACAACTGTTCAGTTCTGTCAAAACAACGTAGCGGAGCGCTTGAAGCCTGTCTCTTTACTGTACTTTCAAGCAACATTTTATCTGTTGAGCTAAACATATTCTTCACGGAAAAAAAAAAGAAAAGAAAAACATACAAAAGCGAAGTTAATATAATGTATTTAAAAATCAAAACTCTTTTGAACATATTTTTTCATGTTCAAACAAGTTATCAGTTTGATTTTCCCAATATCTGGCAGACAAAAGCAATGTTCTCACGAAATGACTTTTTTGTTTGCTTACTTGGCTTTGCGTTTAGTATCACATAAAGAGAAAAAAAAATACAAACTAAAGAAAAATTTAGATGAGGGAACGCCGTTCTGCCTTCTAAAAAGGTAAAGGATCGCCGTTCCCACGCGTTCCCGCTCCACTACACCCCTGCAGTTATTCCATTTTATGCTAACGGTCGAAATGCGTGCAGTATGTGCTTGAAAACCATACATTTTTCAGCAAGAGAAACAAATATAATTGATAAAAAAAAAAAAATGCTTTTTTTTTCTATTAGAAATATTGACACTTAGGTGTCAATATTTCTAAAACCTTTTTTGTTTAAAGTATTTCTTATATTTGCTTACCCACACATTGAGTAATTGTAAATCTATATATATATATTTTTTAAATATACTTGCCTTGATGCCATAAAAAGGTTACAAATTCTAACACTAGTGATAGACTTTAATTATTATACTATTTATACTGTCCTAATTAGAGATTTTTTTTATTTATTCTCCCTTAACGAGCAAAATTCATCGGACCATGCAATAATGCACAGACAAATTATTCTGCATTTAAGTGCAATTAGTTTTTATTTTAATAAATAATTAACACCAGTTAAAAACTTTCATTAGAAACCTATAAATCGTTTTCTAACCCAGGAAACAATTCGTGTTGAAATACAAAGATAAGCTGCAAAACGTACAACTCTTGAATTTAAAAAAAAAAAAACTAAGAATATTACGTTTTAATATATATTTCAATATCAATAACTCAAAACATAAAGTATAATTTCTCTTAAAAAATGAAAGATTTACGAAAGTTACCTGTATATTTGAATCGTGGCGCCATCTATTTATCATATTATGAACGTTTTGCTTTTGCTAAAATTAATCTTGTATTGGATAACATGGAAAAGAAAAATTATTTTCAATTTCCATATCGAGTAAAAACTGTCAAGAAACTATTACAGAAAATACTAATTTTTCCACATTCTTTTAAAACATAGAAAACTGAATGTTATTTAAAACTTGTAATGAAGCATTATTCAATAGAATTATTAGGGAAGTGGCTCTATCTATGGGATAGTGGGGCATTAAAAGGTTTTTAGTTGATAATTAAATTAGAATTAATCTTCAGAAAACTTCAAGAAATAGAATAATAGAAACATAATAATATAATTAAATTAGAAATACTTTTCAGAAGAACTCGAAAAAACAGAATAATAGAAACGACTCGTTTATTTTTGTAAATTATTCAATATTTCAAATATTTTTACTTTTATGTTATGTTCTTTTTATGTTTAAACTCTTAGAACGTATGTACTAATAAATTAGTATGTTCAAGGAAATTATATTTCGAAAAATTATTAGTGTGGAATTATGTTTATATTCTGGATTTATTGGAGACATTTTTTGCTATATAACGTTGGTACATCTTTGGGCCAAGATCTATGTGAATGAATGTCATGAGGTTTTTCAAAGGGAAACTACCGTGCATTTGTGATTCTAAGGAGAGAAAACCCGGATAACTTTTAACAGGCAACCAACAAGAGACTACCTGTGTAGCCTATCTCCTGAGTGTCTACTTCTCTCAACTAATAACTAATAACCCTGAAACTCTTTTCGGACAACAGCGGTTGCTTTTGCCTGTCGATTAAAGAGGTTCCGTACCACGAATTAATTGGTAGCTTGATGTACCTAGCAACGAATGATTAATTTTTGAATTATTTTTTAACGTACATAAGTGTTATTGTTTAGAAATAGAAATGCTGATTGGGGTAATTGTCTTTTTGACTGGAAGTCATACACAGGGAACTGTTTTATTCTTAGCAAAATTTTTATTAGCTGGGAAAGTAGAAAACAATGTACAGTGGCTCTGTACTACTACGGAAGCAGAATATATGGCTATTTCTGAGGGTTCAAAAGAAGCGATATATCTTTGTAAACTGTGTAACTTTAATTTGGAAAAGGTGCGTATGCTCACTAGCAACAAAAGAGCTGTGGTGATTTAAAATAACATATAAAGCTTCTGTGCACTGGAGTAGTCTTTTGCACAGCGGCAAAGTATCTGCCTCGAGAACCAATGGTCACGAGATCGAGGCCCGTCGCCAGCAGTGAAAGCTTAATAACGCTTTATTGGTGACCCCGGACAAATGAATTATGCTGCCATCTATCGGCACCCCTTCTGAAAGGGGAAACTTCATCGCAACAAGCGATCAAAAACGCAACTAGCGTACAACACTCGCACTTCGATGTAACTAGCATCCCAAATCACCAACTCCGATCAGAAATACAGTATCGCTCTTCCGTCGCTTGGAGGAGGCTGTGTGGCGACTTCAAATAACAGATAAAGCTTCTGTGCACTGGAGTACTCTATTGCACAGCGGCAAAGTATCTGCCTCGAGAACCAATGGTCGAGGCCCGTCGCCCATAGTGAAAGTTTGCTAACGCTTTAGAGCAATAAAAATTGGTTGCAACTACAGTTTTTTATAAACGTACTAAACATATTGATATAAGGCATCATTTTGTAAGAGATGCTTTTAAAATTGGTCCGATTGATTTAAATTTTGTGTCAGCAGATGATATGTGGGTGTTGACATTTTAACTAAGGAATTACCTTCTTGTAAGCTTTATAAGTCTTGTAGAGCAGTTGATATTAATGATACTGTTGTATGTTTCAATAAATGAGTTGACATTGTGGGGTAGTGTTGGGATAAACCGTCTCTCATTCCTCCTTTTATGTTATGGACTAGAGGTCGGAAATATCGATCAAAATAAATATCGATACTATATCGTTGCATAGAGAAAAATATCGATATATTGATACATGATTTTTTTTTTTTTATTTGATTTTCAATTTCCCCAGAAACTACGTTTTACGGGGCAAATTTCTACTCTTTATGATTGCTTTTTTTATAAGGTGACTACTTTTTCAACTAAAATGGATCTATTACAAAAAAAAAAAAGTTATATTTTTCGCTTAATTGGTGCAGTGATTTTAAGAAAAATTTAGATAATTTTCTATAGCTTTTAATGGCAACGCTAAATATTTAGATCATATATATATATATATATATATATATATATATATATATATATATATATATATATATATATATATATATATATATATTATAATTAACACGTTTTTTTTATTTTATTTTAATTTTCAAAAGGGAGGTGCACACCCTTGCACTCTCCTGTTGGCGCCCATAATTATGAAGTGTATGGCAAAATATTGAATATTGGTGCAATTTTAACTGCCTCTCAGCCAAGTTCAAACTTTAGTTTTGAAGTTTTTTAAAAAGGGATAAAGTAAATCGAAAAAACACATGAAACTACAAAATGATAATTACAAAACTAAAAATCATTGAAAATATCAATATATCAGTGACCTTTATCGATATTTTTAATATCTATATATTTTAGAAAATATCGATACAAATATCGTCGTATCGATATATCGCCGACATCTATTATGGACCGTCCCTGCTTTGCAGCGCCTCCTTGTGACTATCAGTTATAAAGTGTATTCTAGCCTTGATTCTATCGCCCCTTGATTGTTCCATGTACGTTCCAGTGTCTTGATGCATCATCCCCAACATTTTAAAACTTATAATAACTTTTTCAAATAAGCTGAATAGATTTGATAGTATCTTAATACATATATGTAAGAAGTTTTTTTTTTTTTTTTTTTAATTTATTTAAAATATATATATATGTATATATATGTGCATTTTTTTAGTTTGAAAACAATTTTTTTTCAATGCAATTCTTTATTTCTGCTAAAAATAACTTTTATAGAGAATGTAAAACTTTTAAAACGAAATAGAGGCTTAAAAACCTTCACGTGTTTTTATAATTATTGATGCATCTGACTACTTTCGGAGAACAATTTTTTTTTAAATTATATAAATATTTTTTTTTCATGCTGTTAGTCTCTTCAGCATGCAAAAGTAGGAGAATGAGTGAAAATTCGTAAAAATTAATATTCTTTTTAAAAAAATTTAATAAATCTAAGATAATTTTAGTTAAATTTAACGTTTACCGTTTAACACTGGCAACAAAATTATTACGGATAGAATGTAATTTCTTTGAAACCAATTACATATAAATTAACTATCTTGAAAATGATCAATTAACTATCTTGAAAATGATCATCAGGCTAAGAGATATATTTAGAAGTTACTGAGATATAGTAGTTTAAAATATATATTCTGAAAAATTAACATTTTTAAAATAATTTTTACATAAATGCGGTTATAAATTAATAACTACTGCACCTGGCACTTATATCAAAAGTCATTTTATGATGAGCATTGCAAAGAACTTCCACAGAAAATTTTGCAGCAGTATCTTTATTACTTTTTAAGTTATCATGTTAATGGTGTTAAAGAAATGGTGAAAATTCCATTTTGCAAAAAATGAGTTTAAAGTACAAAGTTGCATTGGAAACCTATTGATATGATCGTATTTAATTTATCCTAACTTTGTTGATAACTTCCTTAGAAGAAAAGTAAAGCTATTTTTAAAAACTTTAAGAAACACGCTTTCATAAAATCATATAAAAAAAAACAATTTTGAAATTTTATGAAAATTTGACTTTTTATGGTAGTCGGCTACCCTATGAAACAGCAACGCATTGTTTTTATCACAGAAACAATATTAGTGATTGAACAAAATAATATGGATAAGTTAATTTGGTACAATGTTAAATAACTACAGGAGTTATGCTCATTACCGACCCACTTAGACACTCATTGTGTACAATTGCGTCTTTTCATTTGTTTCTGCTCACGTGATATTTAAATTAGATTGTTGTATAAATTAAGAGATTAATTAGATGGAGGGTTGTTTTTTTGCAAGATTCTGAGTAATTACTACCAAGAGTTTCTCTCACGTGCCCAAAATTATGCAAGGAAAATTGATATTTCAACAATTTTTTTTCACAATTATAATGAAAGTGACTACACTGAAGTATGCCATTGTCTTGACGAATAAAAAAAAAAAAATTGTTATAAGTTTGTGATTAATTGGGAATAAAAAAAATTATCACTAAATATATATATATCAGAAATAATTTTCATTCAAACAATAATTTTAGAAAAATTGCATTATTAATAAATATTTCGTGTATATTAAGCGAAAATATTCGTTATAATCATCCTTTTTTAACTCCTGCTTAAGGCGTCTTATAAATTTCTAGTTCAAAATAGTTGAAGAAAGCTATACGTATTGCTACTGGTTTATCGTATCTCTATAAACTTCATTTTAAGGGGACTGGGTAGTCCTTGTTTTCACAAAAAATGATAAAAATATAATTTTTCTGTTTTTTGCATTTTTATAATCTTTGAAACCTTCTCTTTTTTTCTGGCAAGTTTTTGAACTGATCCGATAATTGCAATTGCAGGAAAACTATATTTTTATAGAGAATTTAGGATTGCTGTAATAGCTCTTTTGATGTTCCGAACGCATTTTTTTCAGTTCGTGATTTTTGAAATTCCCACCCTACTCAAAATCCTAAAACTTCAGCAAATATGAATGAAATGACTTGAAATTTGTATGTATCATTCTTAATATTTATTTGACAAAAACAAATATGTATTTTAAAATAAAATAAAACTTTTTTTTACAAATTTAAATGTTGAAAAATACCCGTTTTTTACGCTTTTTTTACATATAGGTACATTATTTATCGTTTTTTCGAAAAATATTTTACTTATTCAAAATCCGATGCCTAAAAAGTTAGAGTATTTTTCTAGAAACATTTTTTTTTAAAATCAGGAAAAAATATTAAAACATGAAAAAGACGATAGAATTTCAAATTTGATTAATTGTTTTAAAAATGTAGAGCACTATGTGAACTTGTTTTTTAATAAAATTTAGTTTTTATATAGTAATACTTCCCAATATATAAAAATTATTATTTTAATGACTTAAATAAAAAAGTTTGAATGGTACCAAGTCCATTTAAAACACAAAATTAATTGCTTTTCTCATTTAAAATTTTAAGGAAATTGACATACATTTAATTTGATAAAATAAAAATAATTGCAAGAGGTCATCACGTTGTTTATAGCTTAATAATTTGCAAACCAATGTCCATCAGATAATTCCGAAGAAAATCCGATTTTTTATTTCTTCCCCAGTAATTAGATTACGGAACACACTTAAAGTTTAATTAACGTTTATTAGTTTTATTTTTTAGGGTTTGGCAAAGAGCAATAAGGTACTTATGCCTAAATTATTTTTTAAAGAACGTAAGCCCATCTGAAAATCATTTGAGAACGAATTATCTAATTAGTTTAATGAAAATGAAATAGCAAATTAGAGTAATTACGATTAAAATGACTTTTTCTCATTTTATAATTAAGGTTTTTAATCAGGATTTATTTTGGATCCTAATAGAAACTTCAAATATTATAATTGAAGTCCTTGTTTTTGTAATAAATTTATGGATTATTAACAAGGAATTATTAATTATAGCTCATTAGTTATTCAAAAAAGATACATTTAATTATAGTTATTCAACTTATTGATTCTTATCGTCATCTAACATGAAAGGATTTAAGTTTACGCAATATGGTTTATGTATCTAACAAATTCGTAATTAAATCATCATTAAGCATCGTCAAACGTGTAGATTGTGTACTAGGGTGGAACGAAAAAATCAACTTTTGATTTTTAATTTGTAATAGTGCGGAAAAGTTGCTTTTTGATGTAGATAAGATAAATTAAAAATATGAAAAATATTGGAGTACGTCTTGAGGTGCCGCAAAGCCGTTAAAGTTTCAAAAAATTGAAATTTTTGCTATATTTTAAATTTTTTTTGACGATAGAATCAACTTTTGATTTTAATTTGTAATAGCACGGAAAAGTTGCCTTATGGTGTAGATAATATAAATTAAAAATATGAAAAATATTAGAATACGTCTTGAGGTGCCGCAAGTACGTTAAAGTTTCATAAAAACACACTTTTTTCAACTTTTTCAAAGATTTTTGCTTGTCTCGATTATGAAATAAATAGCTTCATTTATGCGTTATAAAATAAATAGAAAGATAAAAACAATTTTAGTATTACATTGGCATCCAGGAGCCTGAGTCATCGCCGGAGCGGATGTTGTGTGTGGGTTGGGGGGGGGGGGGAATTGGACAAAGATTTGTCTGCGAGCGGTGACAAGCTCAGATCAGGTGTCAGGTCAGTAGCTGTGCCGAGTTGAGTTGAGTTGGCGCCTCCGCTCCGTCTAATGTGTTACAGATTAACATAATATTTTGTTAGTATGTATTCTACTTTATTGTTGTGAGTAAAAATGGCTCAGTCTAAATTACTGAAGTCAAGACAAATGTCGGAATGTCCAATTTTTGGGAAATGTAGTGATGTGCTTGATGTTGAACTGCCTACTTACGAATCTGTTACGAAGTGCTACTGTTATATCAGACAAAACCTCAAAAATGCTTCAGAGAAGGATCCTACTGTAAGTGAAATATGTGACACTTAAGTTCCCAAAATAGAGCAAATATGGTCAAGAGCTTCTATTCCCGTTGTTTCTAGCCAAAGAATTTTACTAATGGTAAGAGCTTATCATGCTAAGTACAGAAATTTATTAAGGTCTAAAAGCAGAAAAGGGTCAGAAAAGTTTGACTGCAACCTCTCAAAATTTAGAGGCGAGGCCGAACGTTTATTTGATATTGTTGCCTGTAAGTGTGTAAGCCTGTAAGTGTGGTAGCAGACAGTATACAGGAGTTTCTTGAAGATAGAGAACACAACAAACAATTTTTTAAACTTTACTGCTATTGGGTGCTATGGAACCGTTGTAAACACTGGACATAATAATGGTGTGATTTATTTGAGGGAAAAGGAAACATGAAGACCGTTACAATGGTTAATTTGTTTGTTCCATGGTAATGAGCTACCATTGCGACATCTTTTTTGTCATTTAGATGGTAAAACAAAGGTACCCAATGAGTTTAAAGGTGAAATAGGTCAGCAGCTAGAAAACTGTGCTAATCTTCCTGTGGTTACTTTCTTGCCAATTGAAAATAACCTTCCTCTTTTGGATGACAAAAATGATTTAAGTACAGATCAGAAATATTTATTGGATATGTGTATTGCTGTATCAAGTGGAAATTGCACCTTAGATTTATCTTCACGAAACCCTGGAAAACTTGCTCACTCCAGGTGGTTGACACTAGCCAACCGCGTGCTTAGATTGTATGTGGCAACTGAGAATCCAACTCAAAATCTTAAGACTCTGGCTGAGTACATTGTGAAAGTGTATGTGCCTGTGTGATTTAATATTAAGTTAAAACCTTCATGTACTTATGGTTCCAAACATCTGTTTAACCTAATCTCATATTCACGCTACCTCTCTGACGATCTCAAGAACGTTATAGATCCGGTTATTCAAAGAAATGGGTATTTTGCGGCTTCAGAAAATCTCCTTTTGTCCATGCTATGTGATGAACGCAAAATTCAAAGAGAATTTGGTTTACGAAGTGTTTTAAAAGCAAGAACAGAAAGTAGAGGCGGAGTCAGGAAGTTCAAAGTTCCAAAGATAAACTTCGATGCAAAGGATTACATCGACATGATCTCATGTCCTGAAAATGACGTAACTGAAACTCCCATGTTAAAACATGTTTCCAGTGACTCTCTCAAAGACTTTATAAGGAAGGCATCTGAAGATGAACCAAATAGTAAAGTAGACCCGGTTATCGACTTTCCCCGGCTTCCTTGTCACACGCAAGCAGTGGAAAGAACTGTGAAACTGGTGACCGAATCTGCTCAAAATGTCTGTGGTTCAACCGCAAGAGAAGGATATATAAGAGCAAAAATTGACTCACGTAGGAATATGCCAAAATTTAAGACAAAAAACCAGTTTAATCTAGTAATGAAGTAGAAACAAACATTTTGCAGATGTAACATTTGCAATCATTAAGGATACAGAAGTAAGAAATACAAAATTTTGCATTACAATATATTTTATTATTATTATTATATTTTGTAATTCATAATTTTTTTCAACTCTAATGCTTATATATGCATTTAAAACCATCTTTTGTAACATTATATATACGAGAAATTCATAAATTTTTTTTTAACAAAGTTGATAATTTTTCATTTTTTTTATAAACTTTAAGCTCTTTGCGGCACCTCAAGATGTTGTAGTATTGCAACCAAATTTTTTCCCCCTCTTTTTGAACTTAAAAGGCAACTTTTCCCCACTATTACTAAGCTAAAATTTAAAAAAAAAATTTAAAGGCCATTTTCGTTCCACCCTATTGTGTACCTCTTTTTCAGATTTTTTGGATTTCAAGAAACGTGTCCTTTAGTAGCTGACCCACAATAATAGTTTTTCTAATTTCAGTTTTATGTGAGCAATTTTCTGGTGTACAAGCAGGATATTTGGTTTTCTACTCATAAACAAATTAAAAAAATGCAATTAAGATGAATCCAGTAGTTATATTTTTGTTTTATATAATATTGCTTGGTGACTAAGTTATGTGGAAAAATAATTATTTTTACTATGTCAAATATGCATTTGCCGGGGTTTTTCGTGTTGGTCATGTAAGAGATACTTAATAAGATCTCCGGTAAAATGACTATCAGAAGGTTGTTTTCTTGTAATGAAATATTGGTTAAATCATGGGATGGATCTTGATAACAAAACAATTTAATTACACTATTTACCTGGCTACATTCTATTTCAAAACTAATAAACTAAATCATACTAAGTACAAGTGCTAAGAAACTTTGTGGAGGAGCACTGAGGCAGCATGTCTGGTGCTCATGAATTTTCGTAGCCGAGTCTCAAACAGAGATGTTACTTTAATAAGAATCAATTTAGAATGAGGAAAAGGCTGTACACTATTGGTTGGTTTGGTACCACGTGGGGTATGGATCTTTTATAATAGGATGGGGAAAATCTCAAGTTGGGTGGTATGGATGACCTGGAATGGAATATCTTCTGAGAAAAGAACTCAAGAAAACACTATATGCTGATGATTGAGATTTCCCATTGCTATTGCCTTTGTGTAAATGCACCAGAACATCTCCGACACACATTTATATCGCTAGACGCAGGGGACATGTCCATATCCCGCACGTCGGTGGCTTATAAACATATATTTGACCTAGTTAAAATAATTTTTCCACATAACTTCGTCACCAATTAGTTTTATATAAAATAAAAATATAACTACAAGATTAATCTATATTATAATTTTAATTTGTTTACGAGTAGAAAAAAGAACCAAAATACCCTGTACATACACTAGAGAATTAAGCATGTAATAAAAATATTATTTGCAAGACTGTATCAAGCCGAATAGTTTCTACAAAAAACAAATCGTGGTATTGGATACCATGCAGACGTAACTTTAGACCAACATTTGCCACTAACTTTTATAGGCGAGCCGTAGGACTTACGTTAGAGCTTTTTGCGGGACGGATACAACAATATACGTATCTTTAATTATTATTAAACTAGCTGAATACCCGTGCTTCGCTACGAAATTTTAACATGTCCAATATTTTAGCTAACTGTGAGTCCTCGCGTTGCGGAAATCCGTCATTGGTGTATAGGTCCCAGTTTTTGGCGCTTCGTTCGCAGGAGGGTTCATTGATACATAAGCACAGGCTTACTTCACAAGAAAGATTCATTACTATGCAAAAATAGGCTCGCTTCGCTCGCTGAAAGGTTCATTGCTGCGTAAGCATAAGCTCGCTTCACTCTCTAAAATCTAATTGCTACGTAAAGCCTTAATAGAGGAAAAAAAACCATAATATCTCGTCAATACAATAACACAACACCCCTTTAAGATTATGTTAACACGTGTTTGTGGAAAGCAAAATTGGAAGGTCAAAACTACTTATTTAGAACTTTCAGAGCTCTAGACCTATTTGAAGTCGCTTTTTGTGAAAATGTTAATATTAAAACAAATTAAAATTTTAATATTTTTTTCCAATTAGAAGGCCAAAACTACTTGTATTGAAAATTTCAAAACTGTAGCCCAATTAGAAATAGTTTTGTAAAATATTTGTTATAGTTAAAAAAAATAATTAAAAAACAAATAAAATTTTAAAGTTCTGTTTTTCAAAAGTCCATTCAGAACGACATAACTACTTTTGTTTAAAATTTCAGAGCTATAGCCCTAATGAAAATCATTTTTATAAAATCTGTATTAATTAATTACAAAAAATTAATTAAAAAAGAACTAAATATAAATTTAAAATTCAGTTTTTCAAAAGTCCAATTAGAAGACCAAAATTACTTATGTTGAAAATTTCTGAGCTGTAGCCTTATTAGAAATATTTTTGTAAAATATATATTAATTAAATAAAAAAAATAATTAAAAAATAACTAATTAAAATTTCAACATTCTGTTTTTCAAAAGTCCAATTAGAAGGCTAAAACTACATGTGTTGAAAATTCCAGAGCTGTATCTTTGTTCGAAGTTATTTTGTAAAAAAACAATTAATTAAAAAAATTAATGAATTTTAACATTCTGTTTGACATGTATACAATTAGAAGACCAAAACTAATCATGCTGAAATTTTAAGAGCTTTGCTCCAATTTTAAGTATATTTCTATAGATCCACAGACAGACACACAGCTTGTATTATTATAGACTGGAAAAAAAAAATTATCTTAGTAAAATTACAATTAATATTTTATTCTTTTTTTTTTCCAAATAATTGCTTCTTCTTTTAAATAATAATTTTCATTATTAGAAAATCAAAATCTAAACTAGTGGTGTGGAACATCGCACAACTTTTAATTACTCTATATTACTGATGTGGATTCGTGTCATTTATCGTTTTTATATTTTCATCATTTGATTAGAAAAAATTGCCAGTTTGGCGATATAGTTTTTGAAAATTCCTATATTATCCTTTGTTATAAGTGAAACTGAAGAGAGGAGAAAAAAAACATCGTTGATGATCTATGTTCAAGGAAAGAGGACTCTTTGTTGAAGGCATTCGTTTTTCAACTTTTCACGCCATTAAACCATTTTTACGGGAATTTCAGAGATGGATATGTTTAGAACACTCTGAAAGGCATTAGGAAAGCGATTTTTATCAAAATCTTTAGAGCCGTTTTTTAGCAATCATTAAAAAACATGATTTTTTAAATGGCAGCTACCTTATGCGCAAGCGCGATTTTGAAGAAAACTTTAATGGTAGGTCCCGTGGCCACCAGCAACCCGCATACCAAATTTGAACATCGTAGGTCGATTTGCTCAGGAGTTATGATGACCACATACACAGACACACACACAGTCATTTTTCTAGATCACTTTTTTGAGATCATGATGTTCCAAAATGTAGAGAAACGAAAATTTTTTATGACCGAATCCTATACTTTCATTACCCTATGTATTACATATGAGTTAAAAAGAAGTGGATCTTTTGTTTCATCGTGAGAATGCGAGTATTTAAACTGTACACCCACATTACTCCATTTTAGTCAATATCAGTAAGGAATGGACAAGTTGAGCATTTTTTTTTTTTTTATTTTTTTTTTTATTTTATTAAGAGTGAAGAAAGACAACCAAAACTAGAAAAAGTTTTGAAATCCTTTCAATATTTCTCGAGTTATATCTGTTTCAATTTCCCACTTTTAAAAGCGCGGCAAAAATGAGACTAGCTTAGCTGTGACGTCCCCCTACGTCATAATCCAACTTTGGCTTCGCGCGGTCATTGAAAGTATCGTAAATTTATTCGCATTGCTATAGCGCGTTTTTTTTTAATTTTTTTTTTTTTAATCTTGTATTCTTTTAATCTATTTAAAATTATGTCCTCAAATTCAGCGTACAAACATCGCCTCATCCCGATTTGTAAGACTTCTTCAATTTCCAACGCTGCTAAATTATTTATCAGTGTCATGAAACGAGAGAATGTTTCTGCAAAAAGTTCTCGACACGTTTGTGAAGATGAAAAATTTGATAATAGCACACCTATTACTCTTGTTTTTATATAATGACCTAATTATTTTGAAATTCTATGATATACTGTGGCTCCCAAAAATGTTCGTACAGTTTAAAAATGTGTAGAAAAAGTAGTTTTTAAGTTTGGAAATGAATTCGAATATTAATTCCTATATTTTTTTATATTAATTCTGAATGAAACCTAATACTTAAAAAAAGTATTGAATCGCAATATTTTTATGAAAATATAAATTCATAGAGTTAAAGAAAAAAAATACCACAATGGTGTTCGTTCGACTTAACATTTTCTGATAAATTCACAGTAATAGAATTATTTTCTTACTCTTTTTTTTTTTTTTAATTTTTGCATTGTGGAAACATGTAAAAAATAGATTGACTGTAATATTTGATTTTACGATTCTTATAATCCATTTGTTGTTTAAAATCATCCTGAATTAGTTAGAATTAGTTTACCAGAAACTAAAGCATTGCCTATAGTTATGAGCTTGAGTATATGTAATTTGTCAAAGCCGAATGCAAAATAAAAATACATCTACAGGTATATAGCAGTGCATGAAATAAATATGAGAAAACATGATAAAAAATAGAAGCTTTTGAAGCCTTTCAAGTTAACAAGAGTTCGTCCTAACGGACTGTATGCGAACATCGTCGCCCGACTGTTCTTACTAAACTAAAATTATTTTTTTAAAAAGTAAGTCAAAGAAAATTGTATCAGCGTTTTAATTGAACAGGAATATACAAACACAGTTAAATTAAATGTATAAACAAAATTAAATTCTATTTGGTTTCTATTCTGCTTTGACAATTTGGAAGAATTTGTTAAAACAATCCATTTTATTTTTTTTAGTAATAAATGTCGCCAACTTTGTGAATAACAGGTGTACAAGTTGTTCAAAGAGGTAACAAGTGTTCTTGAAAATAAGAAAGTAACATTTTTAGCGGAATACAAATTAATCTGAAATGAAAAAAAAAAAAAAAATGCAATATTGAAAATAATGGCAAACTTCTTTTTTTACTTTATTGTATTTTCATGGCAGTTGTTTACATAGCACGCCAAGTTACAGACATTTCACTTATTAGTAAACAATGTGGTAACTTCGACTATTTGAAAATTTGATTTTAAAAATACTGGATTCAACTGTACTATGGAAAACTAGTGTTTTTATAACTTTCTTAGGAGTGAAGAGATGTTGAAAAACGAACCTAAAAGTTTTCGAAATAGCACCAAAACATTTATGAACAAGGAAAAAGTCATTTGGTTCTTGTACAAGAATCAAATTAAGTTGTATAAGAATGACTTGTACAAGAATAAAATGAAGATTCTTGAAATTGAATTTTAATCGAATGTACAGTTTCTTGGTAAATTAAGTGTTTCGTTTCGAATAGTTCGTAAAGTATGTAAAATTTTGAGCTCCGAAAATATTGTAAAAAAATTGGCGACTGCAATGTTTTGCAGTTTAACTGGATGGAATGATAATTGAAAAAAAAAAAAAAACTTACAATAAAAATAAGTCATATTCAATGAAGTTAAAGACAAATGAAAAACTGTTTATAAAATGGGTACATACCTTTCAAAATTTATACCACGAGTATCAGATCCTATTAAATTCGTAGGTCGTCGTAGGCAAACAAAATGAAGAAGAAAATTTTCCATCGTCGGATTATGACGTCAAAGTTAACCAGCTAATAATGAAACGCTTTGCGGTTACACCACGATTCCACGGTTTTTACGATTTTTTTTCTTTCGATATTTAATTAAATAAATTTTTAAATGCAATATAACTTACATATTCGGAATCAGCTTTGCTTTCTTTATTAAAATTTATTGTTTTTTTACCATTTTCAAAAAATACGCAACTTCTCCATTACAGCATTTTTTGTTGTTGCTTTAAATCGACTGCAAATAGACTTACACCAAATAAAAACCACTGTTTACATATTTATGAGACCTATTTAATCTTTAATTTAAATTTAAAAATAGCTAGTTTCGATATCAAGCTGAAACCGGAACTCACGTTATATTTTGCCGATTGACGTACTATGGCCCTCCATTTGTAGTAAACAAACTGGCCTTTCTTGCTTTGTTGCTTTACTTTCCTAGATTTGACGCTCTGACCCTCTTTTTAATAACTTTTTAGGTATTTAAATGTTGAATAACTTATTTTCGTCGAAAATGATGTCCAACCATTATATATTATATATATTGTATTGTGCCAAAGTGCAGAAGCATAACATCGACCAATATGGTGCCATTCCAACTTGGCATCCATTTTGGCAAACCTGTAGTTTCATGTCAATGGACAATAACCGCATTTTTTAAAAACGAGTGAAATTAGTATGTATTTATGAAGAATTTCTTTTTGATTCCAAATATTTAAACAATAGTTCTTTAAAAAAATTAGTTATTTAAATATTAAGAAAAGAAAATACCCCAAAACCAGTTCGATCAAAACAGTCAACAAAATTTGTGACGTAAAGAGGCCGCGCAGAAAAATCTGTCGCGGGCCATCGCATAGTGGCTAAAGCTGCTTCAGACTATGTCCTTTTCCAGATTTCACAAAAAATGGCAATTATCGTTAACAAATCAATAATAATTTCATCTTAGAAGATTCTTAGAAGTATCATTTATTCAAACGTAAAAAATGATGAATAATATCAATAGAATATTCCAACATCCATTACCGATGCTTTCATTTTTACTTGAACATTCTGTAGGGCCTTTTGAAAGAACTCCCTAATTTTGAAATTACATAATTGCAAAATAGCGAGAAACAGAAAGACGAAACAAGTGGTAAGTTGAATAGACAGGTATGGAATTGAAATACACCGGTTTGAAAAATTACTTAAAAATATTGAAATGTGACAACAAAGTGATGTTAAAATCTGAATGTATTGATATCGTTTCCCTCGTGAAAAATTGCCCTATGTTTCTTTTTCTGGATAGTACAACCCAAGTGTTCATTTTTTGCAGAATGCAATGGTTTCACAAGACACACACAGGTGTGTTTTCAGTACCCTATTATCACCAGTTTTGTTCCTTGACAAATTTATTTAAATGAAAATAATGCTTATAGGTAACAGTCCGAGAGGTGACTGCATGTTTATAGGTACTCCATCGAACATCATTCTAAATTTTTTTACAGAATGTGGAGAAAAGTTAGTAAATTACAAAACCACTGGTCTGCCGTGGCGAAAATTGCCAAAACTGGTCAAAAATTTATTTGGAATAAGTTGAACTAAATTCGATTGCCAAATATGCCATAAGTTGCCAAATAATGAGCACTCTTTTTTATTTGGTAATCTTTCGCAATTTAATTTTCAATTAAAGGCTGCAGCCGATTCAGATATCTGGTGACGGTTTACTCGCCTCTTTTAGATATGAGCCAAGTAGGCAATAAATATTACATCACTAATGACGTAACTGTAATATTGACAATTCGACAAATCGACCCAGAAGTCAGAAATCGTATGTGCCCTTCTTCATTGAAAATCAAAGTGCGTTCGGTTAGCAGACGAAAAAGTGGGCTCCTGTTTTGGCAAGTTGTGACATAATTGGCAGTCGGATTTAGTTCAACTAATTCAAAGTCGATGTTTGACCAGTTTCGGCCATTTTTACCACGGCAGACCAGGGGATTCGTAATCGACTGACTTATCTCCGCATTCTATAAAAAATTCAGAATGTTGTTCGATAGGTTACCTAAACATGCAGTAGCCTCTCAGTCTATAAACCAAATGCAACCATCATCAAATTTACTTCCATTCAATAACTGTTGTACATCATTGTGTTTAAAATTCCATACAAGCCTACCAACTTACCACTTATATCTTCTATCTATCTCTCACTGTTGAAATAACTTCAAAGTTCTTAATAATTTCAAAGTCAGGAATTCCTTTTTAAAAGATTCTGACATCCTCAAACCGCAGCATGCTTTATTTTTATTTAACACGCCGTTTCTAAAATTATTAAGATTTCAAATTCGGCTCTTTCTTAACGAAGTTAATTAATTCTTTCTCCCAGCCAACTAAACGGAAAAATCAAAAGTTCTAAAGAAAATTGTTCCGTGTGAATAAGTTTTCTTATTACTTTGAAAGTGTAAACGCGTCGCCATTATTTTCGAATTCAAAATGAAGAATACTTTGAGAAAATTTGTAAACTCTTGCTTCAGAATTGTGTACCGTAAATCTCACGCACAGAAGATTCTTTGAGAATTAGTTGATTTAATTGGTTGAAGAAGAAGTTACGGATTCAAAAGATCTTTTCAAATTGAGTATTATGCTTCTAAATTGCTGGTTTCCATATCAATTTTGTACTTTAAAGTGTTTATAGAGTTGATTAAAGCGAATTTAAGATATATATTTCAATGAATATGCTGGGCTATTGTAGGATAGCAAACACTGATTTAAAGTTGGGTTATTCTTAAGGATAAATTGTGGATTATGACTTGATTCATGTAAAAGTTGAATTTTCGCGTGAACTCTTTTGAAGATGTTTTCTAAATATTAAACATTAATAACATCACAGCTTGATAAATTTGAATGGATGGGTATGTAACTTTTAGTTAAGACTCAATTAAAGGTTTGTGCATGATGGTCTATTTATTAAGTATAATTTGAGCAAGATTAAAACTCCATTTTAGTTTATTTGTATTTTTTTCCTAAAAAAAAAAAAAAAAAAGGCAGGTTGTGTATTTAACAGGGTGGCAAATTGACAATACCACGTAGTACAAACCAAATGGTGCTCAGAAAAAATTAAAATTTAGAAAGAAATATCCTCTAATTAAAACCATTTTAGGCTGAAAAACGTTAAATTGGTAACATTAAGGTTGTTTACTTAACTATGGCTCACTAGCCAATTTTTGGTGGATTAAAGTTATTCAATGTTTGTATTGTTTTCTAATACAAAAATTAAGTTCAGAACAATTTTATACTGTGTAGTATTCACAATGATTCTAAAAATTTCGCGAGATGTCATGAAAATGAGCCTTAACATACTATTTTTCAAAAAATATATAGAAATGCTTTTTATATTAGAACTCTTGAGAATTAGAACAATGAACTAATAAAAACAAATTACTCTAAATCCTTTATGTGCATTTTCAAATTGTATGTGCAATTAAGATTTATTTCAGCGATTTTGTACTTGGATAAAATTTTCCTAGTACTTGACCAATAAGTGGAAATATATATATTCGGTGCCATTGACTACATTGTTTGCCTCAAAAACGTAGAAGAAAGCATTGTCTTCGACAAATAAACTATCCACCAAATTTCAGCTCAATTAGATGACGGCAAATTGGTTAATTAGCCATCAGAAGAATTTGCCTGCCACAAGCAGCATCGCAGTTCAAATAAAGGATTTAATATATATTCTTCTTCTAAAAAGGATCTATAATATATTCTTGTGGTTATTTTTATATGTACTTCAAGTGAAATGCACTAGTTTAAAAAAATTAATATTGTTAAAATAATTAAGAAAAAAAAAAAAAAAACATAAAGGGAGCTAAATTAATTTCACACCAGTTTTAGAGCGATTTTTTACTTTAATAAATTGTCGTAGACTTCAATAAGAATTTTGTTACTTTCAAATACCCATATGTTTGCATAGGGTAATGAAATTATAGCATTTGGTCAAAAAAAATTTCGACACTAAGAAACCCATTTCATTGTTCATTTCTGTAATGAACTACAAAAAAGAACATAACTTTTCGGATAAGAGACTCTCATTTCGATTGCGTAGAACCTGTTCCACTATGCTTTTATTTAAAATTAGATTGAGCCACAATGGAGTACATCGACTCTGTAAAACCTCTTTCACTGTGGGGTCACTTTCAATTAGGTTGAGCCATCAAACTGTGTGTTTTCACAATGTACAGTCCCCCCCCCCCCCCCCACCAAAAAAAAATCTAAACGATGGCTGTATATCTTGTATTAACTGGATACCCATGCTGCGCTACGAAATTTTATCATGTGTATTTTAGCATTCAAAAGACATTCATGTATTCTACACTTCAGACATTTGCTCCCATTTCGATCTCGACACATTGATTTATCAAAATAGAAACTTCCCTTTGTTGACATTTTATCAAAATTTATTATTGAGAATATATTGTAAATGAGACATTTGAATATCTCTCCTTTAGAACCTTTAACCCCCTTTAGATCCTTTTTAATTAGTTAATCGAGATTGCGCAAAAGTTTATTGTGTTTATGTTTGCTCTTAGTTCTAAATTTCAAAGTTGTAAATGTATTGGAAGTGTGATATGAAGATATTCCTCGTAAAGTTCAATGTTACGTCGACTTTTCCTCACTTAAAAATTCATTAATCGATATTGGAATCACTAATTTTTTCTATATTTGCCCTTTTTAACATTTACACAAAATGAGAATTGTGACAACATTGGAAGTGGGTCATTCGGATATCCCTCGTTTGGAACGTTTAACCCCTTTTCGACCGTTTAAAGTTGGTTAATCGAGATCGGAATCGCTTACTTTTATGTTTTTCTTTGCTGACATTCGTACAAATTTTCAGAGTTGTGACCACATGAGGAGTGCGACATTCGAATTTCCCTCATTTGGAACGTTTAACCCCTTTTCCACCCCTTTAAGTTGGTTAATCGAGATCGGAAAAGCTTAATTTTTCTATGCTTGTTAACATTTGTACCAATTTTCAGAATTGTGACCAATTAGGAAGTGGGACATTGGAATATCCCTCATTTGGAACGTTTAACCCCTTTTTGACCCCTTAAAAAGGGTTAATGGAGATCGGAATAGCCTACTTTGTCTGTGTTTACCATTGTTGATATTTGTACCAATTTTCGTAATTGTGACCATGTGGGAAGTGGGACATTCGAATATCCCTCATTTGGAACGTTTAACCCCTTTCCCACACCTTTAAAGTAAGTTAATCGAGATCGGAATTGCTTACTTTTTCTATGTTTACTATTGTTGATATTTGTACCAATTTTCAGAGTTGTGACCATGTGGGAAGTGAGAGAATTAGTGATGAGTGAGTCAGTGAGGGAGGGCTTTGCCTTATAAATAGATTCTAATTGATGAAATAACAAAATTCAAGTACCATTGTAAATCGTGGTAGGTCTTTATTAATTATATCAATTATTATTTTTATTATTATAATTATTATTAATTTTTTTTTTTTTTTTTTTTTTTTTTTTTTTTTTTATGATGAAAGGTCATCTACATATTAAAACTAAACCAAACTTTTAAAAGTTTAATGGAAACCCCATAATATTACACCATATTTAGATTTAGAATCCAAAAAAACGCCTAAATACCAAATTTCACGATTTTACAACGAGAAGTATGTAATTTAAATGAGATCAAAGACGTAAAAAAGTAATGTTAACCCTTTGCACTCCAGTGGCGCCTCTCAGGCGCCACACGATTGGATGCCAAACCACGAGAGGACCATTAGGTGTGATGCGGAAATTCAATGCAAGGCCAATGAAAGTTTAGTTTCTATGAAGCAAATCCATAAACACCAGCCGAACCTAAAATGTCTCGAGTTGCTGATTCCTCCGCGCGAAAAAGGCCTGGAGTGCAAAGGGTTAAAAGGAAAAAATACTTTTTTGGTCATAAATTCTTAAATAATTAATATATTTTAGTAATTTTTGTTTTAAACGATAGTTTAGTAAATTCCAAGCATTAATAGCAATCAACTTTTGCACCAAACAGTGTTTTAGTAATTAATTATTAATTAACAAAACGAGTTTTAATTTCTTAAAATAGAAACATGTATTTTTTTATTTAATTTATTTTTCGTTAGATTTATCATGGTCAAAAATCCCTCCAGAATTTTTTACATTCCATTTTGACTTTTGGTTCTCAATATTTCAGCAAAGAAAAAAAACCAGCTCATTTTAAGGGACCGTGTAACGTGGAATAGATTTCGTCTTCAAGCTCGCAAACGTTCAATTCTACCCCACTTTAAAGAGATATGCCCTGAAGATCAGCCAAAACATTTTTGCTCAGTAAATAACGTGTTTCTCAACATAATGAACTGAAGTTTGATATTTAGAGTAAGTAAAGTATTCTAAATCGAATGAATGCATAAGAAATAGGGGTTCTAAATAAAATTTTCAAAGATAGAATATAGTTTACTTAATAAACAGTCCCTAAGATTAAAAAAAAATTTTTTTAAAAATTGCACCATACGTATGGAAAATCGTAAACAAAACATTTTGGCCCAAACCGCAAGATTCTACGATAATTAGAACCGAAGGTATAGCCATCGTTCGATTTTTTGTAATTTTTTTTTGCGTATTGCGCAACACATTTTCCCCCTTTAAAATCCTTTTCACTTAAAATGTACACAAATTGTAGGTTAATCCGCAAAGAAGGGGTATCTATGACTTGCCAGAATATAATACTCGTTTAGAAAGTAAAATCTTCGACCGGGCAGTTACTTACTGTTGAGATAGGAGAAGTATTATGTTCTACTTGTGTATACGTTTAAGTTCTCCTCTTTCAATACGTAATATGAAACTGTATATACTGGCAGGAGAGGTCGCATTTTGATGATCAAAAATATATATTCATTCATAAAGTGTTTATAAAACGGGTCAATTATTGGGTTCCGATTCAACATTGACTTTTTTTTTTATTTATTTTATTTTCGAACTATGTTCACTTAGGTGTTCATGCCATCGCTTTAATTGCTCTTTTGCACCTTTCACTTGACAGTTTTCATTTTAGATTGAAAATCACTGCAAGATTATAAAACTTACAAACTAACTCCTAAGAGAGTCATATTTTTTTTTTTTTTTTACAGTTTTCTATAAATAAATAAGATATTGAAATATTTAATTCCTTTTCTATTAGAGTTCATTCCATGTTTTATTAAAAAAAAATTCAAATGGTTAATTATTTTTTATTATCCTATCTTTAAAACCATGAACTGGATTATAACTTAACCTCGGTCTCTCTTTGATATCTCGCATACCCATAAAGCTAAATAATAAATCCATCGATCATTAAAAAACTATTCTTTTAAAAATTAAATGCGGGACACTATAAAAAAATGCAAATGTGGCAAGTAAGTGTAACAACCACTTCTAAAAATAAAGACTTTAAGTACTTTCGAAGAATTTCACATTTAAATAAACATATAATTTGTAAACAAAAATCAATTACTATGTATTGAAATTCCTCATTTTTCCCAAAATTTTCTTTTAGCTAGTAGTGCATTAACCGCATACTTTGTTGTGTTTGTAATATTTATCCTTTTTCAATTATGTATTAAATATATACCTCTACTTGCTTTGTTTTTACTATCAATTACCCATTTGTATGCATGGCTAAAAAAAGTATAGCATTCGATCAAAAAAAAAAAAAAAAAATCGATTTTTTAAAAATTTCTCCAAGTTTTGGTACATCCTAATTTCAAAAAAGTGATATAGAAAAAATGTTTGTCTGTATGTACGTGGTCAGCATAACTCCCGAAAAAATTGACTTACGATGTTCAAATTTGGTGTACGGGTAGGTGGTGGCTATGGGAGCTATCATTAAGGTTTTCGTCAAAATCGCACATGAGCATAAGTTAGCCATTGAAAAAAATCATGTTTTTCGTTGATTGCTAAAAAACGGCTCTAACGATTTTGATCAAAATCCCTGTGGCATTGCCTCTTAAGGTGTTCTAAACATCCCCACCTTCAAAATTTCCGTAAAAATGCTTTAATGGCGTACAAAAGGGGAAAATGTATGCCTTTAACACAGAGTTGGGACCGGGAAAGCAACAAAATTCAAAAATATCGATTTTTTTTTGTCAGAAGTTATAGTCTGAACTTTTGTCTTTAAATACATACATAAGTTAGAAAGTGTTTTTTATGGTGCTGGACTTTTTCCGTGAAGTTAATCAACAAAATTTCTCTTAGTTTATGGTAATTATTTTTTTATTTGAGTTTTTCTCTTAAAGTATTTTCCATGATTACAATAAATCTATATTGTTCCTTGCGATTTAAAAATTTGCGTATTCTTTTGAAATTTTGGGAAATGGTTCCTGTTGCTATTTTGAATATAATTAGGAATGGATTTTAAAATCTGATTTTTTTTTTATTACTTCAGTTTTACTATTAAAATGTCATGAAAAAATCAAAAAATTCTCCAGGTAACAACAATTTTTACTTTTAATTTGTGAAAGAATCTGCCAAATCATAAATCCATGCATAATTATTTTAATATATATTAAGCCCGTATATTATAGCCCGTAAAAATAAAAATTAACAATTTAGGAGACAATTGAAACGAAAGGAGCATTTTTAAAAAATTTAAAATTTTAAAGTTTAAATGTTCTGAAATGAGAAATAATTTAAATGAATCTTTTAAATTTAAAATTTGTAATTATTGTCAAGTCATTAAGTTATCTATAAAATGTCATGCATTTTTATAGGTAATTAAAAAAAAAAAATCCTCCCCGGTCCCCTTAAGGTGTTCTAAACATCCCCACCTTCAACATTTACGTAAAAATGCTTTAATGGAGTAAAAAAAGGGGGGGGGGGAGTATGCCTTCAACACAGAGTTCTCTTTGCTTAAACATCGCTCATCAACAATAGTTTTTTCTGCATTTATAATATATTCATAAAGAAGTTAGCTTTCATAATAAATGTTATTGAGCTTATGATAATTTCATTTGTCTTCTGAGACATTAACTAGAAAATTTTCCTGTAGGATTCGTTAATTAGGCACAGTTTTTCCCTTCATTAAAGTCCACTAAGGTAAGAATCCTTTTCCTCTATGTGATTCCTGGAGATGAGTAAAAAAGACATTGGCAACAAAACAAAGTTTGGTTTTACAGCATACCATTAAAAATACAAAACAACTACTAACCAGCATAAAATCAATACAATTGCAGCGTCTCCCGCTTTAACCCACAAACAAAACAAAGCACTTTTTCTAATCCGACCATGCCTCCAGGGGCTAAGGCCAATCCTCAGAAACTTAATTTAGGACAAAACAACCTCTTAAAAAGTTGCCTGTTAACCACAAACGCTTCCTTCCCTCGTATCCACAGTTGAGTTGAGAGGTTTACCTTCTTCGTCTGATTTAACCTTGATGCCAGATCTTTGAACGGGTGCTTACAATGACTGCCTAGGGAGCAATCGTCTTTGGGAAACAAAGGAAAGTTAACTTCAAGTCCGTGTCCCCGTGAGAGATTTTTAATACGGATAAGATACACTGCCGGAAATTACTTATTTATTTCTTTAGAGTTGCTAAGGGATACATGTACACACTTTAGTGTTGGATTTTTCATGCAACGTGAGTTTCTTCTGGTTTTGGATGTGAAAACGTTGTTTTTCATTCTATATTTGATAACGCAGAGGCGTAAAGGTCATAATCTAGGAACAAGGCAGTGTTCTCAGTGCAATATTAACGAGGCAAAAACCTGCAAGTGTAAATTTACCCGGGTTGGTTTTTACTCGCGCACAGATTTACTCTTACTATAAAAAATATCCCGAAGTTTTATCATCGTAATGCTCACATATGCCCAGAGCCTGATTACTGAATAGTAAGGGTACTTCCACAGTGGAGCCGGGATGGGTGCCTACTCGCATAGTGCTTCTCCATGGGGACGCACACATTGGAGACTTGTTGGTTTACTGTTTAATTTTACCTCGCCTATGCGAATATGCGAGTAAGCATCCATCCCGGCTCCACTGTTGAAGTACCCTTAGGGGAATAGGTAGAGTTATTGAGTATAGGTATCCCTAATTGCTCACCTTTTGCATGCTGTAGGAGGCCTTCAAATCCACTTTTTCACTAATTCTTTCCAAGTTGCTATGTTTTAAAATTATGCATGTTAAATTACTTTGAGGTTATACGCCCTATTTAGACATTAAACTTTTTACGTGCACTTAGTTTGATTTATAACCCTCTCGCACTAACTCTAAACTTGATAAATGCTTTTTATATGAGAACTAAAAATTCATTGACGAAGAGTTGATATTAATAAGTCAAATTTATTTCAATGCTGCGTAAAATGCAGTTTACTTTTACAACAAGTAAGATTTTTAAATGATGTTGTTGGTCAAATAACTGTTTTCCTACGTCCGCTTTTAAACCATTTACAATGATTTAGAAGCAGGCTTCTCTCGCCTCTAAGTCTTTATCGGGGCCCTTATTTAACTCTTTTTTAATATTTGTATGTAAAATGGCTTTTGAATGGATACAAAATGTAATTGAATATCTACATGAACTAATTAAGGACTAGAAATGGAAAACGACATAAGTCCAAAAAAAAGAAAAAAATTTTAGGAGAGCCGAAAAATTGTCGCATCTTGTACTCAATGCAATGCTTAAGTACATACTTAAGATTGAATTTGATCTACTGCTAATGAAGTTCGCACTTAGGGGGTTCTCCAGTTTGATTAGCTAGCTATTTAGGAAATTTTTCCTTAAACGATTTTCGATTTTTTTTTTTTTTTTTTTTGGTACTTAAGTCGTTTTCTATTTTCAGTTTTCAATTCTTTTAAATTACCATCCTTGTAAATCATGATTTACTGTAAAATTAATTAAAAGTAAAAATTATAAGTATTATTATTTTTTTGTACTCGTCGATTTTAGATTTTTTTTTTTTTTTTTTTTTTTTTTTTTGTGGTACTTAAGTCGTTTTTCATTTCTAGTTTTCAATTCTTTCAAATTACCATCCTTATAAATCATGATTTATTGTAAAATTAATTAATAGTAAACATTATAAGTATTATTTTTTGTTCTCGTTAAGTTTGTATGAATCGATAAATTATACATCTGTAGCACGTTTAAAAGCAAAATTGGAATTGTTAATACTGATATTCATTTAAAATTGCTTTCTTCAATGGCTCTTGCATGTGTCACTATCCGTTGTATCTGCCCTATAATTTTAAAAGATCTATCATTGCTTAACGAGGTGCATATAGGTACATAACAAATACATACTCATTTCATGTCCATGTACATTTCATAATAATATAAGTCATTTACAGGAGATCGAAGTTTAAATAAGACCTAATTTTGCTAATTTATTAGACATAACCAACTCTCAGCTTCAACAACCATCTTGAAGCAAAGTAACATAAGTTCCCAACCTAAAACTAAGCATGAATATTCCGCAGGGCATTGCTCAACAATTCAATCCCCTTACTCAGCGAGGAAAGCCACTTTAGAGATCAAAAGACATTCTAGGAACAGAAGTGAATAGATGCTTCAAAGCATTCCAAGGACTCGGTGAATGGTAGAACACATGAGCATATATCTTCAAGTGTTGTTGGTGAGGAAGATCTACGGAGGAGTTAGCTTGCCTGCTAAATATAGCAGAGAATAATTATATGCCACCACTTGACTAATATCTTTCAATTAGCGAATTTCGGATGGAATCGATTTCGGAGAAGAGTGAGAGAACTGATAAATATTTTGGAGAAGTCTCAATCGCATAGTATGAGCTGATATCAAATTAGATTTATGACTTGTCTGAATCAGGTAGTCATTAACTGTGGATAAGTTTTGGAAGATATCTGACTGCTAGAGGCTGATTCAAGATGCAATAAGTTTTGGTACAGGATGCAACGAATTAGAGCAATGCTATACATTTGCTTTTAGAAGTTTGGTTTTTAAACTGTTTGCTCCTTTGTATCTTAGTTGTGGTTTTCTATAATCCTGCATGCTTTAAATATAAATCTCTGAAAACTTCGATACGAATCCACATACAATGATTGACAATGATAAAAAAAAAATCCTTCTAGAAACTACTACAGCACTTTAAATTTTCTTTTTCATTTATCAAATTATAAAAAGACAGTTTTTTTTAGCGGAAATAAAGTGGAGGGGGTGATAGTTTTCCTATAAAAGTACTTAACATTAGCTTTCAATCCATATAAAAGTGCTGCTTGACAGATTGTTAAATTGAGCAAGGTGGGGGGAAATAGCTGTTTTTAGGATTCACTTTATTGAAAAATTGTTTCATACATTTTTGAGCATAAAATCGAATATCATTTGTAATAACGTGTTGATTGAATACGTTATTGTTTACGCAAAATCGGTCATAAGATTATTCATCACCTTTTAAACAAGTTTTTGTTTAATTGCTTTTTATTGAATAATCAAACAGAAAGCTTTAAATTATTGTGATTCCAAATTTAGATCCAAGTAGAATTTAATACCAAAATATTTTTCTTTGAAGCTATAGAAACTAGAGCTGTAATTCAAGTATAATGAATAAGATGCGTTTCAATTATTATATTTATCTGAGATTAATTAATTCCCTTGGTTAGTACGGGTTTAGCGCAGCGCTATTGGCCAATATCAAAAACGTGGATTCTGGGAAGATTGAGCCGAAATTCGATCTTCGTTCCAAAATACACGAGTTTTTAAAAAAAAATAAACATGTCCAAACCATCATAAAACATTCTTTTTATTCCTATGTTATTTCTTATAAAACAATATTTCATTTTTAAAACTCAGCATCAACATTTCAAAACTTCCAGTATATTTTACCCAGAACTGGCCGAGATTGGCCAAGATCCGTGGCAACGACCAGTCTACTACGGCCCATACCGAAATTGTGCCAAGATTGAGCGATATTAACTAGCGTATTTGTGCTACTGGGGTATTCACTGATAAATAATATTATATCTGTGTCTCAACTTATAATAGTGGCTAAATTAGAACCTCTGAAATTAATACAATGTTTTTTCTTTTTCTAATGGCGGGCCCAAATGCTCAGTCATTTGGTCAGTACAAGGCCGGTAGTGATGGCCACTTGTGAAGAGGTACCCACAGGGAGGGACATCGTTGCCCCTATCTAATAACATTCATGTCTTACCCCAGATTCGAAACGAAGCCTACTAGCGGGATTAATACAATGTTCATTAATAAAAAAACACACCATAATATGCCCTAAAGTGGAGATTCATATATCTAAGTATAGTATCCGAGGGAGCTAACGTTGTTAAGTGTCCCCTTTTATCAAAACCTAACTCAATCTAAGATAATGCAATCCTTGCATCTTTCTAAAAAACATCCGTCGAGAAAAACCAAAGGGAACTAAACTTAGAAACAAAAAACATCCTAAGAATGCTGGTCAAGTCCACTTTCTCATCCATATGGATGCAACCTCGCCACTCCTTTTCCCACAGTTCACAGTTTTTTCCCCTGGAATATTCTAGAAATATATTCCTTCCCCACTCCTTCAAAAGGGAAGAATAAAAAATCGAATAAGCCCCGTCGGCCTTCTTTTTAGAATTTCCAACCTCGCATTACCATGATTCAGTATACTCTCTGTTTACTCACGGTTTACATCTCTAGAAGCAATCTTGTTGTTGGTGACCATCGAAAGTAAAGGAGGATATTTCTAGTAGATAATAGGAGTTTATGGGTGGGACACGTGTATTCTTAGAGTGGTTGGGGTGAACAATAACTTCCCTTTCTGTGAAAATGCACTGGGCTATATAAAAAAGAACCATGTCTCGAGTGCTGAAGTCCAAGAAAGTGGACATTAAAGTAGGGTCGTGTATTTAGAAAGAACTCTTCTGTTAGATAAAAATCGCCAAATTAGAGCAATGACTCATCATAGCTAACAACCTTCAAATCGTTTATGATTCCTATAATAAGCCATTACAGGGTTACTATAGCAATCTTATAACAAACCGTAAACATATAGGGTTGGGGATACATTTACGCGTCGTTTAAACGTGTAAGCATTTAGGCTTGGCGACCATTGGCCTACTGGTACACGCCTAACGGAAGAGTACCATTTAGAGATATAAGTTTTTACCTACTAGTGGATTGTGGGTTAATTCTAAGTTGGCTCAGATTAGGGTCATTTTCAAATTGAAAATTATGTGACTAACAAAAATTAAAGACAGAAGTGAGAGAAAATTCTGACAATCATGCTGCAGAGATGTTGACCGAGAAATCTATTTTAAGAAATATAGTGGTATTAATTATAACTCATTCACTTTTCTATTTTCAAAACAATTTCTAAAAGTTTGACGGTTTAAAGAGTTGGATTCTTAAAGTAATTGCCACCAGAAAGCGACTTCTACCAATTTTCCATTTGCCATTCATCAGGTTCAGGTACAAAACGTATAAAATTTGACAATTTTTAAGAACTGAAATATCCTCAAGTAAAGGTTGGGTGATAGATGTTAACTGAAATGTTGCCAATCTGAAGTTTTCTTCACAAAAAATATTGCCAAATTGAGGAAATGGGTCACAAACTTTGTGAGAAAACACATTATTCAATACCTAGGGTTTAATAAACAGCTAAGATGTGGATTGCCTGTTTATTAAATCCATAGTTTATGAAGTTCCCATTTATAAATTTATTAAAAAAAATTCATGTAACTTAAAACAGAATTTACCTGAACTATACTTGAAATATTATATTCCATAAAGACTTTTTAATGTCTTAATAATGTCTCTTTTCAAATTTTTTTGTTTTTTTAAATTACCTTTGGTTTTGGCATATTTCGACTAGTACTGTATAAAATGAGAAAAAAGTAATTTTGAAGCGTTGGTTCTTTGTTGCGTACCACAGTGTAAATGTTTCTGGGATGTAGTTTATGCTTTTGTGAAGGAGTAATTCGAGGGTATGGTAGTTCAAGGTGTAGTTTAGGGCAATGGTTTTCTCAGTCAGGAGGGATTTTAGTTTTATATTGTGTTACGCAACACATAAAGTATTGAGTTAAATATTTAAGTAACTTTTTAATTAATTATTGTCGTATTTTATTTTACATCTCTTGAGTATTTATTTAAAAAACAGAACTGTCCAAGACCTATTTTAATAGATTTGTGTGATTTCTGGAATAGAATAAGCCGTAATTAGACGGCCTTAAGCAAAAACGAAAAAAGTTACAGATATTCGAAAATTTCCAAAATGTTTTTTTTTTTTTTAATTGACTTACGATGAATGTCTCACTTATTTTGTGTTTCGCACTTTTAATGTGAAATAACAGCCATGTGTTACTGAAGGGCTATATAGCAATGGATGAAAAAAATCAAATGATACCTATAACTTCTAAAATGCTGATATTATTCCAGGTTTTGCATATCACTATTCCAAATGCAATAAATAGTTCTTTGTCGTTGAAGCGCAAATTGCCTATTTAACGCTACAACTGTTATGGGTGGTACAATACTCAGTTTGGTTCCATATTAAAAACTTTATATAAAGTAGACATCTCCTTACTTTATGACTACCTTTTTGTCTAGATATATTACGTTTATGCGTGGCTCCGTGTTGCAGAAACCAGTCATTGATGTATAGGTCAAAGCTTTTTAATGCTTCACCAAAAAGTCCGCTTCGCTCGCTGAAAGATTCATTACTATTTAAACCCTTAATATTAGAACCCCCTCCCCAATCTAGGAAAAAAAATCCCGTTAATGCAATAATACAAACCCCTTTACCCCTCTGAGAATATTTTATTATTCTGTGTGTGAAAAGCAACATTAGAAGGCCAGAACTATTTATCTTTAAAATTTCTTAGCTGTTTGCCTATTAGAAGTCACTTTGCAAAAAAATATATAAAAAAAAAAAAAAATTAAAATTTTAACTTCATGTTTGTCAAAAATCAAATTAGCAGGTTAAAACTGCTTATGTTGAGAATTTCAGAGCTGTATTCCTACTAGATGTTACTTTATGCATCTATAAACATCATAACTTGTATGTCATAAAATTAATTGAATTTATTGTAAGCAATACAAGTAATTTCAAAGAACATTATGAAATAACTCCCAATGATTCCCAAAAGCCAAACACTGGAATTATTAATTTATCAACCAGTTTTATTGATTCTATTTGTTCTAAAATTTGAAAGTGTATCATGCTAAAATGTACTTTTGTCATCACACAGGAAACAGCAGTGAAACTGTAATAAAATAATCTTTTTCATTTTTAACCTTCCCGTTGGGTGCATTTGATCTGACACAGTCACAGGGGATTTTGTCGCCTCACCTTTCCGACGAGTTATGTCAAATAATATGATTTTTTATTTATTATTATCATTATTATTTTTTTTATTTTTTTGCTGGAACTTTTTTTGTGTGCACATTTTATAATGATTTCATGACTTGGTAAATGTATAAATAAGCTTAATTGTGTGTTTTGAATTTGGTCCATTAAGCATATTATGGCCAAGCTCAGTGGTCAACATATTACGCACGACAGAGGGTTGAAACACTAAGTAAGAAAATTACAATTATTTATACAACTGAACATATCAAACCTGTATCTGTTATACTACTTTTAATCAATTCTATTCTGCTTACCATTCTGTGGATTGCTCTACTATCTTTGTCAATAAACTTTAAAAAATATATAATTACGCAAATGTTGCATCTACAGCCTACACTATGAAAAGTTATGGTAGTTGGTGCCTTTCTGAAGGCCTGAGAAAGTCATAACTATACTCTCATGTCTGTGGTGATAAATCGTGTTTAAATTAAAAAGGCCACTCAACACAAAAGTTGCATCATATGACCTTAGACGTAGTTCCTGAGAACCAACTGTTGCATGATCTGGACGGAATAAGTTAATAAGTATCAGAAATTCATAAGTATTCAGAACTAAGGTTGATATGTTCTTTCAAAGCTATTTTTGTAATGGTGGATGGGTTATTTTAAAACCTTATTGAGTTTCTCAGCTTCAGGTTTACAAATTTCTCAGAGTGGTTGGATAGTGTAGTGATAAAAGCTTTACCGATTAGATGTCACATCTGGCTAGCTAACAGTGGATCGAGCGTGGCTATAGGTCTGCACAATCCCTGATCCTATATAATGATATGAAAGCATTTATATTCATAATGGTATGTTGAATATTATTATCCTATAATATTCGTAATTTTTCTAGGAAATCACCAATTATGATTTTCATAGTGTGTTCTGTTTTATTTTAAAATAAAATAAATATTTCATCAAACTATGTAAACTAAAATATAAAAAAATCATTAAAAACATTTTATTTTAATTCAATTCACAAATAGCAGTTATCGAGGTTCAGTGCGAATGTTCCATCACTACTTATGGTACATATTAGAAATTTTCTCAGAGGAAATGATGGCGTAGATTTATTAAATAAAAACTATAATTTATTCTTCCTCCGAAGTCTTACAAAACTTCTGCGAACAACAGAACAATTGCTATCAAGCTTCAACTAGAAGCTTCGGTACTTACGTACAACTTCTAACACAGCAATAATCCCGGCCCAGTGGAAGTAAACAAAAAAATCTGATGCTTTCCAAACAGAGCCCAATACTCCACTAAAATCCAAGCTTTCATTGATTGGTACTTTTCATTGGATCGCGGCAGAAATTTCTAGCAAAATCAAGCCAACCAATCACCTAATCGAAATGCTTAGAAATTTCCCGATTGATTTAGGTGCTGCCACCTTTTTCTAACCCGTATCATCGCTTTTAACAAATAAAATAAAATGAATCATTAAAAGAAATGCGTTACTAATTGCAATTACATACAGAATAAATTGAAATAAAATAGAACTTTAAAATGAATTCGTCACTATTTACAATTTTATGCAAACGATTTTTGTAACAATATGATGCTTCACTAGTTGAGTGGGTTTTTTATAAGGAAAAATATTGAAGTACATTAAATTCTGAAGTAGGAAAAATTAAATATTGATTGTAATATCAAGGAGTAATTCAATAATATCTATAATTGATTTAAATACAAAAATCACGAATAAGTTAAAGTAAAATCTAGTCAAAAGACCCTGTAAATATGCTAGATCAGGTTTTATGCAGGTTTGTTGAATATTACGTCGAACAAGGATTTCTTACTTAATAACTGTCAATGTTTTATACCATTTTTATAAAGGAACATAATATTCTATCATAAAATATATCATAAAACATTAAAAAAAATTCTGTTAGATTCCCTCCTAGAAAAAGCTGTAAAATTTACGTCCTGAGTTATGGCCTACTTCAAATCTGCGAATGTTAGGTGTAGCAAGAAACAAATTGCGCTTTATGTAAGTTTTGTTGTAGTACTCGGCAACTTTATACTTTCACCTATGCACTTACAGGATTGAGTCTTAATGACTTTTGTATTTTGCAGAATCGCGAAAATAAAATAAACTAATGAAATCTTATAAATTATCATGTTGATAATTTAAAAAAATAGAAATAACAGCACAAATTCTAATCGGATTAAAATAAAATTAAATAATTTATTGTCCTGTTCAATAACTCAAAAGCAGTACATGGATAGAAAACGAGATAGTGGCTTCTAATGAAACATTCCAGCGTTTGTCTGGAAAAAAATATTTCTGATATAATTCTATTACATAAATATCCCAAACTAGATTCTGTTTGGTCTGTCAGATTATTTTATTCGCTACCGTTTTTATTTTTGCTAGTAATTATAAGTACAATGGATTCTATTGAATAAAAGGTCCTAAGGATGGACTATCACAGCCGAAAATTTGCAGGTATGAATATGCAATGCGTAATCTTTCAGTGAGAGATTAATCAGAAGCACTTTAAACTAGGGGCGTGTAACATAGCACAAAAGAAAAAATTGCCAGTTTGGTGATATTTTTCGTGATAATTCTTATATTATCCTTCCTTATAAGTGAAACTAAGGAGAGGAGAAAAAACGATCGTTAATGAGCTATGCTCAAGCAAAAGGAACTCTGTGTTGAAAGCATTCGTTTTTCAACTTTTCACGTCATGAAAGCATTTGTACGTAAATTTCGGAGATTGTGATGTTTAAATCACCTTAAGAGGCATTACCACAACGATTTTGATCAAAATCGTTAGAGCCGTTTTTAAGCAATCATTGAAAAACAAGATTTTTTCAATGGCAGCTACCATATGTGCATGCGCGATTTTGACGAAAACCTTAATGGTAGGTCCCATGGCCTCCACCAACCCGCACACCAAATTTGAATATCGTAGTTTAATTTGTTCGGGAGCTGTGATGGCCACGGACACTCAGATATTTTTTCTAGATCACTGTTTTGAAATCAGGAGGGTCCAAACATGGAGAAATGGGAAAAAAAAAAAAAATTTTGGTCTGAATCCTATACTTTCATTACCCTATATATACATATGATCGATCCAGTCAACTAACTCAGTGACTCAAAATTCAAGTACTAACTTCAGTCAACTATCGGACTCAGCTAACAACTAGCTCCGTGACTCAAAATCAGTCAACTAACTAACCCTACTCACGGCCGTCCTTATATAGGAGTGGGGAACTTTCGTGAATATTCCAGAGATAGACATTTGGAGAACTTTCCAGATTGTAGTCGAAAAGTCCTTATACATGTACATGGGATACATGTACCCATACATGTACCGAAAATACCATAGGCGGAAGCAATCACATCCCTGCATTAAGGCAACAATCGGCAAAAATTACCATCACACCAAAGTAAATATCAACGTTAGCATCCAATATATCGATGGAAATCGCTGAAATAGAAGCGATTCTATCGACGTCACAATCTACGAAATTGACAATCACAAGCGTAAATCTCGGCGATATAAACAACTATTGAGGAGCAAACCTTAAAATAGTGATTAATAGGAACTAAAATGAACATCACAAGAATGTTAATCTCGGTCTCCCTTCTTAGCAGCTAAAATCTCGGCAATAACTAGCTTAACATCAGAGTAATGTTCGGCGAAACTAACCACCACACACCAGCATAAATAACAGCGATAGATGCTGGCAATCAGCAAGAAAAATGGTCTTTACATCACAAGTTTAGGGAAGTCTGAAAGTATGTTTGTTCCTTTGTTGTCAGACAAGCAAGTAAACCCAATGAAATTGTAATGCAGTTTTGAATCCGTCTCAGGAATGATGGAAATTTCAACAACAAAAAAACAAACAAAAAAATGCTGAAATCTAAAAAAGCAGAACTGTACCATGGCTGACAGGTGCAATCTCTGAAATAGCGTCAGGGACACATCACGAAAATGAGCAGCATGCAGGAACGTGTTTCTTGCCCTCTATAATCACGAAAATATCGGCCATTTTACCATCGTAACATTCAGAAAAATGACCATCAAATATCAACGTAAATAATGCCGATAGACTACTATAATATAAGAGAAAAATGAGGAAGAAATGTAGTCATTCCATCGGCGATTTGAGGCAAATCTGAACGCAAGCAGGTTCAGTGATTGTCAGGAAATTTTAATGCGAAAAGTTACGTGGTCGGTCTTGCGGTCCGAATTTTCGACGTTTTCTTTTCTTTTTTTTTAAACTTTTTCTAGTTTTTTTTCAAATTGATTTTTGTATTTTTGGTGGCAGTGTATCTTTAATTGTCAAAATCTAAAAGTTTCATTTTAATTTCGGAAAATTCCTTTAAACTTTTTGACAAAATCCCTGATAATTCCCTGATTTTTCCCGAAATACCGAATTCCCTGACTTTTCCCGATATTCCCGATCTGTGGACACCCTGGTCGTAATTTACGTTATGTAGAAGGAAATAAGCATAGGTACGTGTATCTTGAAATTCTAACACAAAATGTCTTAACCAGTGCACAGAAATTGTCACTTGGGAAATTGTCTTCCATGCTTTTGTTAATTTTTAAGCCATGTGTGACTTGAGGTGCACTTATTCGCGGATTAAATTGAACCTTGCAATAGGATATTTCTTTTATGAAAGCGTTTTAGCTTTGAAGATCTTCTGGATCAAACGGTTCAAATGTGTTACATGGTGGCAAAGATAATTCGCCAATCCTAGGAAACTGGTAAGATTTGCTGTTTCGATGTCATCAGCGGTATTCCGAAGTCGTGATTGGTTAGAATTACTGCTGCTTTGGATTAACGCCAAATACATCCTCTTTTCGCCAAAAAACTCTTAATTTCGTCTGGTGCCGATTGATATAGTTACAAATATGGTAAACTGCGTGATTTATGTTTATCTCTTCATTTCAGTGTTTATTTTTTGTTGGAAGCTGACCCGTTGGAAATATATTGTCTTTATTCTTATTACGTCACGAATTTGAGTTACGTTTGTGGGTTTAAATATTTCAAGTTAAAAGCTTTGAACTGAGATCGTGGAGGCTATTTTGGAAAATTTAACCAATAGTGAACATTTGGATTACAACAATTGTTTTATTGAATACATATGAAATTGGAATAATCGTTTGCTTTTTAACAATTTTGCCTGTTAACAGTTATTAACAGTAGAACTTTAATACTTTGAAAATATTAAATTTCGTATTTTTGGGCAGGTTAGAATTGTTCTGATAAGAGTTTGTTATTTATGAAAACTCATTTTTTTTGCACTCCACTGCTTTTTTTTTTAGTTTGCTGAGCACCAATTTGTGAATGATAGCTAATTTTGAGGTAAGTAAGAAAGGAAGTGTGTATAGAATGTATGAGTCAGTAGTTGATTTAAAATTTTTGACGCGATAGAAGATTGAGTTAAATATATTGCATTAAACATAAACTTTTAATTTACAGCGATTTAACCTAAGATTTAAAACGGGTATGGTATGACTATATTTTGATGGCCGTCAGGCCACCGAAGTATAGATTATGAAATATAAGGCGTTAAAATGGATTTTGATTATGTTCTTTTGTATTATAAGTTTCAATTAGTTTCATAACAGCAAAGTGATTAAAATGTCATTTTTGGAATGTTGAACTCTTTTCCTTTTAGAGTACGAAGAGCGCACACCTTACTTTTTAGAGGGTTTTACAAAACCAAGTAACTAATAAAAAAAAGTTACTTTGGGGGTGAGATGCCACAAACGACTGCCCGAATTAGGTAGGGGTATTTTTTTTAGGTTCAATTGGCCGTAACGCCAACGAAATAGGGTGCAATTTTTCCTTTTAGAGCGCGAAGCGCGTGCACACCTCACTTTTTAGACATTTTTACAGTACCGAGTAATTAAAAAAAGTGATTTTGGGGGTGAGATGCCACAAACGACTGCCCGAATTAGGTAGGGGTATTTTTTTTAGGTTCAATTGGCCGTAAGGCCAACGAAATAGGGTGCAATTTTTCCTTTTAGAGCGCGAAGCGCGCGCACACTTTAGTTTTTAGTAAGCAATTAAAAATATAAATATTCTGGAAGGGATTAAATAGTTGTTATTGATGTAAAAGTTTATGAAATTTAACCCCTTATAAATTATTTGAAATTAAATTTTAATTGCTAAAACTATTTTACAATTATCCTTTACATTTAAATTGTTTAACCATTTTTTTTTCTTTCTTCAAATATCGTTTGCAATTTTATTATATTTCAATTTTCGCCGATTTCGAATATATTTACGCAATTCATTTGAATTTCTTCCCGGGATGTACGTTTTTAATATAAATGTAATCGACATGAATAGCGAAAACACTTAATCTTGCTACAACTTACATCGCAACCATAGCCTAACGGCTTTGGCATCGGACTTCAACCTACCTATACCATCCACAATTCATGGAGCAGGTTCGATTCTCAATTTTTCACTTTCCGCTATTGTTTTGGGTTTGCCAGTTCATTTGGAAACATCGTGTTTTTCGCCGTTTTGGGTTTGCTGTAGCGTCGGAGTTCGCCATTGTTTACGTTTTGCGGAGAAGTTCAAAAAACGCCAAGTGCCACCATATAGCACATTTTAACCGCAAATCTGTTATGGAAGACATCAGAATTCATTTTCATATTGCGTACGGAAACTTTTTTTGCATGGCACTTAGCAATATCTCCTAAATATTTCAATTTAAATACTTGCTGCGTTTTGTAAAAACAGACATTTATTATTAACTTATTTTAAAGAGTCAAATTAAACATATTTCAATAGTTACTGAAGATATGAAGCTAAAGATTAGAAATAATGCTAATTTATTTGTAACTTTGGCTTTCGTACGGAGACTTTTTTTATCCACTGTAATTAACTCAGTTTGAGAACACATTTCTGATACAGAAAAGTTTAATTAATTAAAAATAATTTTAAGTTAAATAATAATAATAAAAACTAAAAAAACTGATTACCATGCTTTTGGGCTGTGCTTTTTGAGAAACAATACAATGTCGACTAGAGTATTGCCACTACATATATCTAAAACTAAGGTAATTTATGTATGGTTACGTCCTAGTCAATTGCTTACGTAACGTATAAATAAAATGGATGTTTTTGATTGGTTTAAAATTCGAATATGTTTTTAAATCTGTACTTTTCATTAGTTGTGTTCATGAAATGAAAAATTTTACTTCTTAATTAGTTTCCGAATTTCTGATTTCACGTACTTTCCATTTCTTTTTAATTATGTGTTATTTTTTTATTGACATGCTGAGTTATATAACAAATTGAAAAACTCGTTTCAATCAAATGCATTCACTTGCATTATTAAATATAAATATGCTCAGCTAACAAATTTCCTAAGTTACATATAAGCACACACAATGAATTTATTTTCTGATTACAACACGATATGCTTATAAATACTCTAGAGCAGCGTTTGCCATTAACTTTTAGAGATGAACGGTATAAGTTATGTTCCAGTTTTTTGTGGGCCGCAGATTTTTACAGAATATGCCAAAATGATTCCTATATATATTTTTTTTCATTTTTAGGAGTTTAAAAAATATTCTCATTAGATTATCTTAGCTTAAAGTCTAAAAAAATAAGCGAATCTTTAATTAAAACCTGTCTATTGTGTTTTTTTGTGACTTTTGACTTGACATAATATTCAATAAAGGTATTTAAATCATAATTTCCATATATTCTGCTGATTTATTCGATATCATCAATCTTACTGATCATGTTATTCATTTGCTTAAACTAATCATGGACGTATTTATTAAAGTTTAAGCTGACTTATGATGGATTTTAGTGTATTTGTAATTTGGCAAGTATCAAGGACTCTTTATCCGAATGATATACATTTTTTGCAAATAGTGTTTTTCATATTCATATAAATTGTGTGATCAGTTTACATCAGCATCATATGTCCAGAAAACACTCAAATCTAAATATGTTATTTTAATAAATTTTGTTTGTTTAATTGTATAAATATGGGGGGGGGGGTAATAGATATTTTATTACCTATCCATAACATCCAGGATATATTTTTCAAAAGTCAGGTTTATACAGAATTCTGATATCCAAAAGATATGTCACATATGCATCGTTTATTGCATTAAAAATATATTCGTTTTTGGTATACAATGCAATTTATTTGTCTGGAATCCTTGTAAATCTATTACTTATTACTTTCAATTACCCATGTGTATACATAGGGTAATGAAAGTATAGTATTCAGTAAAAAAAAATGTGTTTTTATTTTTTTTGCATTTCTCTACGATTTGGATTATCCTGAATTCAAAAATGTTATCTAGAAAAAATGTGTCTGTGTGTCTGTGGTCAGCATAACTCCCGAACAATTTGACCTACGATGTTCAAATTTGGTGTGGAAGTTGATGATGGCACAGGGATCTACCATTAGGGTTTTCGTCAAAACCGCGTATGTAAATAAGGTAGTTGCCATTGAAAAAATAGTGTTTTTCAGTAATTGCTAAAAAAACGTCTCAAACGATTTTGTTCAAAATTGCTGTGGTAATTCCTCTTGAGGTGTTCTAATCATCCCCACCTCCGAAATTCCCGTAAAAATGTTTTAATGGCGTAAAAAGTTGAAAAGCGAATGCCTTTAACACAGAGTTCTCTTTCCTTGAGCATACCTCATCAACGATCGTTTTTTCTTCTCTCCTCAGTTTCACTTATGGGAAACGATAATATACGAATTATAGAAAAGGAAATTGCCTAAATCATCATTTTGCGATTTTTTTTTTTTAAAGACCCATGCAAGAATTATCGCAAAAAATATCACCTAACTGTCCATTTTTGCTAAATGAATGATGAAAATATAAAAACCGTAAATGACACAAATCCACGTCAGTATTATAGGGTAATTGAAAGTTGTGCGATGTTCAATACGCCTAGTTTTTATTATAATTATAGTCTATATTAAAGAAACGTAACTTTACAATCGAAATTACATCTTCCACATTGAAAAACTGATTAATTCAAAATCGAAAATCTGACTAAAATTTCCTAATGATTTGTTCGAAATTCCGATAAGATGATCATTTTCATCATTCATTCCAATATTCAACAAATTTATTTCAACAAATATTTTTATTGCTTTGAAAAGAAATTCATTTCCGGAATACATGCAGTTTGGATATCCGGAATCCAAATAAATTAATAGTTAACTTTTACTGTAATTATAGTAAAGAATGGTGAGTTCCTTCTTGAAATAACTTACTGAACGGCATCCGGCCCAATATTGATTATATTATTCAAAATCGGAAATTTGATTTTAAATTTTTGTAATGGTTTGACAATTCGGATAAAAGTAACCTGGAATTTGGTTTATAAGCCAAATTTAAATAACTTCGTGAATTTCATTTCCAGATTGGTTGGTGCCCATCTGATGGCTGTGTGGTTAGTTCTCTGGTCACACATGCCAAAAGGTGCTGGATCCGAATCCCGGATTAAGCAGGGATGTTCGTTGTGGTTCGGAATCCACGTTGTAATTAGCCGTTATTGTGCATAAAAATAGGTCATTGAGCGTATAAACCAACCAAACAGATTGGTAGCATTTCTTCTATTTGTACTACTTACTTTATTGAACAAAATCAAATTGAAAATAAATCATTATTTGCAGTTATTTATTATTCATTTTGTTAAGTTTTAAATGAAAAGCATTAGCAAATAACCAAAGAATATGTAAGAAGATTTTTCAATATTATTTGGAACGTTAGCCCAATTAATAGATAAAAATGGAAAGGAAAAAAGTCGAACCTAACAAATCATGTGAGAAAATAGAATCGGTTTCTGTCAAGATCTGATCAAGGGAAAGATACTATACTTTTCATCCCCCCCCCTTCTTCCCCCGACAACGCGACCAGTCTTTTAACAAACGGAACAGATGTGCAACCTTGGTTCATTGAATTTTGCTTGCGAGACAAAAAAAAGAAGGTAGCTAGGAACTGGAGGCCAGAGACCAAACTGACCTAAAGCGACCCTCTCCTCTATAACCATTTCAATTAGTTATCCCGCCAATCGATCTTATTATTTGTTCGCGTCTCTTGAATTGATCTCGTATTTCGTCGCCTGCTGGTATTGTAACGACTCTTGTCTCTTCAACACAAGCTTCACATTATCAGATTACCCAAAGAAATATTTCTTCCGTAGTAAAATAAAATAAAATAAATAAAAAATACATCATTTTTAAAAAAAAAAATCCGCAAATATCCTCATTTTCAAATTATCTTCCAAAATACCTTTCAAACTTTAAAATACGGTAATTTTTGCAGGTAATAACCCGCCAATTGGCAAGGCTGCTTGTGTATGTTTTTAATTTAACCTTTTCATGTGGGCTGTGACAGGAACTCTGGTCCTTAGTTGGGGGCATGTGACAATTTCGGAATTGGGGTGAGAGGAAGAAATTTCGACAGCACACATGGCCACCCCATTCAGTTGGGACACAAAGGGGTATTTTAAAGCTGCTTGACAGGGGGGCAATTTAGTAAATGATAAGTGACTTTTACTTGCTAGGTGGGTTTCCGATAACTGCATTTCTACGATTTCCCTTGCTGACTGCGTGCCATTTTATTCTTCTGGCTCTATGAAGTCTTGATATTTTTTTACTAAATTATTTTGCAAACGTTTAAAGTATCCAAACCATAAATAAAAACTTAACTTTAAGTTAACTTTAGTGAATTTTAAGAGCATTTAATATTCTGATTCCATAAATCTGTTAAAATTTGTCGTAAAACTCTTTTTAATATTTTTCAACTATTAATTTAAATTTTTGTAGAGTCAAATTATTTTAAAAGTGTTTATTTTAAACAAAATTTTTAAAATCAAAATTCACTTTATTGCGTGTCGATAGTCATATGACCAATTGTTATCAATTTACAGGTTATGAAATAGAAATGTGGGATGTAAATTTAGTATATTACATTTTACACTTATGTTTTATTATTACTTTTATTTACTAAAGACAGATAGATAAATTTTCTATAATCTGAAGAAATATAGTATGAAAGGTGTAAAATTAAAATAATACAGATAAAAAGTACAATAATATAATTTATCGTATGAGTTTTCATCCTTTTATTAAAAAAATATATATATAAAAAAAAAATGTTTTCAATTTTGACGATATGTAGCAACACAAATATTGTTTAGTTGGTGAAATTCCCGATAAGAGAAGGTGTAAATTTCTGAACCATGATCTGAAGAAATTGAAAGACATAGGCCCTTGAAGAAAGTTATCTCCACAGTGTAATACAGGGGCTAAAATGACATAGTTTTAAAAAAGAAGGTAAGGAAGATGAGAAGTGTAAGCGAATCTTTTTTTATTTCTGTTCACATGTCATAAACATATATTGTTGAATAAAAACAGTCAGTAACTGTTGCAGAATAACTGTTTTCTTTGTATGACTTTTATTTTACAATTTGGTTGATTACGTCTTCTGTAAATTTTTACGCGAATTTTAGTGGTGAGGATGTTGAATTTTTTTTTTTTAAAGTAATAAACAATAATTGGTATATTCACTATAAAAACAAAAGTAATAAATATAACATTAATAAGCAGTTTTTAAAAGAAATCAATATATATTCTTTCACGCTTTTGTACAATTGCTTTACTTTTTTTTTTTTTATATAAATGGCAGGCTTTTATAGTTCTTCACATATGTATTTGAAATTCATTACAAGCAATAGGTACAGTTTCTATAACATACTTTTGAATAAAAAAAGGAAATAAACGTTTCACCTTTTACCTCTCTCGTCCAAAGTATTGAATCGTTAAACCTTATTCTTGTACGTTGTTCTGTATTGGAGCATTTTGAATTTATAGTAAAAAATTGCAGTTTCTTACTTTAGAAAATAGTTTATGTTTATATAAAAAATGCAGTAATTTTCAACTATTGTCACATAATGGTATTAACATAACAGCAATTAAGTACTATTTAGAATATTTAAGAGAACTTAATAATTACACAGCAATCCAATCAATTATCCAATAATGATAAAATGTTTTATACGATCGTTCACTATTGAAACAAACCAAGATTTAAACAAATAGTTAAAGCTAATTGTATACAAGCAAAAAGAAAATAGTTAAAAGCACACTAAAAATGTCATTCTGATTTCAAATATTTCATAACGCATTGAGAAACATTTTTAAGGTGTGTTTTTATATTTTGGAAATTTGAATAGAAATGAAAAACAGATTAAATTTTAACATTTATATTGAAAGTGTGCAAATTTTTTATTTTATATCTCATTTTTTATTAGCATCCTAAATTTTAATTGCGTCATTAGATTTCCAACAAAAACTTGGCATATGTACATTTTCTATTTTTACCACACAATTGATTGTTTCAATAAAATTTTTGTATTAAATTGATTCCAATCTTAAACGCATAGTCAACTGCTAGTGCTAAAAGATTCCAATAACTGTCGGTGTTTATTTTTAACATAACAGTAAGTAAATTGTGCTTAAGTTGTTTCATATATATCAGAATAAAAAAATAAATCTATTATATCGCAGTAATAAAAGTAGAAAGTTTCTACGTAAAGATTATAAATTCACTCTGGCTATAAAGGAATATTTGTTCAATAATTAAAAGGATTCATTTTATTACAGGGCAGTAGACGGGGAGGGGGGGGGGGAAGAAAACCCCGCCCTCCCCCCCCCCCCCAAATGGTATGAAATCTTGTTAAACCACTTCCCCTTCTTTTTTTCTTTTTTTTTTGTGTGTAATTTGTTATATGTGTTTAATGAAATCTTCGACCATACCCACCCCCTATCGCCCCGAAAAAAAATCCTGTCTACCGGCTTGTTTTAGAACAATATTATATTTTTAACACAACACTCTTAATGATCATTAAACAATTAAAAAACATAAATATTTAAATTGTTGTACTAACTGTAGGAAAAGTTATTGTATTAAAATTGTACAAAGTAATCAAATACAAAAGTGAGAAAGTATTAAATATTTAAAAAAAATGTGTAATACTCAAAATCTATATTATTCTGATTCAAATTTATCTGTTAAATTTTAAAGTGATAACATGTTAATATTTTTGTACTAAAAAATTATAAAAAAAAAATCATTGTGATAAGAGTCCGAATATTTTATTTTTTTGTGTGATTTCTCTATTGAGTTTTTAAAATTGAAAATTAAGCCAAAGCAAAGAAACAGTGACGAGTGTCAGTAAATTTCATAGATTCAAATGATGTGGAAAGAATCGTTTCGTATTTATATAATTCCAGTTCCCCTGAGAAGTTTTCCACTCGAAATGTCGGAGCATTTAGTTCGTAGTAACGTTTCTTTTATAAGACACCTGACAAGATACGGGTACAAAAAACCAGAGTGAGGCCGTTTGAAAAGTCGTATAACAAAAGCCTATTGTCGCACTTAACCCTTTCCATACGAAAAGAGACATATTGTAAGGTCCTGAGAATACTGAAACGGCTCAAATTTTTCACCATACAAGAAAAACCCACCCCCTTTCACTTTTGAGTTGTCCAACAAAAGGCGCTACTCCGCCCCTTCTGGGTTTGTGGCAGACGTATTGACGACAACAACACTATGCCAAAAGCGAAGATCATTTCAAAACGGGTGACGAAACTGTATTCGGTTTAGTGGAAAAAAAAATAGATACTTTCTATTTTAAACGGCACAGTGTTTTTGCATTATGCAGCAACATAAAAAATTGCATTATAATTTCTTCAAAAGTTGAAAGTTTTCCAGCTGAATAAGAATTATTTACCGATTGATAATGCATACAAATTATTCGAATAGAGAGATTTGCTATGACGCATCTCTTTTGCAGAATGAATGAGGATAGTGCAAATGTTCGTTGAAAAAAATAAAAAGTTAGTTTTCTGAGACAGATAAATTTTTCGAAAATTAGTCCCACAGATATTGAATTTGATATTATTATTCATTGGGTTAGTAAAGTACATAAAAGTAATCCAAAAGTTAAGAAATGAACTCAAAATTGGCGAGAAACAAAGTCATTCGGGACATTTAGTCTCATGTCAATTATCAGGCTGTTTTCTGGATTTTCTATTATTTGATTAGCAAAGCACTCCTTGAAAGACTTGCAGAAATACCATCCGAATATTGTAAACGTTCGTGCTTGTACAGTGTAGCCTTCTCAGGACAACAGAATCTTGCGCAAGCAATTTCAATAGAACAAACACTAAAGTATTTAAATTCGCTTGACAAATTTAGGAATTTTAACTTGAATTATTTTATAATATTATTTATTATTAAATAATATTATTTAGCCGAATAGCTACGAATTTGGTTAGCAATTTTTTTTTTTTTTTTTTTTTAATTTTGTATATTATAATTTATGGTGTTTTTTTTTTGTGTGTGCATACTTTATTGCTTTTTTTGTGTATTTTGTTCTTTGTATTCTTGATTTTCGCTAATATATCTTACACTCCTCCTTAGCCTTCCCATCCGTCATCTTCATCAAAATCTGAAATATTTTATTCATCAGTATCTTCGCAAAACAAAATGTTATTTATCTCTTCTTGAGTCATAACTTTCTTCCGCTTAGACATTTTCGAAATACAAGTATTTGGAGACAAATATAGAAGTAGAAATATAAATGCTCGAAGCTGGAGATGTATGCTGTAATGTATGCCGAAATAAAGTTACAATATCTATTTTTTAAATGCTTAGTTTTTAAATAGTATATCTGGATTTTGGATGATTCTCTAGTTGCACGGAATATTTTCGATCTTTTTCCTACTAGTAAACAGATTAGAATCATAAAATCATAATAACTAGTAGTTATATATTTTTTTAATAGTTAATATTAGTTGGTGGTAAAGTTATATGAAAAAATAATTATTTTAACTGTGTCAAATATACATTTACTAGCTGAATACCCGTGCTGCGCTACGAAATTTTACCATTAGCATTTTAGCGATCAAAAGACATTCATGTATTCTACACTTCAGACGTTTGCTCCCATTTCGATCCCGACAAATTGATTTATCAAAATAGGAACTTTCCTTTGTTGACATTTTAAACGAAATTTATAATTGTGAATAGTAAACTGGAATAGTTTATTGTGTTTATGTTTGCTCTTAGTTCTAAATTTCAAAGTAGTAGCTGTATTGGAATTAAGTTAATTAGACATTAATTAATCCTCGTATAGTTTCAATGTTGCGTCGTCTTTTCATCCCTTAAAAATATCGATATTGGAATGACTTATTTTTTAACATTTGCAAAAAAATATCAGAAAAATGACTACATTGGAAGAGGAACATTCGGATATCCCTCGTTTGGAACATTTAACCCCTTTTCGACCCCTTAAAGTTGGTTAATCGAGAACAGAATAGCTTACTTTTTCTATGTTTAATCTTTTTTGACATTTGTACCAAATTTCCGAGTTGTGACCATATGGGAAGTGGTACATTCGAATATTCCTCGTTTGGAACGTTTAACACCTTTTCCACCCCTTGATCCACCGGAGATCGGAATAGTTTACTTTTTCTGCGTTTGTCTTTATTGATATTCACACCAGTTTTCAGAATTATGAAAATATGAGAAGTAGGACATTCGAATATATCGCTCGTTTGGAACGTTTAACCCCTTTTTGACCTCTTAAAGTGGGTTAATCGAGATCGGAATAGCTTACTTTTTCTATGTTTACCATTGTTGATATTTGTGCCGATTTTCAGAGTTGTGACTATGTGGGAAGTAGGATTTTCGAATGTCCCCCGTTTGGAACGTTTGACCCCTTTTCGACCCCTTAAAGTGGGTTAATCGAGATCGGAATAGTTTACTTTTTCTATTTTTACCATTGTTGATATTTGTGCCGATTTTCAGAGTTGTGACTATGTGGGAAGTAGGATTTTCGAATGTCCCCCGTTTGGAACGTTTAACCCCTTTTCGACCCCTTAAAGTGGGTTAATCGAGATCGGAATAGTTTACTTTTTCTATTTTTACCATTGTTGATATTTGTGCCGATTTTCAGAGTTGTGACTATGTGGGAAGTAGGATTTTCGAATGTCCCCCGTTTGGAACGTTTGACCCCTTTTCGACCCCTTAAAGTGGGTTAATCGAGATCGGAATAGTTTACTTTTTCTATTTTTACCATTGTTGATACTTGTGCCGATTTTCAGAGTTGTGACTATGTGGGAAGTAGGATTTTCGAATGTCCCCCGTTTGGAACGTTTAACCCCTTTTCGACCCCTTAAAGTGGGTTAATCGAGATCGGAATAGTTTACTTTTTCTATTTTTACCATTGTTGATATTTGTGCCGATTTTCAGAGTTGTGACTATGTGGGAAGTAGGATTTTCGAATGTCCCCCGTTTGGAACGTTTGACCCCTTTTCGACCCCTTAAAGTGGGTTAATCGAGATCGGAATAGTTTACTTTTTCTATTTTTACCATTGTTGATATTTGTGCCGATTTTCAGAGTTGTGACTATATGGGAAGTAGGATTTTCGAATGTCCCCCGTTTGGAACGTTTGACCCCTTTTCGACCCCTTAAAGTGTGTTAATCGAGATCGGAATAGTTTACTTTTTCTATTTTTACCATTGTTGATATTTGTGCCGATTTTCAGAGTTGTGACTATGTGGGAAGTAGGATTTTCGAATGTCCCCCGTTTGGAACGTTTGACCCCTTTTCGACCCCTTAAAGTGTGTTAATCGAGATCGGAATAGTTTACTTTTTCTATTTTTACCATTGTTGATATTTGTGCCGATTTTCAGAGTTGTGACTATGTGGGAAGTAGGATTTTCGAATGTCCCCCGTTTGGAACGTTTGACCCCTTTTCGACCCCTTAAAGTGTGTTAATCGAGATCGGAATAGTTTACTTTTTCTATTTTTACCATTGTTGATATTTGTGCCGATTTTCAGAGTTGTGACTATGTGGGAAGTAGGATTTTCGAATGTCCCCCGTTTGGAACGTTTGACCCCTTTTCGACCCCTTAAAGTGTGTTAATCGAGATCGGAATAGTTTACTTTTTCTATTTTTACCATTGTTGATATTTGTGCCGATTTTCAGAGTTGTGACTATGTGGGAAGTGGGAGAATTAGTGATGAGTGAGTCAGTGAGTCAGTGAGTGAGTGAGTGAGTGAGTGAGTGAGTGAGTGAGGGCTTTGCCTTATATATATAGAGATAACCCACTGACGCATGGGACACGGACATATCGTGTGTGTCAGTGGCTATAAATGTATATTTCATTTTTTTTTTTAAATTTCAATTCAAATATTGTCTAATATTCGTATTCGTAGAATCAATTTCAGAATCAATTAGGTTATTACGATCGAATAATGTGTGCAACTTATTTTTCTATCTTCCATATTAAAAATCCTTCTATCTTTTAAAATATTTTAAATAATATTTTTACCAGTGATCGACCTGACCCACCGGGACATATCCGCCCTCCCTAGAAACTTCACTCAGCACCCTCAGATGACAAAAAAAAAAAAACGCCAATACAGTTGGAGGAAAATAATAATAATGGTAAAAATATATCAAAATAAGATCGTCTCTGGATTTTAGGAAACATCCTTATATAGAAGGAGTCTTCTTCCGATGTTCCTTGTTTGACCACAGCTACGGAAATGTGGGGGTGGGGGAAAAAAGCACTTAGGGGTGACAGTCATAAATTTTAAGAGAACCGCAGCTAAATCGTCATTAAAGCCTTCCTACTCGGACGTTTTTTTCCTGTTCTTTTTACTCTCACCACTGCACCCCTCTTGATTCCAAGAAGTAGAAGGGGTGTGAGCAATATCCCCTTTCCACCCCCAAACTTCTCGTCCATGTGTCTAGCTCTTGGTGGGAATGCACGTGCTAAGTGTACTTGTCACGACCCAAGTCATTGCGATTTACGACTTAAAAACACGCTCATTACAGAAGCTACAGTGAGTCACTTTCGGAAGTGGGGGTCAGAAATCCTTTCCTCGAGGGGGGGGGGGGAGGGGGTCTCAAAACCATCTTTACACTGACGAAAGAGGAATCGACTCTAAAATGAGACTTTTTGTTTGATTCAGTGCATAAGCGTCGATTTTACTCTTACCCTTCAATTCACGCTCATTTACATGCTAAATGTATTAGCATCATCCGTTTTTGTGTGTAGCATTATATTAGACACAGGTTTTGAAGTTTAAGATTTTTTTTTATTAACAACCAGTTCTAAATATTCGATTTGGCTATATTTCATTTACATTTTGCTTAGAATATGTTACAGAAATTTTTATTTCATAGAATTTTGTATTTCATTACATAAAAACTATTTATAGAATCATTCGCAAATATTTTCAATATTTGTCAAAATACACATCCAAAATAAAATACAAGATGAAGTTGAGAGTAAAAGAAAGTTAATTATTAAAAAACTATCTAAAACGGATAAGAGAACCACACAAAATTAGTTTTATAATTAAATTTTTGTGCATTTTTCTCCGATAAGCGTAGCCGTATGGTCCTATGCAAATGCAATGGCAGTTACACGTAAAAAGGGACATAAATCCCTCACTCACCAATCGAAATTTGAGCAAATGAAATTCCAACATCAAGAATTTGTTCCGGGGTTAATGATACTTATAGTTTCAGTCAAGTGAAAAACTGTGAAAATCCAGCAGCGAAATGATTGAAGTACTTCAGTTTTAAAAAAAATCAAAATTGTTAAAAAAAAAATCAAAATTTGCCAAAAAGCAAAAAAAAAAAAAAATGACGGAAAAAAAATTGGCGCCCTGTGAGGTTGCACAGTTTGCACGGCCCTTAAGCCGCCCCTGCCTGCATCATATTAAATATACGAAGTGTCATAATTCACTCCTGTCTATATATTCTCTATACTATAAAATGTCTTTTCATCTAATAGAAATATAATCGTCTAATAATTCTGCATTAAAATAAGTCGTTAAACGTTCAAACCAACCATGAAATCATATTGATAAAAAATATTACAAACAATTGATTAAAATAATCTGTATTACACACTTAGAAGTGGACCTTCCTAGATTTAGAAGCCGAAAATGTTTTTATTAGTGCATCATAATCTAATGACGATGGAATATAATTTTCAAAGAGCAACATTGTAAGGCTGTTGAGATGAGTCCAGGGCCGTCGTGAATAGGGGGCGTCAGAGGCGTACTGGCCATAGAGTTGTCCTTTATAATCACCGGACAACCCTGTACCCTATGGCATATACATCATTAATTAAAAATTACACTACAATTAAAACCAATTACACATTATAACAATTTATGATAATTCACAAAAACTATACACTTTTAAAAATGAAATAAAAATTCATTCCCCGCAGCCCGCAGCAATGTAATCTGCGCGTCTTTAAAGAAACAGCATAACAAATGTAATAGAACAATGAGTTCTGTTTTAACTGGTTTATAAAATATGTTGGTTGCATTTCCTTGCGCAAGTGCTGTAGAAGTTAGGATTTCTTCATTTCTCAGAACTAAAACGTAACTTCGATGTTATTTTCATACATAAAAAAGTTATGAATTATGATGATAATCGTTTTATTGCAAGTTATTTTATTGAATTTGTATCCAGTATTGGAAGTGGAATTTCATCTAAATATAGGTTTTAATCTTTATTTTAACAAAAGGATTTAAAATTTTTTTAAACTCAATATAAAAATGTTATAACGTCTTAGTACATTTTATTCAATTAAATTTATTTTTAATTATCTTTTTATTCTCAAACTGAAAAACGAGCCTATTGATCATAGTAAAGTATTGTGGTTGCATTCTACATTTTAATTATCTTTTTTCTTAAATGTAAAGAGGGAATAGCCCTTTTGTACATGGTAAATATAATAATATAAAAATCGGAAATTTTTGCAGCATGAAATTTTGCATATTTTTATAACAAAGAAACTTTTTAAAGAGTCCCAATCCTTGAAATCATATTTCAAATAATGAAATCCACTTTTTAATATTTTTGTAGCATACACTAGTGATATATTTCTTAGTTAATGGAATATTAATAGAACATCTTAATAATTTATATTTTATAGCCTGAGCTTATGTGTCAATGAACTTTTCAGCGAGCAAAGCCAGCTTGGTTTTGGGTATCAATGAATCATCCTGGAAGCAAAGCGTCAAAAGCTGGGACCTATACACCAATGACGGATCTCGGTCGGCAACGCAACTCTAACTAAAATATTGCACATAGCACAATTTCGTAGCGAAGCACGGGTACTATTCAGCTAGTTGCGAATAAAAAAGTAAACTAATTAACTTCTGAAGTCATTCAGGAGATCATGCCTCTAGTGGCGCCATCTAGTTATAACTGGGGGACTAAATAGGGGAAAATGCAAAATTTTAAAGTAGTAAAGAGATGGGAAATAAATATCATCAATATATATATATATATATATATATATATATATAGCTTAAAAGACTCGAGTAATATCTAATACGATCAGACTTTTCTGATTAAAAAATCAGGACATGTCTCTGCTATGGGGAAGGGATAATTTTTTTTACGTAATTATTTATGGAGTTCGGAACACACAATTCTAAAATCTTCAATGTTCGAGGTTTTTTCGGAAGATATACAATATACATTCTAATTCATAGGTTTATTTAACTTTTTTATTAGCTTTCAACCATACTTTATGTATATTTTTTGAGGCTATAATCCAGAAACTCTGCAAAAATATGACAAGTTAATTTTAGTTATTAACAAAGATTTCAGAGTAATCGCAGAAAGTTGTGCCTTCTCAGAAATCCAAATTTTACCAACAATAGAAAATGTTCTTTCAATATCTGCAGTTTTCCCGACAAAAAAGCTGAATTCCACAATTTTCATAATTTGGCAATTTCAATTGAGTGCTGGTGGAAATGTAAATGGGTAATGTAAATGTCGCCAAAATCACTGAGATCACATACAGATCACAATGTGATATCGCAGTGACAAAGTTTTCGTTGTGAAAATCGCATAAATCACATGGATGTCGCCAAAGTCACTAAGATCACATACAGATCACAATGTGATATCGCAGTGACAAAGTTTTCGTTGCGAAAATCGCATAAATCACATGGATGTCGCCAAAGTCACTAAGATCACATACAGATCACAATGTGATATCGCAGTGACAAAGCTTACGTTGCAAAAATCGCATAAATCACACGGATGTCGCCAAAGTCACTAAGATCACATACAGATCACAATGTGATATCGCAGTGACAAAGCTTTCGTTGCGAAAATCGCATAAATCACATAGATGTCGCCAAAGTCACTAAGATCGCATACTGATCACAATGTGATATAGCAGTGACGTGAGATTCGTTGATAAAATCACATACTCGTCGCATAAATCACATAGATGTCCCCAAAATCACATAGAGATCACACTGATACCACAAAAATAGCATAAATGTTAAAATGTGATATCCCTGTGTATCCCTGCGATATCGCAAAATTACGTCTTATATCACATACATGTCACAAAATGACCTATTTGTGATTTTCATTATATAAAATTATTTTGGGATATCACTGGATGTCGCTGCGATATCACAAAGCAACATCGCAACTTCGTCACATTGTGATGTCTCTGCGATATCACATGGAAGTCGAAAGTGACGTGAACTTTTGCGACATCGCTGCTATATCCCATGCAAGTCACATTGTGACCGTGATCTTTGCGACGAAAAACTTCGTTGCAGTGACGTAACTGTGACAAAGATGGTTAGTAGGGAATAACGCCAAAAAATAAATTTTGAGATGTATATTGTAAGAAAACTACAAACAATTTTGAATCCAACCGTGCAAGGTTTTAATCTTGCTAAATAAGAAATTTTATTTGTATATTTTTAAAAAAGTGTTGTGCAACTGTTTGTATTATCATTTTCAACTATAACTGCCCATGGTCTCCAAACGCAATTTTGGAGACGTAAGGAACATTTACTAAAAAATTATTAAAGATAAATACCTAAATTTTTTAACATATATTAGACAGTTTGCGTGTAGAATTTTTCAATATTTTCGAAATTAAATATTTTATACAGTTTTAATGCGAACACTTTTTTCAAAGTATTTATATAAAAAAATACTTCCAATTTTAGCAAAATTACAACTTTCTGCACCGTCGGATTCAAAATTGTTTGAGGATTTTTTTTTTAAATTTATTTTTTTATTATTATTATTATTATTATTTCAATATTATTCGCAAAATTGATTTTTTGACATTCTTAAACTCCGATTCCCCTTAAATTGGAACTTGGTTTTGCGTTTTTCTCAAAATAAAAATTGTGTGGAATTTGATTGTTCTTACACTAAACACTTTCTTGAGTCAAAAAAAAAAAAAAAAAAAAAATCTACGTCTAACCTCAAAATTAAATTATTAGAAATCTAAATAATAGTGCAAATTAGACAGTGGAAAGTGTTAATATATAAAGTCCAAATCGACACTAATTCTGGTATTTATTCGCATTAACTATACTATACTTACCAAAAACAAAATAAAATAAATTTAATGGCTGGCATTTAAAAATGTTTTATTCAAGCGTTATTTAATGTAATCGAAATTTAAATATTAAAATAATATGTTCTAAAATTTCTGCAGCAAAGAATTATAGTAAATTGTATTTTTTATAACAGTTCTGAAGTTAGTTATCCTTATGCCTCAATGCTCAGTAGCGCATGAGACCACAAGTTTAAAATGCAATCCACTTCGATCCAGTGCAGCTATTTTTACGGTTCCCCAACTTGACTCCAACCCCCGTGAAAAATCCTGATAGACCCTCTTTAGAAAACTTACTGCCTCCCTTGAAAATTAGTTCGAGTGTCTGCATTCTAGACATATGAGCGATCCAGGTTCCTCTGCGTTTTCTTATTGCATATTGCAGTTATGAGGAGTTTTGTGTTTGTTCTATTATATAATTCATAATTAGATATTTTATTTGCCCAATATATCTTTAAAAGTCTGTGACAGCATTTTATTTGACAGTGTGGAGTATGCTGTTCTATTGTTTAGTTCACTTGTGGTTTCTTAAAAAGTAGTTGATTTTACAAGAGCAGAATTAGATCTTCGCATAACCTTCCACTTTTATCCGGGTTAGGCATAAACATCAGTCCTACCTATGGGAGTTTTACAGAGGCATGATTGACTTTAACAAATATCATCGATTATATTGATAAGTATTATTACGCGTTCATTCAAAACTTTAAAACATATGATTGAAATGCATAGATAAGCTAAATACATTTTCATAAAAAATAAAAATGGCCTCAAATTAGACTTTACTGAAATCAGTAATATTTTTATAAATTTTATTACTATTTAAAATTGAAATTTAGTTTTTTCAAAATATATTTTTCTCGATTTTATTTAAGAGGTGATTTAGTTTAAAAATACTCCATACATAATACTTATTACTGATAACGATATCAAACTTTTGATACAATAAGACTTCTCTCTCTCTCTATCCTTCGTTTTTAAATTTACTGAATTTTCAAGCAAGAGAAAGTCTCTTTAAAGTTAAATGATCAGAAAATCGATGATCGCCATTAAGAGATTCAGATATTCTTATCTCACGTCAAATCTAAGGAATATTTTTTCGAGTGGATTTATTTATGATGAAGAATGGTATCTTTCATTTCAGAAAAATGTCTGTAGAATAACAATAAAGTGCTTTTGCCCATTAGAAAAACTTGGATGTACGATTTGATCCCCAAAACATTTTAAATCTTAGTTTCTTTACTAAAACACTTATGTGTTTATAAAAAACTTCTGCCAAAAGTTGTATTCAATATCGTGCTAAATATCTTAAATAATTTTTACGATATAAATTAATTTAAACATTCCATTCCAGCTCCAAAAACTGTAATCTGAATTGCGATATAGTAAAAAATGATAAACGTTTTTCTTAATGTTTCTTTATGTCCAAAAGTTGTATTCAATATCGTGCTAAATATCTTAAATAATTTTTACGATATAAATTAATTTAAACATTCCATTCCAGCTCCAAAAACTGTAATCTGAATTGCGATATAGTAAAAAATGATAGACGTTTTTCTTAATGTTTCAATTTATATAAACAATTCCATAATTAAAAATGTTCTCTTTAAATGCTCATTAATTACAAATTCTTAAAGTTAGTTTATTGAAAGTTTAAACATGTTTTTTTTTTTTTTTGTTTTTTTTTTTGGTAAGTTAATCTGGAAAATATGTGGACAATTATCCTTAAAAATACACATTTAAGTAATATTTAATAATGAATAACAATAAAGAATAATAATAATAAACAATGAATAATTATAAATAACAATGGCAAAATAGTTATTAAAATAATAAAGAATAATAATATAGTTTACCAAGTATTTCCAATTCCAGACGGTTACGATGTTTAGAAAAAAAATTAAAAATCTAATGACTATACCTACTAATTTTCATAATGGTACTGAAACGTTCATGTGAATAAGGATGGCAATAATTGAAATATTCAATTAATTACAGCCTCTTTATAGCACAAACATAGTAAATATATTAATGACTTCAAACATAATGTGTGGTTTCTAAACATAAACTAACAGGTTCATAGTTCGAAGGCATTGCCATCCTTAATCTCAAGCCTTCACGGCAATAGGACTATTTGACAGTAAACTAACCGACAGCGGATATGCTAATTTCAGTTCAACTGCTAATTGTTGCGCCGTATTATGTACTAACCCTCAAATTCCGGGATGCGGACACCAATTCCCATTAGCACGCGATGCATTGTTAAAGCCCACAGCACTAACTATTGATAGTCAACTATTATTGAAGGAATTTGTAAAGGGTGGATGAAGCCTTGAAGTCAACTGAATAGAATAAGGTTCTCGATTGTCATTAAGGTTTGAAATGAATATTTAATAGACATTACAAGAGAATTCGAGAACTTGGGACCTTTACGAACACTCCTTAGAGAAACTTCACGCATTTTAAGATGAATGGTTGTATATTTTAAGTATTTTTATATTCTCATGCAATCACTTCGAGTTCTATGAGATTTGTTTTCGGATCTTATTTTAATTGTTCATAAAGGGAATAATAATAAGAAGAAAAACTCTATGTATAACAGTACAGTTGTTTTTTGTACCTATGTTTCAACGCATGTTTGGATAGTGTTTTTAAAGAATCATTACAATTCGTAATATTCGCTCAATGCTCGATAATGTATGCTCTAGGAAACATTTATAAACTATATTCCAACAACTGTCTTCATTCCCGCTTTTTCGCTCCACGTTGAAAAAATTCATGTTTTATTATAAATTTCTTTGATATAAAACGTGTTACAATATTTCTTTAACAACCTGGGAAGTTAGTATCTTACCTTCAAATAGAGATATCTGGTTAGAAAATGGATGTTTAAATTTGTCTCCCCAAATTTGCCTCCGCACTCGCCAACTTGGCTTAAGTATTTACATTGTGATATCAAGTTAGGTTAACAGATCCATAGCTGCAAGTTTTTTCGCCAAACCCGCCACTTTTTTTTTTTTTTTTTGTAGATTTGAATTGGTAGGAATTGGTATCAAATTAATCATTTCCAAGTTTTGTAAGCTTGGTATTCCTTCTTTTCTAATAAGCAATAACGCAGACAGCTGAAGCCTCTGAAAAACACTTAATGAATCTTCAAATTAAATTATAATTCCTATAAATACAGTTCTTAGATTATAGTGACTGATTTTGTAATAAACAAAAACACATGCAGCTGCCTCTTCTAATAAGCAATAACACATGCAGCTGAAGCTTCTGATATACCTTTAAAGAATCTTCAAATTAAATTATTATTCCTAGATATATGATTGATTCCTTGATTATAGTAACTAAGCTTATAAGTTCATTATCTAGCTTAAAATTTAATTTTCACTTTTTAGAGCTTTCTTACGCGAACTCGGTTCTATTTCTATTGATCTATCCCATTATTTTATAGAACAAAAGAAATTGCACGTTTTAAACAAATTGGTTGAATATTTTAGCTGAGGGAAGTTCAGGCGCTATAATCAATTTTTAAAAATTTTTTTTTTTATTATTATACCCGCAGGGTCTTTAATTTAATTTACATTCTATAACTTTTAAATTATACTACGAATCTAAAAATCACAGTATGGTTTGTAATACATTATCTCATTTTAAGCATTTTTGTAATTTACTCTTACTCCCTATCATTAATAGTTAATGTAAAAACATTAACAATTTTCGGGGCACCTTGTAAAAGTAGGAAATAAAGGTTTAAAATATTTTATTATATAAACGAACCTGTAAAAAAGAGTACCTAAACATTATAACTCTCTAATATTTTTTTATAAATACAACAACGACTATAGGGTCACTACAACAAAATAAAAAAATTGAAATATTTCATAACGATCGAAGAAATGATATCAAGTCACCAATAAAAACTAAATTTTTGGAAGATTCATTATTTCTTAATAAAATGAAAATCAAAATCGGCATCCAATGACTTTCTGACGACTTTTTTTTCTAAGTAATAAATATAATATGACTGAAGCACTTAATTTAGTGTTCCCATGATCTTGGAATTGCTTAATGAGTTCTACTTCCAACCCTTATTTCAATCACCTAAAAAATTCACCATAACTGAATGAGCTTCAGTTTTTTATACCTTTGCCATGGTAGCTGTTTTTAATGAGAAATTTTAAGGATATTTAACACGTTGACTGCCAACTACGAGATATCTCGTAAGTTGTTTACTTGCCCAGGTCGCCTACTACGAGTTATCACGTCCCTTCATTACTTCCTATATTTGTACAGCTACGAGGAACCTCGGAGCGTAACAGTGTAAATATGAATAGATGGCCTCATGAAAGAGAATAAAAAATCGAGTTTGGCTTAAATGAATAGAAAATACAATTATACAAAATGTATTAAAAAAGAAAAAGTTTTTACTAGGAATTAAATTTTTTATTTTGTGATAATTTTTACAACAATATTCCGTGTTTCGCACCGTATTGTCGTACCGTGGAATAGTGAAAAATTCCGTGGCAGTCAACCAAACTGTTAACTGATTTTTGCCAAAACGTTTTTAAATTCCTGATATTACTTCTATTTTGTGTGTTTGTAATGGGGGGCTAGTAAAACCACTCTCCATCCACCAAACGAGATGAAATTTGACAACTAAATGGGATATAAATGACAATGCATTATATCAAGTTTTAGGGACAAAAACAAGTTAGTCAACGGCCCGAATTAAGAGTTTTCTTCCACAGTATGAAAACTCAATCCGAGCCTAAAATCGCTATAATAACTTGGAATTGCATTCAGAATGTGTCAATGCATATGAAGAATTATGGTAAAACATTTGCTTTTATTGGTTAACTTGTTATTACAATTCAATCAATTATAAATAGCAATTTTGTGAATGAACAAAAATGAATGTTTTTTATACACTTTTAACTTTTAATACGATCAGATACGTCATTGATATGGTTTATATAGTAAGCTCGATTTAACCATAAATAACTTTGTCTGCCATATAACAGTTTTAATAAAACATCTAAAAAAAACAAAAAAACTAGGGGTGTTAAACATTGCACATCTTTCATTTACACTATTTTACTGATGTGAATTTGTGTCATTTTCCTTTTTTATATTTTCATTGTTCGTTTATAAGAAATGACCTGTTTGGCGATATTTTTTTAGCTAATTCTTATATTAGTCTTTAAAAAAAAAAAAAATTCGCCGAAATGGTGATTTTGGTAGCATACTTTTCGATAATTCTTATATTATACTTTCTTGTAAGTGAAACTGAAGAGATGAGAAAAAATTATCTTTGATGAGCTATACTCAAGCAAAGAGAACTCTGTGATGAAACCATTCGTTTTTAAACTTTTTACGCCATCAAAGCATTTTACTTAAATTTTGGAAGTGGGGATATTTAAAATACCCTAAGAGGCCTTACCACAGCAATTTTTATCAAAATTATTAGAGCCGTTTTTTAACAATCATTGAAAAACATGATTTTTTTCAATGGCAGATACCTTATGCGCATGCACGATTTTGACGAAAACCTTAATGGTAGGTCCCATGGCCGCCACTAACCCTCTTACCAAATTTGAACATTGTAGTTCAATTTGTTCGAGAGTTATGCTGACCACAGACATTGTTTCTATATCATTTTTTTTTAATTTTTTTTTTTTTTAATTTTTTTTTTTTAAATCAGGTTGTTTCAAAACGTAGCAAAATGCAAAAAAAAAATTTAATTTTTTTGTGTGTGGACCGAATGCTGTATTTTCATTACCTTATGTATACGGGTAATTGAAAGTAATACACAAAACACATGCAATAATTTACATATTGTAGTGTAGAATAAAATTGTATTAAAACATTCTTAACAAACATCAATAACAAGTCATAGAACTTGAACAAATAGAATGCTCTAATAAATTTCTATAGAAGATTCACAAACACATAATATATGTATATGGGAATACAATTTGTGACAACATTTCCTTTTGTCAGAAAGAATAAGGCACTTAAATTTTAAGATTACACTTTGTACATTTTAATTAAAAGCTATAATACAAGAGGGAACTCCAAATGAAAATGTCGCTTTGATGAACAACTTCAGTATTACATTTGACGATATTACTTATACAAACTAATTATCAGTAACCAAAACTCAAAAGAATAGTTGACATCATATCTCAGTTTCCATTACGTAAAAATGCTTTATAATTTTTGCATTGTCTCTTTAAAAACCAGATCTTTCCTTTCCGAGACTCAGTTCTATTGACAAAAAGACATTTCTTTCGGTGAGTGTCCAGATGAATCTGGTGAGTTCCAGCTTAAACTAGACAATTGTTTTTAAGATCAGTTAATGGCCCTTTAAAGATAATAGCGAGTTATTTTTCTTGGGCCTCTCCCATTCTCTTTGAAAGTGAAGTTTTCAGCAAAAGCTTTCTTGCTTTTCGGTACTTTGATGCTACTTTAACGGGAAGGGGGCCATTAAGACTGAATATCAAAAATGGGATTATATATTTACTTCTTTGTAGTCGTTTTTGTTCTATTGATTTTTATTTCCGACAGTTTTTGCAGTGTTATAGAGAAACGAATTTAATGGGTGCGTAACACATTTGTATATTTTCAACAAGAAATATTGAAAAAAAAATCTAATATTTGTTTGTTTATTCTGCCATGAAGTACAAAAGTATGCCATATAAGATGCTTTTTCCTTTAAGTGTCATAAAATGTTATGGCTATATGCTTTGAATTCTTTCAAATGTGTATTCCTTTTTATGAACTTCAAAGAAGAGGTTGTTTTTTTCACTCTATTATAAGCTTTGAAATGTTTTAACGTAATACAATTTTACAAGAACATTTTTTAGATGTTCATTGAATTGATCTTATGATTATTGCTTTAAAATATAATTCAATTTGTTTTGACTTTGAAAAAATATTCTACATCTGAAATTAAAGTTTATTTCTAGCAAATACGATGCAGCATACTAAAGCTCCCAAATTGCAACAATTCCAAACCGCAATTAAAATTATTTAATTAAACAAGCAAGCTTAAATTAATGATGAAACTTAACTTCTTGACATACAACTCACGCATTCAAAAGCAATTCCGAAACCCATTTCCTCAGAGTTATTTTCAAAATGAAATATTTCAGGATCGTCGAGATAAAAAATTTTAATCGTTGACTGCTCAATCTTCAATTAAAACCATTCCTTACAATGTTTATTTCAAGAGCAATAGAAATGTAATGTTGTTTCAGAAGCAACATGCAATGGCAGAAATTTAGAAAGTCTAAGGAAACTGATCACATTCTATTTAAACTAATAATTGCACGGATACATCAACTCAAACGATTTGTGTCTCAACTGCCAAAACTATCTACACAATTAATTAGAATGTTGCAGTTTATCGGCTTTGTGCGGATATAAGAATATCGGGATCTTAGTTTACGTCCTTTAGTTATTGGCTCCCAATCGGGCTCAATGCAACGAAATGATTTTTGGTGATCGTGACAAAACTCAGGATAGCCTTTACTTATTTGTTTCCTCGTTTAAGCTACTTCCGTTGTTAAATTACTAAGTGATATCGTATGGAATAGTAAGTACACTAACTGGTTAAAGAAATATATTTACTATATGAAACTCTTCTGCTGAAATTTTCCTTTGACAATATTTTATGAACGATTCTGTTAAGGTATTAGTTAATTTTATGAGATACAATAATTGTGACTTAAAGTATATTTTATCATCTGTCATTAATTAATTTATTTGATATAATAGAATTGTATTCCTATATTTAGAATTTCATTTGAATATTGAATTTTGCGACAAATATAGTGAACAAAGCTGTTATGGTACTTATTGTGTTTGAGTTACAATAATCATGAATTTAAACATTTCTTTTAATTATTTGGCATTAGTATATATATATATTTTTTTGTTGTATATTTTCTAGTTTTGGTATTAGTATATTTATAGTTTACATTAGTATATTTTTAGTCTTCGTTGTATTTTGCTTAGTATATGAGTATACTTTTTGCTTTAAATTAGCCATATGTTAACAAATAACAATAAAAGTAGTGCATTCAGTAAAAAAATTCATTTCTACACGTTTTGGAACGTACTCAGTTAAAACAAAGTGATCTAGAAAAATGTGTGTGTTAGCATAACTCCCAGACGGATTAATCAACGCTGTTCAATTTTACATAAATGTTGGTGGTGGCCATCGAACCTGTGAATAAGGTTTTCGTCAAAATTGTGCATACGTACAAGGTAGATGCCATTAAAAAATTTGTTTTTCAGCAATTTCCAAAAAACGGCTCAAATGATTTCGATCAAAATCACAGTGGTAATGCCTTTTGAGGTGCTCAAAATATCCCCACCTCCGAAATTATTAAGGGTGGAAGAAGTTTAAACGCGAATGTCTTCAATGCAGAGTTGTCTTTCATTAAATTAAGCATTTCCCATCAGTCCAACCGCCCAACACCGACTTGAAATACCTTTTTACTTTGTCATGCACCAGAAATAGAAAGCATTCTAATCGTCCAAAAAATTTATCTTAATTTTAATTACATCGGTCTAACAATACCCCATTACCACAAAAACTCTGGACAATATCGCTTGCTATTGGCTAATCTCGGTGTTAACCGCTGTAAGCCGACCATTGCTACGGATCTTGGCCAATCTCGCATAATGCTGGATAAAATATAGGGAAATTATGAAATTTTGATGTACAGTTTTACAATTGAAGGATTTTATTCTAAGAAAGGCGAGGACTAAAATATATGTTTTGTGATGTTTTTTACTTATTTTTTTTTTTTTTTTAAATCGTGTATTTTGAAACGGAGTTGCAAAATAGTTTGGCCAATCCAGGATTAGCCAATCTTCCAAAACACCCGTTTCCACATTACCCAATTCTACTATGTGATATGGGAATACGCTGAATAAAAAAAAATGCAGAAATACCGATGCTATCTGTCTGTCTGTCGGTCTATATTCGTTCAATCTCGCAAGAATATTTACCTTCTATAAATCAAAAAATGGTGAATTTTTCATAATGAAACTAGAAAGATATCTAAAGGAGATGTGCTTAAAAAGATCTCGAAGCATATAAATTTAAATTTGCGTTTCTTGTAACATATCGAAGAATTTCTTGCCATGACAACAGCTTCTGAATATAATATATATAACTGGATATAAAATTATATATATATATATTTTATTTTATTTGGTTGCTAACGAATATGTTTATTTCCAATAAAATAACTTAAATAATTTAAAATTATTTATTTTTATTTTTGCTTTGATACTAGAATGAAGAGATATATTATGAATGATATTTTCATATGTGTGCCATTCCTATATAATTTCAACATTTTTAACTAAAATGAAATATTTACTACTGGTTATCTTCTTTTCTTTCTTAAAAATTCTTTTTTAATATTTTTATTTTATAAAGATATTCTAGAATGAGAGGGTTAAATTTCTCCAGACGCTATTATTCTTTGAAATCAAAATTCATCGAATAAAAAAAAATTCAAAAATAACCGTTTAGTAGTATCCCTTCTTTGAAAGCACCAGTTTACTTTAATAAAACATATTTTTAAAATATTCCTTCACATTTTATCCTAAAAAAAAAAAAGTTATATATCCTCCAATGCTCCCTACGTTTCAGAATATTGCGAACTCATAAGTAACAGTCAAAGTATAAACTCAAAATCTATTTTGTCACTCATCTTGAAATATGCGCGAGTACCTTTTCCCATTAAACCCCCAACCTCACTTTTTAAGAAATTGCTCTTATCTCCCTCTATTGAAAGCATTAAAAAGAGTTTTCTGACGAATAAAAGGACTCAAAAACGTCCCGTTTTACCTCTACTTTCAGACCCGACATAAAACTTTCGCGCTCTGATGAAACTTCGAAAGTTCCCCGCGATCTGGAAAGAAATGTCCCGCAACAGGAAATAATTTATCACCTTGACAGTCGCAGAAAAGACATTTCTGTGGCTTCTAAAAAAAAAAAAAAAAAAAAAAAAAAAAAAAAAAAAAAAAAATGAGGAGGAAATGGGAGAAGCAATTGAATGCATAAAACCGTCAATGGATTGTGTAACTTTATACAGCGCCCCTACTCATTGTTTTGCTGTAAATATTTATTTCATACACTTAACGCTGCTTGGTCAATTACGACCATTCTCATTGAATCGAAAATGGGTTAAGGCTATCGAATAGTATTTATAGAGTATTTTAAAGTATTTTTGTATAAAAAATTAGATAAGGAAAATACGGATTCAAAAATAGGCCGCGTAAGTTTTAACTTGCCTCGGTCAATGTGCAGCGAAAAATTTGATAGACGTGCCAAATGTTATGCAACATGTTATATTATTATACACACCAAATATAATGCATACTGTGCAACAAGGTGGACAAAAAGTCGTCCGCTAATTAATAAATTTATTGCACGAAATCTATCGTACTGTTCATTTCTTCGATCCTTCGGAAATCGTATATGTAGTATTAAATGCTTACGGTAGCAAAACTTGATGTATGGCTCTCCGAGACCTACAGCTTAAAGTGGCCACAACGAACATCCAAGCATAATTCAGGATTAGAACTCGGTACTTTTGGCGTGCGAGGAAAGAAAGCTAACCACATACCCATCAGAGGAGTATTTTAAAAGTTAGGATATGTAGAGTTGGTAATCTAGTTCTCGCTACTTGTTATTCAATTTATACTCTGATATGCTTGACACAGAATATGTGTCAGGGGGGCCGATCCCCCCCCCCCCTCCTCAGGCCCCATGAGGCCATTCATAAATACCTCCCCGTCTCCCAGTCCCCAATTTAGAAAATAATACAGTAATAAAAAAAATTAATGCAGCAAATACCGATTATTCAACGTGCAAGGCAAAAACTGTTTCAATAAGCTGACCTTACTTGATGAAAGGCGCATCCAATACTTTTATTATTATTCTAAAAGTTTATAAAGGTGAGACAAAAGTCTTATTTTTTATAGAGTTTACAATTTATGTAGTTACAAAGTATAATTCAACATTTCTTTCGCTTTAAAAAATTACTTTTATATGAATTATTTCGTGAATTGATTAAGTTTAGTAAAACTTAATCAAGTTAAAATATAAATATTGCTTATGTTTCCTTAAGTTAAAGAAATAGTTACAGTGTAGAAGAATACTTCCTTTCCAAATACTTTATATCAAATAGTTTCCTTTAAGAGTCTAAGGGGAATTAGGGAATTTACCTTGTGAAAATAATTACTCTGTGCTTGTTTTTCTTTTCACCAGTTTTTGTCTACTTATATATTTCTTTTGCGATAATATTTTACTTCTTTTATTACTTTTATCGATTGACAAATAAGCGTTTCCCATTAAATAGTACCCTCACTTGGTTAAAGTATGTCGAAGTACAACAAATATTTCTTTCCGATTTAACAATTGGTTTCTAAGGAAAAACGAGAAGAAATAAATTATAAATATCAAATTGCCTATAACAATACTTGATTAAAATTCAGAAAAATTCTCCAAATTAAAATTATGTACGAAATTTCTTGATTTTCAATGTTTCCTGAGATATATAAATTATTTTTGCAAATATACTGTAGATACTCAAAATAATCATTTTTAATTTTTAAGCAGTTTTAAAAGCGATTACCAACCTTTCTGTCGCGGCCGATAAGTGGTTCGCGAGTAGCGTGGTACTGGGCCGTGGACGCTGGTTGAGAATCTACACCAAGATAAATATTATAGATGCTACAGGAGCAGAGACAGGAACAATCGAGTGACTCGATTGTTAGCAACAATCAAATCATATTCTTCGATGGTGTAACGAGTGAATAAAAAGTGAATTCGACAGCATGGCTAAAACTATCCAATTTTAATCCAGATATTGTCTCCCTCGTGGCAGACAAACAATATCATAAATCCTGACAATGACTTTTTTTTTTTTAACTTTGATCACTTGTTTATTAGTTTTTTTATAATTGTTAAAGAAGAAAAGTGATTACAATGAAGTCCCTTTCATTACAATTTTTTTTATTTTATTCCGTCTTGTACAATATGTTTTACTAATTACTGATTCACACACGTACACATTCTATTAGTTATTGGGCCTTCAAGGTTTTTTTTTCTTTTCTTTTTTTTCCAATATATCATTACAAAATAGGTGGTCCGTAAAACTGAAAAGGTTGGGAAACCGCTGTTTTGTATAACAATTCCTTTCCATTTTCTAGCTCACACACTCGAGATTTTTTTTTTTCAATTGCGTTTTCCTCCTTGCCTTAAAAATCTCGTTTCACGAGGCCCAAGAACATAGTTACACTTCCTTTTATATCAAAGGCCAGCTAATGCACTCAAGTACGCTTATATATATATAGTATAACTTTAATATATTTTTTATATTTTATGATCCTCTTGTAAAACTTCAAAAATGTTTAGGCCATCATGCAGAATAATTATGTATTAATTAATAATGTTTGCTGACTTCTATTTTTAAACATTGGGACACTGTTCCTTAATACACCTGAATAATTTGCGAAATATCAAACCTTTTCCAATTGATGTTTGAAATAAAAGCAACTTATAAAATTTTTTCACTCTCTAACCTAATCCTCTCAAAAGAGAAAAATTAAAATAGAAACATTTGTATAGCATTATGAAGTTTCTTTTAAATTACTTTTTGTTTGTTTGTATATATATATATATATATATATATATATATATATATATATATATAATGTGTGTGTTCTAATTTGGGAAATAATAATTTTGTTATGGTGAGAGATTTCGATATATATATATCGAAATCTCTCGCCATAACAAAATTATTTCCCAAATTAGAACACTATTTATAGATCTATTTTTGAAATGTATTTACTCTTTCGAAAGAATTATGCAAATTTGCAAAGAATATTTATAAAATCCTAAACAGCAAGATAAGCTAAGCGTCCTTATTAGGAAATTAAGAATATATTTCAACTTAACTTATTATGTTATAAATCTCTTTTATATTACAAGAATTTTGATCTTTTTAAAATGAAAATGCTCCACTGTTAATGGCCATTAGAGGCCTTTTTCTCCATCTACACATATTTAAAATATTAAAATTAAACCTCAGTTGTACATTTTTATTTAATTTGTTAAAATGGCGAGTTTACTTCATGATTTTCTGTAACTATCTTTCTATAGAAAAAAATGGGAAAATATACTTTTACGTTTATTTAAATTATTTAGTTAACAGATTCAAAGAATCAAAAATTCTACACAACTAAAAGACAGTTTTTACTTGGAACAAATAAATTTTAAAAAATATTTTTAATAACAGTTTTCTGATCTATTTGAATCTAATTTAATATACAGAAGTTTTAGAAAGAAAAAAAAAATTGAATATTAAATACAAGTATCCTAATAATAAGTGATTTAATTAGTCTTTTATCAATATCCGAGATAAATAAATTTCATATCGACACTAAAGTGTATTGAGAAATTAAGGTGAGTTGGTACCCTCTATACCGATAATGTTAATTTGGCATATTTCATGTACCTATTTCTCAGGAAGTATCTGACATAAAAACCAATTTTTTTTCAATGCATTTAGCAGACACTTATTATTCTACTAAAGTTAGCTTTTGATTGTGATTCATTTTTTTTTTTTTTTTTTTTTTTTTTTTACCCAAGTGAATTTTCGTGAAAGTCACACAAATTTGTTGAATCTAATTACGCATAGGTACATGAAATATGCCAAAATCACAAGTTTTTTTTACAGAAAAAAGCCAAAACGAAGTATATTTTTTAAATAACAGAATATCACTTCAGTTTATGCAGATACATAAAAGGAAAATGTGGTAAAAATTTCAGGAAGATAGTTTCTGCCATTTCTGAGAAAAAGATACTTGAATAATGAAAAATGTAGTTTTGAGAAAAACGCATTTTAAAGAAAAACGCATTTTAAAGAAAACTTTACTTACACTAAATAGTTACCAATTTTGTCTTCAAAAAATTACTAAAAATACTTCTAGCTGAGGAATTATTACAAATGAGGTATCATTTTAAAGAAGATAATTTAAATTTTGATAAACAATAATAAACTCAAAATCGATTACTTTTAACTACCCTTAACTATTATATTTCTTTTTTTTATCATAAGGTCGATTTATAAACATTAAAAACACTCGGTTGTTATTTTTTACACAACGGTTCTGTACTCAAACGCCATATAATTTGTTATGTAGCGGTAACTTGTTTGCCCAATGTACGAGCCATATACTATCTTTGCCCGGTGTGAACTCTCCTATGTAACTGCAGCATCGAAGCGAAGTAGAAAAGTCCAAAAAGTACCTCCTCGATTTTTCCAACCTGAGGCATATTGAAGAGTGACATGGGTGGTCGCGTCGTTGTAGTTGTTGTCATATCTAAGTTTATCTAGTTTTATAAGTTTTATTAAATTTTAACTAATGTTTTAGAAAGTAGTTTTTATGCGTTTGTACTGTTTTAACTCAGGCTTCTGAGGAGGAAAAAGCACAGGGAATTACTATGTCCCCCTGTGTGGTGTAGAATTCCTTCCCGCTCCAGTTGAATTGAAGTACTAGACTACGCCAGTATGTGTATATACGGCTTATTTTTAAAGAATAGCTATTTACAATGTTAAGCCTGAAAAATTAACACATTTAAATTTATTTCTTTGATTTTTAAGGTATTTTGATGAAGCACAATAATTTCCTGAAAACTGTTTATAGTCTTGCTTTAATGATTTTTTTTTTCTGAATTTTTTAAACCTTAATATTAACTTCGATTTTGTGTGTCGATGGCAGCGGAATCTGTAGAGGCCTAATTAACCCCCTTGCCATCGTCCAATCACGCTGAAACTTGGCAGATAGTTTCGATGTCGATGACAATGCATGCTATCAAATTTTGATGCTACAACTGTCACTAAAAGGACGCGTTTGCGGAATACCAATAAACCATTTTGCTGTCATCCAATCGCGCTAAAATAGTATTTAACTGACCATTGAAGAAATCTTTCCTGTTGCCAAAATTGTTTTTAATAAATAAACAATAAAATTGTTTTAATCAGAATAAGTAAATGATATTTAGATATGAGTGCATAAATTATCTTTCTTTTTTAATTAATAAATTTTGAAACGTAGTTTACAGCACATTTTGCTGATAGAAATGTTTTGATATTTAAAATTAGATACAAGCATTAAGCACGCGCTGTTTACAGAATATGTAAATGTGTAAATGGATATAAAAATTGGCAATGCATACGAAGGATTTATATTAAAAACTTTACTTGTATGGGTTATCTTATTCTAACTGCGTGGAGGAGAACAAGAATTTGTTATAACTTAATTGCATTTTCGTTGATAAAATTTGTATGCAGTTACACAGTTGACGAGTTTTATAACTTTTCTGTGCCTTTTATTATGTAAAAAACTCAATTTATGTAACGAAAATCATACTTTAAAAAATATTTCAAATTAAAGAAAGATACATATGGGTCATTCCATGTCAAATCAACACGGCTCCCAACCCGACCCCTTTAGAATTTCATAAAATTTGGTTCACTTATTAGATTCATAGAGAAAAGAAAAAATGCCAAATATTAGGTTTCAATCTCGTTTGGTTTCCGAAATATAGAGTTTCAAAAATGGACCAAAAGGGCAAAATTTCGTATTTCTTGCTTTACATATTTGGGTATAATTTTTTCCCTAATTATCCTAAAATATTGATTTTGGTGTCAAAAGAAAGAAAAAGATTTGATCTTTCTAATGATGTATTATTTATGTGCATTTTTTTAAATTTTTATTTTAAGGTCACACAATTTGACCTTTGACCTTGAATATCTCAAAAAAGGGTATTTTTATTTTTTTCAAAAAAATATATATTATTCTTACATAAATTCTCTACACAAATATATTAGTCTCATTTTGGGACCGCAATGGGATGCCAAGTTATAAATTTCAATCGTAACTGTAGTCGCACTCTTATCCTACAGAAACTGTTCATATGCAAATAGCTTTTCCTTTTAAAATCTCTTTATATACATGTAATGCAAATAAAACTTTAGCCTTAGTTATTAGCTAAAAATTATAATTATTTATCTTCGATTTGTTATAACTTTTTAACTTTAAGAGCAAAAACTAATTGCTTACTTATACATTGAAAAAATTGCATTTTTCGGGATTGCATTAAGTATGAAAACATCGTTTGCTGTAAAATTAAAAAACATGGCATAGATAATTGGTAATATTTAGCTTTTGAGATAATTATTTAAAAGGAATGTTGTATGCAATCAGAATCATTTGTTCATACAAATTATTTGGAAAAAATCATATTTCGAAATTAGAAAACAGAAATACTTACAATTTTTCTATTGATACATTATCTTTAAACTATTGTTGAAACCAATTTATCAGATGCATAAGTAGCTTCCTAACATATGTAACTTCTATTAATTATTGTGACTCTTTTTCACTTGATTCATTGCATATGTAACTATTGATTTTATAATTTCTTTTTTTGTTTGACTTTTTTTTCGACCATGGAATTAGAATACATTTTGCACAGAAGTTGGTTGATAGAAATGGGTCTGAATGCATGAAATTTTTGAGTACCTGGAATAGTTTGGGCTGTTAAGAATCGTTTCTGAAGGAAGATTTTTTTTTCTCTTTCATACTGTAAGGAAGTTACATATGCAAACTGCATTCCTTTACAATATTGGCAGTTGCCCATTCAAATAACTGTCGAAAAGTCATTATATGATCTTTATATGGGCGCTGCAAACTGGCACGAGCTGCTAGCCTTTTTATGGTACCTCCATTGCCATCTGAAACTCCTTTACCATGGGCAGTGGCAAAAAAATTCCATTCTGCTTGAATTTCAAAATCTTTTTAATGGAAACACAGGTTTATACTTTTTTTTCTTTCGATTTTTGTAGTGAGAAGCTGCACCATCAGAAAAGTACAAAAGTTTGTTAGGTTTCAAATTGAATTTTTTTCCGTTGAATTCGATCAAATGCCTATGGAATAAGTGAACTGCTGTTGCGTCATGGTCGAGACAGTTAGAAACTACTACGAAGTTTAAGTTGTCTACGACTTGGTCAGTGTCTCTTCAATAATAAACCACAAATGGATGTATAGTTGCTTGCGAATTATTCCAGTGGAATCCTTGAACTGCATCTTGAAGAATAAAGGAGTAATTTTCAGAAAAATCACAAACAACTACATATTCACCTGATTTCAGATTTTGTTTACAAGCACTAAAAAAAGGTGATTGCTCCTTAGCAATGAATGAACGCCGTATAAGTTTGGTAAGTTTATCCAGAAACGAATCAATAAAGTCATCACAAGGGCTCGACAAAGTTTCAAGGGTAGATCTGTCAACATTAATCCACTGCTTGTACGTAATTCTTGTAATCTCATTTTCATCAAAATGGTCTTCAATGCACCTCTTAAATTCTTCGAACTTTGGGCAATTGCTGCACTCTCCCAAGTAACATATTGTTTGGGGAGGATTACAAACAATTTTGGATTTACAGGTTTTATAGGAATCTAACGGAGTTTCAATTTCTTTACTTAATTCTTTCAAATGAGATCCGATTAGCATTAGTTTACCATTTTCATGGATGTGACAAACACAGACGGTATGTGTTCCGCTTGCTCCTACCGAAACACAGTTTTTTGGTCGCATCTCAGCAAACTTAGAAAATCCAATTTTATAATGTGGAAACTCATCCTTGAACTGTTTAAACGCTTCTTTGAGATTACACAACACCAGCCTTTTCTGTACATGTTTCCTTATCCCATCAATTTTCATTGATACGAAGTCTTTTTTACCTGGCATAATCCTACTTATATGATCACTATTATGAAAGGATTTTATACATTTTGCTGTTTCAGGACGTAACATCTTCCCTGGTCTGGGATTAGGGGATGCAAAAATTCCTTTTTCTTTAACAAGTAGTTTTGCTTTTTTTACCAAGTAGTTGGATGGTCCAAATTCTTTTTCTACTTTTTTGATTGACCAGTTCTTCTTTAAAACTGTTAGTATTTGTAAACTTTTATCCTTGGTGCTATGGAATTTTTCCTTCAATTGATTTATAATATCCAATTCAGCCGAGTTGGAAGACAAGTCACCCTATACACAATTTTCATTACTTTATTTTTCAAAGCGGTGCTTATTTTATTGAATTTAATTGTTGAATACTTCGCTTCGGAAAGCCTTTTCTTTTTTATTGGAGTTTCTTTAATAGTTTATAAAGTAAGATTTAAGTTTGATACACCTGCTTCTATTTCAAAAGGACTTTGAGGATGACGATTATTGCGTGAAATTAAGGACAAAAGTTTACATTTGAATTTAAATTTTGGCATCCCATTGCGGTCCCATTATGAAACTAACGTATTTGTGTTGAGAATTAATGTAAGAATAACATATTTTTGTGAAAAAAATAAAAATACCCTTTTTTGAGATATTCAAGGTCAAAGATCAAATCGTTTGACCTTAAAATGAAAATTTAGAAAAATATCCATAAATAATACATCATTAGAAAGATCAAATCTTTATCTTTTTTTTGACACAAAAATCAATGTTTTATGATAATTAGGGACAAAATTATAACTAGATATATAAAGCAAGAATTGCGAAATTTTGACCTTTTGGCCCATTTTTGAAGCTCCGTATTTCAGAAACCAAACGATATTCAAACCTAATATTGGCCATTTTTTCTTTTCTCTATAAACCCAACAAGTGAGCAAAATTTTATTAAATTCTGAAGGGGTCGGGTTGAAAATGTCACTTTTTTGTGTTGATTTGACATGGAATGACCCATATATATTTTTATTTGTAGAATTTTTGGATATGTCTGGTCTAGCTGAGTGCAAACAAATTTTCATCTAAATTATTCAGCCAGTTTACGTCAATCTTCTTCATGTTTTGAATGGAAGTAAATTTATAAGTGTTCCATTCTTTACTTTTACGTTGAGGAACTCGAAAATGGTAATTTCACTCTAAAACTAAAATTTTTTTGGTTAAAAAAAATATTTGCACTGGTTTTAAATTAATATTGGTATAGTTAAAATTCTAACGGTTTTCATACATTTATTAATGTTAATAATTGATAAGTAATTTATTAATATTAATAAGTAATATATTAGTAATTCAATTTAAAGGAGAATATTGGTTGCTTACCCAGCATTACACCTTTTTGTTCACGACATTAAATTGCAACTTTATTATACAAATTATTGCAGACAATTACTATCAGCTTGTTATTAAATTAGTTTTTGTAATCCTAACTAAACTTGACTCGTAAGAGCAAACTTTTGTAAATTATTTTCTTTTGCTGTCTGTATTCTGTAATTTTTTATCCATAAAAAAAAATGCTATTTTTTACATCAAAATTTTTTTTACCATAAAGTATATTTTCTAATCATACTCCGATATCTTTTTACTGAAAATTAATGATCTGATTAACAGAGAGAATCTCTAATTTTGAAATTTTTTCTAAAATATTCTTAAGATTTTAGTATGTGAAATTTCTCAGAAATATTTGTATATGAATTAAATTAATATTTAATTGGTTTAGTTTTAATTAAATAACTAAATTAATATCCCAGTCATTAAGAATTCGATGTATAAAAAAAAAAGTTTATACTGTAATATTTTACAATTCTATGGTATCTATATATAAAAACTAATTTCATAATAATATTATAAACGTTAATCATTAATTCTAATTGGTATGTCAAGTCAAACTCTCCCTTGGTTAATTAATATGCAAAATTCAAGCGAAGAACCTAGAAAGTAATTAAATACCCCATGTATCATTAACTATTGAAACTTCCAGCATCAAACGTGTGTCTGATACGGATTGTAAATGTTAGAGTATATTGGAATTAAATTTCAGTTTCAAAATAATTAGTGCCAGGTGAGCTGTAAAATCATTTTTATTATTGTAGTGAGGAATACATTTTGATCACCTAGTCGTCATGATCTTGATTCTTAATTTGATATTTTAATTTCTTAGTTGGGGAAAGTGTTTAATTATTATGCATCTGCCGCTGGCATAATGATTTTGTCCGAGAGCGAATGTTAGGTTTTAATGGTGGTAGTGGTGAACTGTTTCTATGAGTCATTTAATTTTTAAAATACCTTGTTACCGTTGGGTATACTGCTAAAGTGCTTTGAAATTAATGTTGGTGATAGGATTTTAATTGTGAAATAGTTTTAAGTTTCTTAATTAAAGTTTGCTTCCTTAATTGAGATATATTTTCATTGAAATTTTCATTAAGGCAATCCCAGTGCAAGTTTCATGATGGTTGATTAGAACCTGAAACTAGGATTAAATTTGCATATTTTACTTATAAGTAGTATTTTTATTTATATTGTCCGACTTATATGAGTTTGCTTATTTTTTTTTTAAAGAACCAAATGTAGTCATGACTGTTGTATTCAAAGATTTATTAATAATTTGAAAGAAGATTTTTTTTAAATGATAAATTTTTTTTGTTCGTTACATCCTAATCATTATAATGGCGTTTTATTATCCTGAGCATACTTCGTATTATAAAAGTAGACTTTTTCAACCGAGAAACCAAAATGGTTATTTTTCATAAAATTGACATAAGCTGAAGTATGCACGAATGGTTTTTAAACCTGTTGCCTATGCATTAAAGTATCTGAAAAACAAAACACTCTGATAATAATTGGATTGAATACAGGATTTTTTTTATTGTTTTTGTATTATCACTAAAACAAATATTTCATGACCACAATCCACTTCGTGCTTATAAATTACTCTCAGATGGTTGGTTGAAAAACCATTCACTCTTGGGAGACCTAAGAATATTTTATTTACATTAATTCAGTTCCGATTAAATCATAGGTAAAGTAATAAATGTTTGGCATTTTACAATATTTATTATAGTTTACCTAAGTATATTATATTCGCAAAACTCAAAATGAATTATAGAACACCATAATATCAGTAAAGATATTATTGCAAAAAGTTAAAGAAGGAATAAAATGCGATTTACAATATTGTACAATTGTTATGGTTAATGAAACATATAAACAGACGCTTTATTAAAAATATTCTGCTTAACACCAATTGTGACTCTGGCATTATACACTTGACGGCTGTGACTGACTTACATTAGACCCAAATCACTGGTAATTTACTTCAAAACAAAACAGTTGTTTTAGTTGCATGATGAGGACAAATATTACTATAATTGTTCTGTATAGTTTTAGGCAGGGGCGTACTGGCCATAGGGTTGTCCGGTGCAATCACCGGGCCGGTCTGTGTCTTTACAAAATGGGCTGGTGCGGTACAATTTTTTTTTCCTTTTAGTTTTCAATTTTTTTCATATAATTAGTTTCGCTCCTTAAAATTTTTTAAAGAACCCAATGCATTAAAAAACCCGTCACTCTCACGGAAATTACTAACTGTTATAAAACAATCACTTTGGTTTCAAAGATATAGTTTGTTTATAAAAATATTGCTTAAAATATGACATTAATTTTATAGTAAATTTTAATTAATTTAATTTTATAGATTATGTCCAAGTTCACGCAAATTAGGCATAAATAGTAGAGACAGAGAAAATTTGGTTTAAATAAATTAATTATAAAAACAATTAAATTTTAATGATTAATTAATGAATAAACCTTGTTTAATTATTTAAATTGACTATTAAATACAAATATTTATATATAAATACAAATTTATTAAAAACATTTAATTAAAATTAATTATTTAATTATTGGAATTATTTTATTATTACCAATAATGATTAACATTTCATTAATGATTAGATTGAAAATTTGGGCCGTCATAAATCTAAAATCACCGGGCCAATTTTATGTCCCAGTACGCCCCTGGTTTTAGGATAAAGCAGATAACATTAATCTTGTAAATTTTTACTGAAATGTGTAGGGAGAGGTCATAAAGAAACTGCTCTCGTCTTATGAACCCATAGTGGCATATTCGATCAACCAATCAAAGGAAATTTTTCGTATTATTATTTGAAGGTATGTGTTCCAGATTGTGATGATTGCAAACAATAGACTCTCACGGTTGCGGATACAGTGAATAAATTTCGACATTTTCAAATGGCAATACCCATGTCTTTCCTGTACAAATTGATGTACGGGTCCGGCACATGAACATTGTTGATTTTGAGTTTATTATTGCTTATTAAAATTTTATTTTCTCTCTTTAAAATGATACCTTATTTGTAATTATGTCTTATTTCGAAGTATGTTTAATAATTTTTCGAAGTAAATGAAATGTACGGAAGTAAATCCTGTTTTTAACTTCAAAACCGAATTTCTCAAAATGTTGTTTTTTTTATGTTTGAAGGGATCTATTCTAATATAATTGCTATCTATTTAATATAATTGCTTGAAATTTATATACATGTGTCACTAATATATGCAAGTACTTTAAGAAGAGGAATAAATTATGAATAACAAACTTTTAAAAAATAATAATAATTTGTTCAAAATTTTAGAAATTTTTAAAAAAAGTCATACCTCTGAGTTTTTAAAAAATAATAAAAATTTTATATTAAAATATTTAAATGTATCCAAATATTATACTGTGAAAGTTTCAGAATGATAGGAGAATTGGTTGTTAAATGAGATGTCCCCAAAGGTTGTTGAATTTAACATGGACTCCTATGGAGGTGCCGGATCCCCTTAAAATAAAACACAAATGGCGTTGGGATAATACACGCGCGAGGAAAATAAAAGGCCTAAAACATTTGTTATGAAGAGTACATGACTAAAGCCATCAATGCACCACTTCTCAGTGCTGTCATTTGCCATTTACAATGTTTCTTTTTTCTAGTGTGTTACGTCATAGGTGCATCGTTCCAACATCATTTATTGTTTTGCAATACGCTGATCAATTGGAGCATGAAAAAAATGGGTGTTGCCTTTCAAAAATTTCGAAATTTTTTCACTGCAACTATGAGAAAGCTCTTTTGCTTGAAATCATCACTTATTTTATATAAATTGTATTAATTAAATTATTTGCACATACGGCATGGACTTTTAAGCTAGCATAAGTTAATTTCTTCCTTGTTGGTACTTAAAAAAATTACAAAACTAAAACTATATATTATACAAGAATTTTTAATATATATTCATTCTAACTTCTATTACTATCTATCATCGTACGTTTTAATAAAATAATAACACAACTATTAAATGACTGGAAACTAGAGTGCAACTGTAAATTGTATGCTAGTTATAATACTATTTTTAACAAATGCATTTTTAATATGTGCTTTGATTCGGTCTTTTTAAAAAAAATAAATAATTTTTTCCTAAATAGTATTATACTTTATATATCTACTTTTAAATTACAAAGCAAACTACCATCTGAAAAAAAGCTTCATTTTATTTTAAGACATTCAATGCTATAGTTTTTATATTTTTATCATCAAATTTTAAACAAATCCTGAAATATCAAATATTTATTTTGCTTTTTATTAATACTTATTATTTTACAAGTTTCACCTTCAGTTCAATAATGCAAAATTTATATTATAACATCATGAAAACTACCATTGACTACAGTTTTTAAGCCATTGTGTTTTTTTTTTTCTTGAAATATTTCTATATTAGAATAAGAAATACCTTTTTTCATATTAATTTTCTTTCATACTAGGCTATAACTCAATTCATGTATGAATTATTCATTGCCGTAATTCAAACTCGAAGCTACTGAAAAATTCCCAAATGCGTTATAAAGGAATAACATTTTAATGTAGATTTTTATAGCCTTCACATTAGGCCATGAATTTTTTTCTTTTTTTTTCAATTTCAGGACCTTGTTAAAAGATAACATATAAAACATATTGTGCATTTTTAGTTTGGCTTAAAAGTATATTCTAAATATTTATGAACGTTCCTGATATTTACTATCCGGTTGTTAAAAGGACGGTTTGAGGTAAATATATCATTTCCTCTTAGATGTTACTACTAGTATTCATAATTTGTAATATGAAAGTTTTATTTTTAAATAAAATATATTCATGTTTGGCATTTTATCTTTTGTAGGGATTTTACAAGTGAATTGATACATCATAAACATTTCTGTAGAAGTTTCTGTAAGAATAATTTGTGTAGGGAAAAAAACTTTTTAACTATTTCAGCAACATTGAGATTTTTGCTACTTGTTTCTTTGCATTTTCTCTCATAAATCACATTTTTTAAAAATGAAGAAAAATATATATATGTATATTTTTTTTATACTTTTATAAATTTCACTTTGTTGTTTGCAATCAATATGGATATTTCTAAATCATATACAAAAACACTCAATGATATTTAATCTTATTTAAAAATGATAGGAAAGCTTTAGAAATTTTTAAATTATATTGTTTCACATTTACTGAATCTTCGGAAAACAAAAATTGCAACAAATTGATAAAATTCAATAAATTAACTACTGTAAGACATTACCATACGCATTTCATTCGTTTTATGCAACAATAAAGCTTAAATCTTTTGAACTTATCGGAACTTACCGAAACAAACGGTAAATATTTAATGGAAAGTAAAATACCATGAACTAAATCGAAGAACATAAAAACAAAAACTTTAATCTCAAGGTAATTCCTTTAAAACACCGCTATTATTTCATTTTTTTTTTATTTTTTTTAATGTTACGCAAACACTCGGAATGTTTGCTCACAATCCCAAATAAAAAAAATAAAAAAATAAAGACCATTATAAAAACCTTTACGCTTTTGACTTTATTGTAATCTCAGCTGAATTTTCCATCAGTAGCTGATATAAATTGAATGTAAAAAAAAAAAATTTTGCTTATTTAAAGTCAGGGATTTGTGCTTGTTTTCATTATTGCTGCCCGAAGTCGTAAACTCTCGAGAGATTGCATTAAAATCTTGTAGTTGAAAGAATCATTTACCAAAGGAAATACATAAATTCTTTAGAATGTGTAGAATTATCCAAGTAAACGGATTCATTGTACTTTGTTGACTGTTTCAGTTTTAAATGATTTCTAAAAATGTAATTTCTTTCACCATATATTTGTTTCAAGTTTTGTTGGTACATGAGTGAATAACTCTTATTAAATTTTTAATTGTTGTCATTATCAAAAAATCAGTCTCGAACTTGAAAATATTGATTATTTTTACTTTCAATTACCCATCTGTTAACATATGGTAATGGTAATGAAAGTATTGTTTTCAAACAAAAGATTCTATCGACTTTTTTACATTTTTCTAGATTTTGAAAAATTGGTCTATAAAAAATAGACATAAATTTTTTCTAGACCATGTGTCTGTGTGTACGTGGTCATCATAACTCCCGAACGAATAGATCTATGATGTTCAAATTTGGTGTACGGGTTATTGGTGGCCATGAAACCTGTCATTAAATTTCGTCAGTATTGCGCATGCCCATAAAATGAAAAAACATGAAAAAATTAATGTTTTTCAGCAATTACTAAGCAACTGCTCTACCGATTTTGATCAAAATTAATGCCTCTTAAGGTGTTTTATTTATCCCATCTCCAAAATTTCCACAAAAATTCTATTAAGGTGAAAAATGTTGAAAAATGACTGTTTTTAACACAGAGTTCTTTCCCTTGAGCATCGCTCATCAACGATCGTTTTTCTTCTCTCTTCTGTTTCGTCTCACTTACAAGAAAGAATAAAGAAAGAATTATCGAAAAATAAATCACCAAATTGACATTTTGGCAATGTTTTTTTCCCCCCATGTAAGATGTACGAATTATCGCCAAGCTGGTCATTGTTTCAAATGAATGAAAATATGAAAATGGTAATAACACTCTTCCCCATCAAATTTAAATTTAGTTACCAATATTACAGTGTAATTGAAAGTTATGCGATGCTCCTCACCTCTAATTTTAATATCAAGATTAAAAAATTAAAAGTTGTCTTTGATGTTTCTTCTGTGCACAAAAGTACTACTAGTGGGTGTAGAAAATTAGTAAAATGTTATATCAGATCATATATTTAAATTTCTTATCTTATGCAAAATTGTAAGTCATTTTTGAAATAGTTAAAACTGTATTTTTTTTTTTTTTTTGGTTTTCCTGTAGAGTCCTGTAGAGAATGACAAATATTTTTACGTACACCTAATTTTAAAGATAAAAAAACCTAATTTTAAAAATACTTTGAATTTTCTTGATCAATTTTAAGTCCCTTGTATTAAATTTGATTTTGTGCCTTCATCCAAATGAACTCAAATTGTATATTGGCTCGTTGTCATTGACAATACATTCGATCAAATTTTGGGACTGTGACTAAAAGGCCGTTTTATCAAACATTTTTATTACAGCTTCAGAGGGCTAATTAACCTAATTGTCAATATCGTTTGTTCTAAAACTCATCAGATAGACTCTATATCGATGATAATGCATTCTGTGAAATTATATAGGTTAAAAATACTAGTCAATTGTATGTAATTAGTGTTTTCTTCGCAGTGGTCAAACAATATGAAAAGCCAATCGGACCATAAAATTGCTTAAATAAATTACAATTACATTTATAAATTTGCAATGCATATAAAGAATTTATATCAAAAACTTTTTATGGGATAATTTTATTTCTGATCTCGAAACTGATATTTGGTTACAAATTCGGATTAGAATAGACTCTTAATTTACTCTTTTTTCACAAAAAATACTATCGTGAGTTTTTCCTTCCGTATAATACTTTTGTGAGGAATCAAGTTATTAATTATCGTAAAAGAGCCTCTAAGAAACTCCAGATACCATGTAACTCAGGTAAAAGAGATTTCTGTTGGCCATTCTATGAATGGTGCTCTTCCGTTAGACGGGCACTAGTTGGCGTAGTTAACGCCCATCCTAAACGCTTACACTTTTGAATGTGATCGCAAAGCCTAAATGTTTACGGTGTATAATAAGGTTGCTATAGAAACCCTATAATGGTTTGCTATAAGAATTATAAATGATTAGAAGATTGTTAGTTTGCATGAGTTATCAATGCAATTTGGCTTTTTTTATTAACAGATTAACAACTGGGATTATCTAACAGATTTATCTGACTAAAGAGTATCCTTTATATCAAGCTTCCCAGTAACAATCAGAGTTGTGGGTAGTAATACAAAATGGCTGGTTTTTAATGGTATTTCCAAGGAAAATATATGTAGCTTATAAATTGTCATCAGTACAAATACTTAAAAAAACCTGAATAAAAACCAATATTTATACCAAATTGCTAAAATCATGATCCCTTGTATAAAATGCTCGCCCTGCACGCAAAATATATCGGGTTCGATTTTCCAAACGGGCACTCTGCAAACTCTGATTTACAAATTATAGTTTCATGTTGACTTTCAAGCTGCAGTAAGTGTTTCTCATATTTATTTCCATTGTGGATCAAAATTTAGAACATTTCTCATCAAATGAGATCCCTAAAGACGTTCTTGTTTGGTGTACTCTGAGTAGTCCAGTTGTTGATGTAATAGTGTCTTGACGAAGTATAGGCCTCGCATATCTCTTTTGCCAGAAATTATCGGATGCAAATTAATACCTAGTAAAACTAAACAACTGCAATGAGAAAGGAGTTAAGGTTCTTGGAGTTTTTAAAAAGTGCAAGTATCTACAAAAAAGAACATCCCGATATATATTTCAAAAACAAAGTTACGCAATGTATCTTTTTAATTAAATCAAATATGATTAAAACTACGAATGAAATGGATTGAAGAGATATATTTTGTTTTTCTCAAACTTTGCGGCGTATGATAAAGCCAAAAGTATCTAATTTTTTTTTTATTAAACATAAAAACGATATTTTAACAACATTAAAACAGTATTAAACAAAAACATTATAAAAACAATAAAACAATATTAAAATTAAAACAATATCACCAATATTAAATTTATAACAAAACACTTGTAACTAAACAAACATTATTATAATATTATATAAATCAAACTTATAACTACATACTATTTTTTATTTATATGAATGTCAATTAAAAAAGCATAATATTATTGATATTAAAATTATAACTGAACAAAAACACAAAATAAACAATTACAAACTATGTTAACATATGGGTAATTGAAAGTGAAAAAGTAATAAAATAGCAATATTAAACAAAAGCTACTAAAATAAACAATAAAGTATCAATATTTAAAAAAAACATCAAAATTAAACAACAATATGAAGAACAATGATAAACAAAAACAATTACTATCTATCCTCTAAAGTATAAAATATCTTTATTTATTAAAGAAAGATTTTTTTTTTCTAAGTTGCAGTAATTTAAAAACAATAAGTTTACTTTCGAACTAAAAATAAACAATATGAAATTATTCCATATTTACCTGAAATATGTTTTAATATTTAAGTTGGAGTGTGAGTTTCTAATGAATCTAGTTTCCCTTTGGTGTATAAGAATTAATGAAACGAAAAAAAAAATAATATATATTTGCATACTATAACATTTCATGTTTGTTACACATTTCCAACAGTTTATTTACAAGAATATCTTATACATCTTAGATACTTGAATACATGATTTGAATATATGAAAGGATAGATACATTTAATGTCTTTCAATTTGTTCCTTAATCTTAAAATATAGATCATTTGATACTTTAAGTAATATCATCATCTACATTTGGACTTCAAACCATCATCCCACAAAGCTCATTATATAGGTTAATCTATTAGTAGGCCACCTAAAGCAGTTTTAATGAGATTTGTATTTACCTCTCTTTCTCTTTAGGAAATCAATAATTAATTCAACTCATTCTCCTACAATTCAACAAAGAATGTCATTATTACACTACTTAACGAAAGTAACTAATTCCTTCAAATAGGTTTTGCCTTGTCTTATGAATAATTAATGACAGAGATAATTTTTGGACTTGAGGGTGCACCTTATTGTAAACTAATTAAGTCTTAAGACGAGATAATAAGGTAGGCAATGTATAATCTCTTAATATTATAAACTTAAATGGAATAAATTATATTCATGGAAGTAACTTTTTTCTTTTCTGCTTTCTATATAATATAAAAATGAATTTTAGTCAATGCATTTTAACAGCGAGAGTATTTGTTTAAAATTGTATGATCTGAACTGTAGAATACTATTAAATTAAAATTGAATACATTTCATGAAGATAAAAAAAATACGATACATATTTATAAATATAACAAGTTATAAGTAATGTAATAAGTTGTTTTCTCTTTCAGATTAGATGAAAATAATTTTTGCAATTACTTTATAATGATACATGTAACATATATAGTTTATATGCTGCAATTACCATTATATTATTATTACAAAAATTATAGGCCTTGTATAAATAAAACAATAAGTGATGTTACTCTTAGGAAAAGGAAAAGTATATTGAAATTACCATATGCCGAATTTAAAATTAAAGTAACCACTTGAAAAATCGGCAATGCGTAAAAAAAAAATCTTGGAAACAAAGTTAACAATCATAACTTGTTCTGATTTTTTTATTTGTAGTCATTTAGAAATAAAATGTTGAGAACAAAAATATTTAGTTTAAGTTAGGGAGCATGTGAAGTCATGAAATGTTACGATTTCCAATAGAAAATCAAACCCTAATCTTCAGAACGGACAAGTTGAGCATTTAAAAAAAAAAAAAAAAAACATTTTATTTTATTAAGAGTGACGAAAGACAACCAAAACTAGAATTTTTTTTGAAATCCGTTCAATATTTCTCGAGCTATACGAGTTTCAATTTCCCACTTTTAAAAGCACAGCGAAAACGAGACTAGCTTAGCTGTGACGTCACCCTACGTCATAATCCTATTTTTGTTTAGCGCGATCTTGGAAACTATCGTGAATTTATTCGCATTGCTATAGCACGTTTAGCTTCTTTTTTTTTTTTTTTATCTTGTATTCTTTTAATCTATTTAAAATTATGTCCTCAAATTCAGCGTACAAACAACAAACATTGCCTCGTCCCGAAATGTAGGAATACTTCAATCACCAACACTTCTAAATTATTTATGAGTATTCTAAAACACACAGACATCAGTAAAATATCTGATATTTTACATCTATTACTTTTATTTTTACATAATGATTTAATTATTTTGAATTCTATCATTTAGAGTAGATCATGATATACAGTGACTCGCAAAAAAGTTTTCGTACAATTTAAAGAAAAAGTCATGTCGCCTGGAATCGAATTCGAATATTAATTCCTATATTTTTTTTTTATCGAATCTTTATTTAATTCTGAATCGAACCTAATAATTTAAAAAAATATGGAATAGTTTTTATGAATTCATATTTTTATAGCAATACAATTCATAAAACTAAAGAAAAAAATTCCACAAATGTGTTCATGCCCCACATTATCTGATAATTTCATTAATTACATTTTTTCCGACCTTTTTTTTTTTTTTTAATTTTTGTATTCTGGAAACATGTAAAAAATCGATTGGCTATAATATTTGTTTTCTCAATTCATTATAATCTATTTATTATTTAAAATGGTTCGTAGTCGAAAAGGAACAATAAGCAGCATTCTAAATTTGATTTTATATTTCATCGTAATAATGGTAAATTCATTCGGTGTGTGTGTGTGTGAATATATTTTATTTATTCCATTCAACGATCCAGTTTGTAGTAACTTTTTAAGCCTTTCAAGATAATAAAAGTTCGTCATTACGGAGTGTGTGCGAACATCACCAAATAAACTGTTTTTACTAAACTAAAATTATTTTAAAAAAAAGCAGGTCATCGAAAATTAGATCAACGTCTTAATTGAATAGGAATATACAAATTAAATTAAATGTATAAACAAAACTAAATTGTCGTTGGCTTCTATTCTGCTTTTACAATTTGAAAGAATTTGTTAAAACGAGCCATTTTATTTTCTTGGTAATAAATGTCGCCAACTTTGTGGGTGAGAGATATGCAAGTTGTTCAAAGAAGAAAGAGTGTTTTTGAAAATGGGAAAATAATATTTCTAGTGGAATATGAATTAATCTAAACTGGAAAAAAAAAAAATGCTATATTGAAAATAATGGCTAACTTGGTTTGACTCTATTGGATTTTCATGGTAGTTGTTTACATGGAAAGTCAAGTTACAGACATTTCACTTATTAGTAAAAAATGCGGTAACTTCTACCACTTGAATCCCTCAACTTAAAAATGTTATTTTAAAAATAATACTGGATACAACTTCACTATTGAAAACTAGTATTTTTATAACTTTTTTAGGGGTAAAGAGCTGTTTTAAAACGGATTGAAAGTTTTCAAAATAGCATCCAAAAAATTGAGGAACAAGGAAAAAGTCTTTTGTTTCTTGTACAAAAATCAAATGAACTTGTATAAGAATGAATGACTTGTACGAGAACGGAATGAAAACTCTTGTATGTGAATTTTAATTGAATATACAGTTTTTGGTTAAATACGATTCGTTTCGAATAGTTCGTAAAGTATGTAAAATTTTGAGCTCCGAAAATATTGGCGAGTTATCACTGCAATTCTCTTCAGTTTAACTGGATGGAATGATAATTGAAAATAAAAACTTACAATAAAAATAAGTCATATTCAATCAAGTTAAAGACAAATGAAAAACTGTTTGTAAAATGGGTACATACCTTTCAGATTTACACCACGAATATCAGCTCCTATAAAATTCGTAGGTAGTCGTAGGTAAACAAATAAAGTAGAAAATTTTCCATCGGATTATGACGTCAAATCTAACCAGCCAATGATGGAACGTTTTACGATTACATCACGATTCCACTGTTTTTAAGATTTTTCTTCTTTCGACATTTAATTAAATAAATTTTTAATCGCAATATAACCTACATATTCGGATTCAGCTTTGCTTTCTTTATTAAAATGTATTGCTTTCGACCATTTTTAAAAAATACGCAGCTTCTCCATTACTTTAAGCAGAGATATTTGGTTAAGGATTGGAATTATGAATTCATACAAAATTAAAATATTTTCCTCAAACATATACTAGGGTGCATATTATTTTCGAAAGTTTTAATTTTTTGCAGGACACTTTCTCATTTTGTTCCATTTGATGAGAAAACAAATTCACAATTTTTTTATTAAAATCAAGTGATATTTAGAGGTTGCTACCAGCTCTGCAAAATCTGACAAATTTAACATTACGCAAGCATTGCAATTAATCTGTTTCATGTATTTATTGAAATATTGAATTGTTCAGCCAGTAATTATTGAGTCGTTACATATATTGTACTTCAAGTGGCTTATATATTGACTTGAGTTCAAGTAGATCATATCAATTTAGTAGTACATATCAATTTTAAGTAAAGAACTAAAATTTTAAAAGTACTAAAGCTGATATTTTAAAAATATTTCTTTAATTGATGGGCTTTAACAATCATTACTATAATTTTTTCTTCTCTTTATAATTGTCGACCTTACTTTTGTAATTAAAAAAAACTTCACCATACTCTGTAAAATTGCGTTAATCTAATCATTTAACTGTTTCGTTAACTGTAAACACTTATTTCATTGTTAAGCTTGGCGTCCACTACAGTTTTCATTTGCTGATTTACTGATTTTAATCAGCTGCTGTTCATTGAAACTGGTGTCATCCTGATATATATATCAATCTTTCTCACTATTTGTGAGATTAGTATAAATTATTATTTACAAGTTTTCTAAATCATCAATTTCATCAGGGCAACACTTTATTGTCTTCAGAGTACAAGAAAACAAATATAATATGGCTTATAGACCAAATATCATCCTCCCTGAATCATAGAAAACTTCCATCCAAACGAGAAACTATGTCTATTTTTTCATTTCAAGTGGATTTTTAAGCAAAACATTAAAAATGCTTGTCACTCAACAGCTATACATGTAATGGAGGTGTGGTTTAAAGCCCGAATACCAATGAAATTAAAACATGTGGTTGCTTAAATAATATAATTGTTTCGGGGTTGAGCATATTTGAAGAAGTTAAGTAGTTAGTGTATACAGGTACATCAGGGTTAATACTCTTTGGACGAAAACAAAAAATTCCATGACTTTTCAGTAAGCACAATTTCTTTTGAAAACAAAAATTCATGACCTCAGAATTTTGTTTCATTAATAACATTCCTTAATAAAATATATATACATAGTGTACATAGTACACACTACATATGTTTGTAATAAATTAATTAATGATTATATGTAATAAAAAAAAGCTGATAATGGAGGGGTTTTTTCTCACATTTTTATGCTTTAAAGTGAAAAACTTGATTTTCCCCCCATGATAGTGGTAATTTCAATTTCCGGTAGCAGCTCCTAAATTTTATTTAAATAACATACAATTTTTACACATGTGTTTTCTCCCCAAAATGAATAATTTGAAAGGGTATCCTGTTAAAAATTTGAAAATGATTTTTAGTGGAATAAAAGATGCACCGTAAAATGTATATTATTTTTACATTCCCAACCGTTCAGCTTAAAGAGTTGACTTGCTGTATGGTTAGCACTCTGGCCTCATATGCCAAAGGTGCCGGGTTTGAATCCCTGGTTGGACATGAATGTTGGTTGAGGTTCGAAATCCAAGTTAAACTGTAGGTCCTGGCCTGAAGCCATCATTATTCATGAAAAATGTCATTAAGCGCACAAACAAACCAACCAAAAAGTTAGTTTTCTAAATCCTTAAATACTTTCATTTCTTTCAATTGTTTAAAACTTGAACTGCTGATATTTGTTTTAAATTTAAAGAAATTATGATGGACTATTGAGTCATATAGGATTTGAAAAAAACAAGGTTTATTTAACATACTGATTCGTAACAAATCAAATATTTAAAGATCTAAATAACTTAAAACTTTAACAGTATTTTGCTTAGCTTAGTCGTACCAGTAGGGAACTGGAACAAGTTGTCCGGGCGGGTTCAAAAGAGATTTCCCTCTGGTACTATTGGCCATTTATTAAAGCTACCCTCATTTGCTTAAGCCCACTCTGCATAAGCCAAATTGCTTCAGGATTAACAGCATAACAGAAAGCCCTTCACAAAGCCACAAAGACCTCTTAAAAGCCAAACACTAACTCCACGTTCTGAGAGGTTAGCGCGCTAACAGCAGGTGGTCAGGGACGAAACAGTCTTAAAAGTATGTACACGAAAGTTCTAAATAAAATGAGGAAAAGTGTTTTCAAGTTCTATACGGATATTACCAGGGACAGTTTTATAACCATACTGTTCTGTGTATTTTAAAAATAATAATAAAAGAAGAAATATAAACTGTAAAAAACGAGTTTTATTTAAATATGGAAACGTTGGTTCTGACATTTCATTCTTAAATAATTATTTATTCTAAAGAATAACTTAGTTTTTACTTTTTTACAACTTCGAAATAGTGTTTGTTTCACAATCATTCGCTCATTTGAATTCATTATGAATTCGAATTATTTTTTCAATCAATCTGTGAGTTGTTGAAATCGTTGATTTCTAATATGATTAATTAAATGGATGCACTTGATCTCAAAATATAACTTCTGGATCGCTTATAGTTGGTTTCTGGTCTGTAAGCAGATGAAGTCAATTGAATACTTCTCCCCATAATGCAATGAAATAGGTTGCCACGGTTACCTACACATTGTAACTAGTTGGGGGAGGGGGGGGGGAGTTGCTAGTGTAGATCACTATGGTGGTTGTTAAGCCTTCTTCAAGTCAATAACCAAACATGCTCCATCCAGAAGTTGCAGTTAGAGATTAGTGGATGGAAGACAGTATGGCAGCTATTCAATTGATATCTGCCTTGGAGTGGTAGTGGGGCCACCAAAGGATCGGAATAGGAGCACTATTTGAATTTGCCTACAGAGTAAAACCACTTGGGAACTATCGAGAAGTTACGGTTAAGGATCAGTGGTCAGGTTTCATGACGATTCAGTCGTTAAGCAATTAAATCTCGAAAAAATATGAGCTCAATATTCAAGATTATTACACTTTTTTTTTTTTCTTTTCTTTTTTTAAGTTGTGGATTTAAACACTGTCAATAAATATTGGAGCGGTTTCTCCACAATTTGTTTACAGGGCCCGAACACATGATGTGGCTTTTGGCCCCAAATGATGCAAGTTAGGCCTTGTGGCTACCCAAAAAAAATATGCATGGTCAAAGAATTGCAGATGCTTATTTAAGAAAAGGTTTCAAGGTCAACTGTTATCCGTGTTTTGAATAAATACAATACAGTGAAATACATAAAATTGAATAAAATACAATACTTGTCGACAAAACAAAAGATTCAGGTATAAAATAGATATAAGATCATGTGAACTGGAAAAAGTGTCATATTTTCTTATGAGAAACGTTTCAATTTGGATGGTCCCAACGTCTAAAATGTTTAATTTAATTGTCATAATTTAAGGTCCAAAAAAGTATCAGATGGAGCAGACGTTTTAATGGTGGGTATTTGACGTTTTGGGGTGATATTTCTTTCAGTGAAAAGACTTGATTTTGTGATTGTTCCTTTAACTATGAACACGAAGACGCATCTTCAAATATTGGAACTTCATATTTCAGCAAGATGATGCAACATGCTACACTTCTAATACATCAAAAAATGGTTTGAAAAAAGAAACGTCAAGCTCTTAATGTGGCCCACGAATTCTCCAGATTTTAGTGTTATACCAAACGTTTGGGAATATCTGGCAATGAGGGTTTATTCAAACTTAAAGCAATATGACTCATTGGAAAAGCTTCAAGAGAGAGTTTACGATGTATGGATTGAAATTTATCAGACGAAACGGTCGTTTCGCCGCCAACATTAAAAAAGGCAGAAACGACAGTAAGTATCTATTCTCTGCATAACTTCCAGCGAAAAAGCCGAAATTGACTATTTTCTAGCGCGCTTACGAAACTTCACATAATTATACAAAAAATACCATAGATTCGTCTCGGTGATATCTTTCAAAGAAAAAAAAATTGAGTACCTAGGACAAAAGACAACGAAGAAAAAAAATATTGAAAATTCCAAAACGAAATAAAAAAACGAGTTCTATCCCGATTTTGATGTAAAAATTTAGACAAACGTACAGCCCTAACTAATCTATAGATCTTCAAACGGATTGAATTATAGGATGCGGAATGTTTCAACTTAAAATCCTACAATGGTTTGAACTTCATTAAATAATTCTTTCTATTTTTAATTAATTTAAAACCAATTTTTTTCATTTCATAATTTGGCGACAGATAAAGGCGATCAGCTTGTAATTGAGGTTCAGATATAAATGCCAAAAGTTGCCAAACCCATCATTTGGAAGTTAGTTTTTCCGACATGTTAGGCTTAAGTGAGTTTTAACGTAATGTTAAAGTATAGGAGAACGAATTGGACTATAATTATATGGCTTATAACATCTTTAAAATTTAAATAATTTAATTTTTGAAGAGACAGAATTAAAATTTAGAGAGAATATTTGTTCTTTAAGTTGTATGTGTTATTTGAACTATATGACAATTTAGAGAGAGTTAACTTTCAAAAACATTTTAATTTCGGGAAATCTCCATTGAAAAATGAAAACAATCACATTTTGTTGCAAGATACTATGGGCAAAGTATAAATGTGGAGGTTATACGAGCTGACGTCACAGTCAACTCATTACAGAGGACTAAATGAACCACGCATTGCGATTGGCTAATGGAATTTGCAAAAATGTCATTCTTTTTTAAAGATGTGTTGATTTTTACTTTCCGTTGTAAAATGACATTGTAGAATCATATATCATCAAAATTGTAATTTCATAGTGAATTTTAAAATTGTTGTTAAGAAAATATTTTAAATTTTGTCAAATATCAATGGATTATGTGAACCAAAATAATGCTTGGTATAATAAAAATAATTTATACTGCAATATTTATTAGACTGTAAAAAACTTGTAATATTTATTTGTAACAATTTATTAGTATAAACTTTCAATGGGATGCAAACTCTGGCCTTGTAAGTTAAAGGTGCCGGATTTGATTCCTGTGTTAGGTGTGGATGTTCGTTGTGATTCGGAATCCACGTTAAGCTGTGGGTCCTGACTGATTAGTCGTTATTATGCACCAAAATAGGTCGTTGTGCTTACAAACTAACCAATCGAGCTGAAACTTGGCAGACAGGATCTTTGTCAATGGCAACGTATTTCTTTAAGTTTTGGGAGTTGAGTTGCCATACACAAGTTTCTAGTACTCGTTCGTGGTAGATTTTGATGGTTACTGCCGTCCGCATTCAACCAATTTGTCAATTTTCAAGTAGATTTTGGCATGCAAGATATCATTGAACTCAACTTGAAGAATTATGAATATTCATGGTACCAGGTGTACCATAGGTGGTACTACTTCTGGTTTATCAATTTTGAAGATAAATATGGCATGTTGGGTGTCGTTAGATTTGTCTTGAAAAATTATGAATGTTTAAGGTACCAGGTATAGCATAGGTAGTACCACTTTCGGTTTATCATTTTCCAAGATAAATATGGCATGTTGGACTTTTGTTTTGATGAATTATGAATGTTTAAAGTACCAGGTATGCTATTGGTACCACTTTCGGTTTATCAATTTTAAAGATAATTATTGCATGTAAGGTATTGTCGAACTCAGTTTGAAGAATTATGAATATCCCTGGTACCAGGTTTACCATAGGGGATAAATAGAAAAACGATGAAACGGACAAATTCAAAAAAGAGAAGTCGTCAGTGTTTAAAAAAAATTTATGATATCCCCCAAAAAAACACTTTTGAAAAGTAGAAGAACCACCAACCTCAAAAACACAAAAAAAACTTTCTTACAATAAAAAAATCATAAACATGATGAAAATTTTCAGCCACAAACACAGTGATATAAAAAAATGGCCAACCTCTGATTAGAACTCTCGGTTGTGACTCGCTTACGAATGTATGCTTACTTAATTTATTTTTAACATTTAAGTTCCGCTCCCATAAAAATGTACGCTGCTTGAGGTTGGCGCCCGTCTTAATTACTAACCTTTAAAACCTCCCACACATAAAAACTTTCCAAAATGTATGTATCAACCAAACAAAAGCTTACCAGAAACACTTCGGTTTCCTACTTAAAAAATTCTTAATAACAATTCAAATGCAAGCGTTTGAGCACAGTTTCTCTATACTATTTTGAAAATTACACTAGCATGAATATTTACACCACTTTGTATTTCCTACCCATCCAAATGAAATCATAAACTCAAATATTCGTGCAAACATCCATAAATTAGTTTAAACGCAAGCATTGTTAATATTCCTATGATTGGCGCCAACCTCAAGCAGCGTAAATTTTTATGGGAGCGGAACTTAAATGTTAAAAATAAATTAAGTAAGCATACATTCGTAAGCGAGTCACAACCGAGAGTTCTAATCAGAGGTTGGCCATTTTTTTATATCACTGTGTTTGTGGCTGAAAATTTTCATCATGTTTATGATTTTTTTATTGTAAGAAAGTTTTTTGTGTTTTTGAGGTTGGTGGTTCTTCTACTTTTCAAAAGTGTTTTTTTGGGGGATTCTAATTACTTGAATGAACTGGTCAGCAGTAAGCCAGAAAGACGGGCTAACTGTCTCAAAGGAAAAAGCCGGTCAAAGAAATATTAACTTCATGAATAATTTCCATTATCCAAAAAAACTAAATTGTCCTTATATATTTGCACATGTTAAAAACCTTGTTTTTCATGTAATTTTATTTTACTCTAAGGCAAAGTGACATAAATAGAAAGTTACAAATTTGTGATTGCCAATTTAAGCAATATACCTGTTGTTCAGTTCATGTCTTTTATTGAGTTTTATGACGAGAATAAAATATATGCTATCCCTATAATTATGAGTCGCACTGTTGGAGCAACCTATTGCTTATCATTATCGGGAAAAGTATTCAATTAGCTACATATTGTTGCACAAATTGTCTGTATATAGTGTAAATAGTGACGTATTATTTTAAAATTCTATTGTAATTTATTTTTATCTTAGTTTATTTTTTTAACAGCGATTATACAGGTTAGAAAAAGGTGGCAACACCTAAAGCAATCGAGAAATTTCGAGATGTTTCTTTTTCGACGAATTGGCTGGAAATTTCGGGAATGTTCTCACGCGCCTGCTATATAAAGACCAGAGATCGGGGAAGTTTTCAGATTGACTTCGGACTTCGATGTGAGCTGATCGCTGATCGATCGTTCACTCTACTAGAGTGAACTTGTATAATCGCTGTATTCGAAGTTGTTCTTACTGAAGTTTGTGTTGAAGCTTGAGGGTGATTAAACTGTTGTCTGTGAATAAATTTTGGTGCCTTTGAAGAGTGAATAAATAGTAGTTTTTATCTTAAAAACTGTGCCATCATTGCCTCAGCAGAAAAATTCATAACAGTGGTGTCAGAAGTGGGATCTCGTAATTTTGAATGCCGACAACTAGAGGAATGATGGAAGACCAAATGAAGCAGTTGATGAAAATGATTGCTGGAATGAAGGCCCAACAGGAAACCACCGAAATGAAAGCCGAACCGAGTGCCGAAAGGAAAGCCGAACTTTTCTCTACGATTGCCGCCGGTCAAGCCCGCCAAGAAACGACAAATGCCGAACTCGCCACTACCATAGCCGCCGGTCAATCCCGCCAGGAAAGGACAAATACCGAATTCGCCGCCGCAATTGCCGCCAGTCAAAAAGCAACATCATCAGACATTAAAGCCTTACAAGAAGCGACATCATCAGATATTAAAGCTTTGCAAAACGCAACGTCATCTGACATGAAAGCTTTAGCCGATAAGTGCGAGTCCACATCCGCAGCGGTAATCAAGATCAGGGAAGAAATGAAAACCGAGCTAGCATCAATGTCAGAATCTGCTATTATAGAGACAACATAATCGGTCCTGCAATCCGTGAAGGAAGACGTTCTCAATGCGGTAAGAGACGAAATGGAAGAAAAGTTTTCCACTATCAAAGAAGAGGAGAGAAAATTCATGGATGCTGTAGAGGAAGGGCTACGGAAAATAGAAACTCGCGAAGCTGTGACCATTGCAAGGCCTAATTGGGATAATGTTTCCACTCCCTTTATTGCGCCACGTTCCAACATCAAAGTGGCCACTTTTGATGGGAGGTCGTCTTGGCGCGTTTATCAAACGCAATTTGAAATGATTGCTTCTGCGAATGGTTGGGACGATACTTCGAAAGCATTCCATCTCGCAGCATCTCTTCGAGGTGAAGCTGCTGACATTTTACAGACACTACCTGAAGGGAAGCGGGAAGAATTCGTGTCGCTGGCAAGTGCGTTGGAGTTAAGGTTTGGGGAGCAGCATCTAAAGGATTACAACAGACTGCAATTGAAAGTGAGACAGCAGAAGGCCAATGAAACTCTTCAAGAATTGGCATCGGATGTAGAAAGACTGTCGCTCCTCGCTTTCCTAGACTGTCCCTCGGACGTCTCTGTCTCTTCAGTATTTCGTGGATGCCATCAAAGATCCCGACATACAGCAAGCTACCAAGATGTCAGACAGCAAAGATCTGAAGTCCACCCTCGTCTATGCCATGAGAGTAGAAGCCGTACAGCAAGCCTCTAAAAAATATCGGCGTTTCGTATGTGGAACATTGACAGACGATTCCTCTGAACTTTTCACGAAGAAGTTTCAAGGTGGAGCGAATTATGAGAAGTAATCCTGGCTCGAGGGATCGAAAAACTAGAGTGGTTTTTTGGTTATGTAACCGTGAAGGACATTTCAGACGTGATTGCCCTGAATTGGATAGGAGAGGGGACAAACCCTCGTCCGAGTCTCAGCAGTTAAACTAAAGAGAGGCTATCTCGCGAGGCGGAGGTCGCCGTGTAGAGCAGGTGGTGCCCCACTCAGCCTCTATCGCATCTCATCCCGTCAAGGAGGAAACCATGGTTTATTCTTGGAGGGCAAGATAATGGAGCTCCCTGTCGTCTAATAGTTGACTCAGGGTCAAATGTAACCATATTAGGGACGGATGTAGCCCGGCGCCTGGACAGCCAACCTCTTTAAACGGCGCCTTCAGTTTCACTACAAACTGTGACTGGTGACAAAATTTCTGTGCATGGGAAATTAAATGTCAACATCTCTTTTGAATTTCACACCTACACTCACACCGTTTACGTCGCTAAAATTATTGATCCATGTATTCTTGGACTGGACTTTTTAAAGAAAAATAGAATTACTTTGAATTTCGAGAAAGGCGAGCTTCAAACAGGGAAAGAAGAAGTTCTATTGTTCGGTTTGGACTCGGAAGAGCCGTGTGCATATCGAATAGTAGCTCTTGAAGACATCACCATCCCCTCCATTACAGATTTGGTTGTAAAGGGTTCAGCAGAGCTCCCGAAGGCCTTCCGATTTGGAGTAACGGACTTCCCATCATCGAATAGCGTCCCGAAAGGAGTGCTAGTAGGAGCGACGCTTGTGGATCTTTCTCAGGAGGTAGTGCATGTGAGAATGGCTAATATTGGTGATGCTACCAAAGTTATCAAGAAAGGAGAAGAAATTGCCACCTGCACACCTGTTACAAGCATCGAACGGGGATCGAAGGAGTTTTTGACCGCACCCTCCTCGGATTTAGTGGACCAGCTTCTAGAGGATGCTCGGTTGGAAAGAAGTCAAGAGAAGATTGTCGAAAACCTTATAAAAGAATTTCAGGACGTTTTCTCCATGTCATCGAAAGATGTAGGAAGAACGAAGCTTACACAACATCGAATTGACACTGGGACCCATTTACCGATTAAACAACATCCTCGAAGACTTCCGTTTGCAAAACAAGAGGAGGTCGGGAGATTGTTACATGAAATGGAAGATAATAGAGTTATCGAACCCTCCTCTAGTCCATGGGCCTCTCCAATCGTACTCGTTCAAAAGAAGGATGGTTCGACTAGATTTTGTGTGGATTATCGGAAGCTGAACGAAATTACGAAAAAGGACAGCTATCCTTTGCCAAGAATTGATGACACTTTGGACACTCTATCGGGGAACCAGTGGTTTTCAACTTTGGATTTGAAGAGTGGATACTGGCAAGTGGAGATACATCCCGACGATAGAGAGAAGACGGCCTTCACTACCGGACAAGGATTATGGCAGTTTCAAGTTATGCCGTTTGGCTTGTGTAATGCACCGGCTACGTTCGAGCGACTAATGGAGACTGTGCTTAGAGGACTTTCCTACGAGACCTGTCTGGTATATTTGGACGATAACATTATCACCGGGCGGAGTTTTAATCAGCACTTGCAAAACGTATAGAACGTGTTTTTGAAGCTTAGGGAAGCCCACTTGAAACTTAGCCCATCAAAATGTAAGCTCTTTAGGCGGAAAGTCAGTTATCTCGGACACATCATCTCATCCGATGGAGTGAGCACAGATCCAGCCAAGATCCATGCTGTGCGAATTTGGTCTCGACCGCAAGACGTTCATCAATTGCGAAGCTTCCTAGGCCTGTGCACGTATTACCGTAGATTTGTGAAAGGATTCTCCAAGATCGCCAGACCTTTGCATCGACTAACAGAGAGCAAGCAGAAGTTCCTGTGGACTGCCGACTGTGACGACTCCTTTAATCAACTGAAGAAAGCTTTAACATCTGCGCCTGTTTTGGCTTCTCCCGATGTTAACAAGGACTTTATTCTGGATACAGATGCCAGCAATGAGGGAGTGGGCGCCGTTCTTTCCCAGGAAATCAAAGGTCAGGAGAGAGTCATCGCTTATTTTAGTAAGAGCCTGTCAAGATCCGAGCGGAACTACTGCGTCACAAAAAAGGAGTTACTGGCAATAGTGAAGGCAGTTGAACACTTTCATCATTACTTGTACGGCCGAAAATTCCTTTTAAGAACTGATCATGCGTCTCTGACTTGGTTGCTGAATTTCAAAAATACAGAGGGACACATAGCAAGGTGGATTCAGCGCCTGCAGGAATACGATATGGATATCCATCACAGAAAAGGAACTTTCCATGGGAATGTAGACGCTCTTTCTAGAAGACCATGTCCGGAGAACTGTCGATTTTTTTCCAATGCCGAGTCTAAGTTTGGGGTTAACACATCGGCCGTTCGGAAAATAACTACCAAGTCAACTACTTCAGACTTGGACCCTTGGAGTGACCAGAATGTTCGAAAAAGTCAGGTCGAAGATCAGGACTTGAAACCTCTAATTGAATTCCTGGAAGCAGCTACCGGAAAACCCAGTTGGCAGGAAATTGCACGCTATAGCCCAACAATGAAGAGATATTGGGCTATGTGGGACTCTTTGCACTTGAAGAATGGAGTACTCTACCGCCGATGGTAGTCCGATGATGGCAAAAGCTTCCGGTGGCAATTAATCCTCCCAAGTTCTAGAGTTACTAACTAGAAGAACTTCACAGCAGCCCTACAGGAGGACATTTTGGTATCACGAAAACTCTTCAGAAAGTCAGGGAAAGTTTTTCTGGGACAAAGCAAAGTCCGACGTGGAGAAATGGTGCAAGTCCTGTGATGCATGCAATTCGCGGAAGGGACCGAAGACCCGAACTCGTGGAAAGTTGCAACGTTACAACGTAGGAGCACCATTCGAAAGAATTGCTTTGGACGTCTTAGGCCCCCTACCTCACACAACGAATGGCAATAAATACATCCTAGTTGTCATGGACCACTTCAGCAAGTGGCCAGAAACATACGCGATTCAGGACCAGGAAGCCACAACCGTAGCAGAAGTCCTCGTACAGAATAGGATCTCTCGATTTGGCGTACCCCTGCTGATACATTCCGATCAGGGGACGAACTTCAACTCTGCCGTCTTCACTGAGCTGTGTGACTTGCTTGACATGGAAAAAACTCGTACATCTCCCCTGCACCCACAATCCGATGGAATTTTCGAACGGTTTAATAGAACGATTCTGAATCATCTCTCCTTGTTTGTTTTCAAGAACCAGCAAGATTGGGATCAGAAACTTCCACTGTTCCTGTTAGCCTACAGAAGTGCTACTCACGAGACCACCGGCTATACATCATCTCAAATGATTTTTGGAAGAGACCTTAGACTACCCTGCGACCTCCTCTTTGGACGACCACCGGACACTCCTTCCTCGCCTGTCCAATATCTAGATGATCTCCAGACACGTTTGGAAGCCGTACATCGGTTCGCCAGAGAGAGAAACAACATCATGACGGAGCGCATGAAGATCCGGTACTATGCCAAGGCCATGGACCGTTCATTCCAGGAAGGTGACAAGGTGTGGTTAGGGAACCCTAAACGTCGGAAAGGACTCTCCCCTAAGCTCCAGACGAACTGGGAAGGGCCGTATGTGGTCCTTAAGAAGATCAACGACGTCGTGGTAAGGATTCAAGGGACACCCTCCTGTAAACCTAGAGTTGTACATTACAATAGGCTAGCCCCATATTATGGTAGAAGTGACTGAATGACCTTTCCTCTTAAGGACTTCACTGCCCGGGACGAGCAGTCTTTAAGAAGGGGTAAATGTTGCACAAATTGTCTGTATATAGGGTAAATAGTGACGTATTATTTTAAAATTCTATTGTAATTTATTTTTATCTTATTTTATTTTTTAACAGCGATTATACAGGTTAGAAAAAGGTGGCAACATCTAAAGCAATCGAGAAATTTCGAGATGTTTCTTTTTCGACGAATTGGCTGGAAATTTCGGGAATGTGCTCACGCGCCTGCTATATAAAGACCGGAGACCGGGAAAGTTTTCAGATTGACTTCGGACTTCGATGTGAGCTGATCACTTTTCTACCTACTAGAGTGAACTTGTATAATCGCTGTATTTGAAGTTGTTCTTACTGAATCTTGTGTTGAAGCTTGAGGATTATTAAACTGTTGTCTGTGAATAAATTTTGGTGCCTTTGAAGAGTGAATAAATAGTAGTTTTTATCTTAAAAACTGTGCCATCATTGCCTCAGCGGAAAAATTCATAACACTTGCAGAGCAGAAACCGCTTATAAGCTATACATAAATTGTAGTTTGAGATAATACTATGTTTTCAGATGCAGTTGGAAGTACTTTCTCTGTGTTGGTTAAATAGTTCTAAACGCATACATTTATTTTTAATGTTGACTGAAGTTTCTACTTCTTGATCTCTTAAAAGCAACTCTGCGAAAAAGAGGAAATTAACTGTTTCTTTTAAGCAAAATATTGCATGAGAAAAAAATATATACATATGTTTGTAGTAGACAGATCTATTCTCAAATCGGCATTTGATTGTATTTTCCTAGATTCCTAATGAGAATTCATCGGCTCACGATGATCCATGGATGATTATCCAAACGGAGATTTGAGCTCAAAGAGTTGATGAGTTTAATGCGAGACAGTTAATGAGTTTAATGCGAGAGGTTGATGAGTTTAATGCGGAAGAGTGGATGAGTTTAATGCGGAAGAGTGGATGAGTTTAATGCGAGAGGCCGATGGTCGGCACCTTACTGTGTCATCTGCAAGAAATGAAAGGCCATCCATCGCTATTAGAGATAGACCCGTTTGTAAGTTGAATGAATAAACAAAAAAAAGTACTCCATAAAAGGAAATTGGTTTAATTCGAAGGAACTCATAACAATGTTGACTTATTATCACAGCCATCGTACTCAAAATATAAATACAGAAACCTACCTGCCAAAAGTGGAAAGCTGTGATTCAGCTAGTGAGATTAACGATGACAAGGATGAAGATTTTGAAGAATTTAAGCCTAAGTCACCATGGCAGATGCGCAAAAAAAAAAGCTTTGCTGAGTAGTGATCACTTGTGACTAACTTGAGAAAGTGTTAACCACTCAGAATTTCAAATGCACGACAAGCATAACCCACTTAAAGGACTATGTTTTGATGGCAGGAAAAATCATGGGTGCAGGCAGAAATATTCTCAGGGGGTGCAAGGCGGTTAATTTTTTGTTTTAACTTTGATTTTTCAACTGGCTATCTTAATGAAATTTTAATTAATAGTTATGTATTAAATTTTGTCGTCTGTTAAATATTTTCAAACCTGTTCACTGTTAAAAATTTTGTTCCAACTTGCACCAAAAATTGCTTCCTCATGTCGCTGCCACCAACATTTGGTGCTTAGTTTCACAATTTATTGGTACTTGCGGTCCGCGGTACCACCATTAAATCATGAAAGTAAACACCAAATGTTGGCTGCAGCTAAATGGGAACCAATTCTTAGTGCAAGATGGGTCTAAATTTTTAACAGTGTATGATACTTCTATTTCTCTTGACTCAGGCCACTTTTCTCCATATTTTTTTTTTTAATTTTCAAAATCCAGGGGGTTGCAAGTGCACCTTCTTTCACCTTCCTGGCATGGGAAGAAAAGTAAACTCAAAGCAGTTTCTAAAACTATAAAAGAGAATTACTTATACGGGGTAGAAAACGATTATTTTCCAAATTGAAAAACAAGTAAAATAGCCCAGTCAGTGAATTGTTTTGTGTATTTTTTACACTTTAATGAATTTTGTGTGTCTTTTACACTTTAATGAGTTGACATTCTAGTTGTTATTTAAATATTTAAATGGTGAAATGACTGTATCAAAAACATTTCGTGGTCCGATTGGTACACAATTCCGTAAATGTGAGAAACTTCTTATGGTTAATTTTGTGTTAAATGTGGAATGTCAGAAATTCCCCGGAAAGTTTTAAGCTAAGATCAAAAATATTTTCTGGGCAGTTTAAAATCTACAGTTATCCTGACGATTTATATATTCATGAATATAGACCACTTTCATCATTTAAGATGGTTCGATAGCATTTAAGAATTGAAAACCCAAACAGATGAACAATCGATTTTAGTTTCTATCATCCTAAAGTCATAAATGAATGTATAGTTTAGTTTCAAGAAAGTACGTACTTCACAAATGGACCAGAACATGTATTTGGAATTATAAAACTACCCCTCCTCTCCAAAAAAAAAAAACTTTTGAAAAGTAGGAAAACCACCAACCTCAAGAACAAACACAAAAAAAACTTTCTTGCAATAAAAAAATCATAAAAAAGATAAAAATTTGAAAATACAAACATAGTGATATAAAAAAGGGTCAACCTCTAATTACAGCTTTCGGTCATTACTCTCTTATGAAGGTACGCTTACTTAGTTTATTTTCAAAATATAAATTTCGCTCTCATAAAAATTTAAGCTATTTGAGGCTGGCGCCCGTCATAGAAATTTTAACAATGTTTTCAACTAAACCAATTTATAGCTGTTTTCACGAATATTGGAGGCGATATGATTTCGTTAGGATGGGTAGGAAATATAAAGTACTGCAAATGTTCATGTTCACGTATTTGTAATTTTCCAAATAGTATAGAAAAACTGTGCTCAAACGCTCGCATTTAAATCTTTATTACAATTTTTTTTTTTTTTTTTTTTTTTTTTTTTTTTTTTTTTTTTTTTTTTTTTTTTTTTTTGAGCTGTATGAAACTGGAGTGTTTGTGGTCAGCTTCTTTTTTTTTTTTTTTTTTTTTTTTTTTTTTTGTGTTGGGTATTTTAAAGGTTGGTGATTAAGATGGGTGCTAACCTCTAGCAGCGTAAATTTCTTATGGGAGCGGAATTTAAATTTCAAAAATAAACTAAGTAAGCGCACCTTCTTGAAGACAGAGAGATGTAATCAGTCCCAACCGAGTTGCATACAGTTCAAATAACACATACAATTTTCACTTCCACTTTATTAGGTTTTTTTTTTTACTGTCTCTTCAAAAATTAAATCATTTAATTTTAAAGAAAAATATTGACGCCTATTGGTTCTACCAATATTTAACATTCTGATCGATCCCAGCTAACCCTAACATGTCGGTCAAACTAACACCGGAAAGATGGCAAAACCGACTTTTGCGCACTTGACAGATATATCTGAACCTCAATTACAAGTTGATCGCCTCTAGTTATTGTCAAATTATGAAGTGGAAAACGTGGTTTTAAATTAATTAAAAATAGAAAGAATTATTTAATGAAATTCAAACCAGCATAGGATTTTAAGTTGAAACATTCCGAATCATACAAGCTAATATTCATAGCATAGTTAGTCTCTGGACGTTTATCTAAATCTTTAAATCAAAAACGTGTTAAAACTTGACTTCTTTTTATATTTTTGGAAATTTCAATATTTCTCTTACTCCCTTGTTTTTTTTATCCTGTACACTCGATTTTTTCCCCTTAAAAATATCGCCGAGACGTATGTATGGTATTTTTTCTATAATTATGCGAAGCTCCGTAAGCATGGTTGAAAATAGTCAATTTCGGCTTTTCGAGGAGAAGTTCTACAGAGAAGTGATTCTTACTGTCGTTTCTGCCTTTTTAACTCTTTAGTTCAAATTGCAGTTTTCTGGAATATCCTTTAGGGACCGGGTTCCCTCCCGAGAAGAAGAACCTTTTTACTCCTCCAAGTGGGGTAATTAGAGAGACAGGAAATAGACCCCTGCAAAACAAAGGGTGATTTATCTCTCTTCACTGTCTGGTTTCCAGGCAGAGGTTGACAACTCGTATATCCTCAAAGTGTTTTTCTTTTCTTTAACAGTACAAAGTATTTGTGTTTTTGGACTTTCACCTGTCACCCCCTGCTGTGACGAGTCGTAAAAATCCCCCCCCCCCCGCGCTGTGTTGAGAGTCTTCTGTCGCGTTGTAGTGTGCCGCTAATGGTATCGGACCTCCAAGGTCCAGTCAAGAAAGAGGGAAAGAACTATGAGTGAAGAGACATGGCCGGAATGGGACTCAGCCGACTGGGGCGGTTGTGCCGGAACGTGGACAAGAGAGTTGGTTGGCGGCGAAATGACCGTTTCGTCTGATCATCAATATTCCCGCTAGGAAACTTGTTCAAATTCATTGACTTAATAATTGAGAAAAACGAATTTTTGCCCATTCAAAAAACTTCCTTTAAGTATGATAGTAGATGAAAGAAATTACATAAAAACGTTAGGTTCAGAAGAATTATAAAGGATATAAACTTATCTTCTATAAGAAAGTCAAACAGGAGTTTTCAACCATTAAAAATCAATTGTCTAGCTACAGACAACATCGAAATTACTCACTGAACTGTTCTAAGGTACAATCAATTGGTACAGCTGCTGAGTGGAACTTTGACAAATTCCCATGTCACACCGAATTTCAGAGAGGGCTTTATAAGAACTACACTTTCTTCAAGATATTCAATGGCAAGCTTTTCAAGCAAATCTTATTTCAAAAAAAAAAAAAAAAAAAAAACTTTTTGTTTCTATAGAAATTTTTCAATTTTGCAAGATGTAATATGGATTACTAATAAATAGTAAAAAGTATATATATATTTTTTTCAATTGTATATCTTTTCTATACTTTTTTTTCTACTAAAATATGGCTATAGCTACTTGTTATAGAAGCTATTTAATTTTTTTTCCCCTCCATTTATTAGAAAAACTATGAAAATCATATTTTTTCTCAAATGTTTAAAGCCGATGCGTTAACGCCAGATGTAAACAAATAAAATTATTATTTTGTTTTTACTTTTAACTAATCTATTCTAAATCATGTTTTCCTCACAATAGTGTATTAAAAAGAAAAAAAAATCGGCTCAACCAGTAAATGTATTTTTTTGGAAAAAAAAAATGAGTAGTTTTTCCAACTCTAGACATCATGTTGGGAGATATTCTTATGATAGAGAAAATGCTTTCAATATTTTAAACAATGTTTTCTCAATTACTCCAAGTTATGGAAACTATTTTTCACTTGTCTAAAAATCGGATCGACAAAACAACGTTTTTTATATTTTCAAACATTATCTGGTTTTGTATGACAAATATTTCTTATTTTTACAGGTTTTTCTAAAATGGTTAGGTTTTGCATTTTCTGGTGCAAGAGCAACATGTAAGCTATACTGCACCATTTCTAAAATGGATCTGACCGGATTATATTTAAGTCCCTAATTCAAATGTAAATGCTAAGTCGCAATTTCAATAAATATTGTAAGATACATTGATTTTAAGATAAGGAAGGGCCATTCATTACCAATATTATTACACAAAAAACATTATTTTTATTTCCTATATAAATCGCAATTTTAAAAAAATAGAAAACCTATATCTATTAAATTTTAACGAATATGCATATGACTCTTAAGCAAGCAATATCACTATGAAACAAGTAAAGTAAACTTTATTTGATGAATATATACATGCAGTATATTCATCAATTTTCAAAATTTCAAATTCAAAATTTTTATCAAAATGCTCAAATTAGATGTTAAGTAAACACAACACCGTCTATTTCAAAACTCTAATCTACTTAAAAAAAATAAAATAAGGGTAATGATAATTTCATAACGTCTCTCGGATGAAACAATGACGTCACTGTGAAAATTGGAATTTTACAGTAAACGCAAAAAAACAAATTAATTTCATTAAAACAATTGCATGATGGAACTGAATTCAGGAGGCTTTGAACGCATATCGAAAAACAGTGTTGACATAAAATGTTCATAAAATTAAGTTTTCCATTTCCTATTAATATATAAATGGTTAATTAACAATATCACTAACAAAATCGCATAAGTTTAAAATAATTTTTTAAAAAATCATAACATATGTAGCCGCTCTAGTGGAACAACGACCCAACTGCAAAATTTGTCAAAACGGAGTTCAAGTTTTTATTTTGTCAAAGAATAACTAGCAAATCCAAGAGAACAAATATTAACCGTAGATGCGTTCAAAGCCTCCTGAATGCAGCAATTGTGTCACTGTTTTAATGAATTTCAATTTGGGTTTTTGTGTTAACTGTAAAATTCCAATTTCTGCAGTAGCATCACTGTTTCACCCGAGAGACGATACGAAATCATCATTACACTTATTTTACTTTTTTTAAGTAGATTCGAGTTTTGAAATAGGCAGTGTTGTGTTTACTTAACGTGTTTGAAAAATTAGGTTTTTCTCCAATTCGTAAAGAATTAAGTAATTTTACTCTGAAGCAATAAATGAAAAGGTTATTGGATGAAAATATTTATTAGGAAAACAGATTTACATATAACACCCAATAGAGAGTAGCACCAACAAAATAACGAATTTACACAGGACACATAATCACAAATACGACATCCATTGTTCGAAAGTAAATTACGGTGCTGTGAAATTAATTAGACAGAAACATTATTCTCAAACCAGTAAAAAGTATTTTATTTACATTCTCAGTTTAAGTAAGAATTACGCACTTCACAATTTTCATTTATTCATTTCATAAATGCTTTCTTCATTTGGAGATTAGCTGTCTTGTACTTAATTAATAAATATCATGAATGCAATCATTAGCGTATCAAAAACAGAAAAGGATTGCTTTTGTAAACATAAAGTTAATGAAGCAATTTCTGGAAGGGGTGTGTTTTATGATAAATTCAAATTTGTGAATAATATTTTCCATTTTGAACTCTCTTTTTTTTTTAGTTAGGCCTTCACTTTATTTGTTATGCAATCTTTCATCCACCATAATGATAAAAGTAACACCAATAATGCATTCAAAAATTGAATCCTCAATATAGAGTTTTGTTGTTTTTTGGATTTGTACACAATGTTCATCCATTCCTTTTGTCCTTCAGAGAACCATAATTCGTACGTCATCTTGGATTACTAATTCCTGTTTTACCATTTTGAATTAGAACAACGGCAAGGGTTATCCAAAGAAACCATAACGAAGCTGCAATCTTTGTACCTAAAAATAAATGAATTAGTAAATTATAAATGGCATTACAGTAAACTTAAAATATATTGGCTATTTATCTTATCACTCAACTATAAACGCAGTTGTAGAAATCCAATGGGAGACGTAAAATATTAATACTCAGTCTACTTTTTGACAATTTTAATTAAATATGTTGAATAAATTAACACCGGTAATCATTTGAACTTTCCAACACAACACTTAGAATAAGTTTAATTTAGCGTTTTTCATACCGGGTGAGATAAAACAGAAAGAAATAGTAAAAATCGGGAAGAAATGTGAAAACTTCTAAGTCCATGAACTTGGTGCTTTATTTTTTAAAAAACTTTTCTCGGTGTACGACTGAAATAGCTTTAAACAAATTAATTTAATTTTGCTCACCACTTATCTAAAATTTATATACTCATAATAAAATAGTTATAATAAAACACCTTCATAAACATATTTAAAAATCATGGAGGATTAAAATAAATCCAACCTTAAATGTTTCTCGTACTGTGTTGACAACGTTCACCGCAATTGTTTATAACAAGTCACTGTACATTGGTATCCAAATGTTTCTGTGAAACGAATATCCTATTCTCATGTGTGAAAGTCACGAAGTGTAAATGAAGCTCCAGTAAAAGAAGTTTAAGAAACATATTGATCAAGTTATAAATAATGAGTATCGTTTATTTAAAGTATCTTATAGAACTCTAAAAGAGACATTCTTGAATCGAAAAAAAGTCTTAAAGAACTTTCAATTATTTCAATTGGTCTATGAATTAATTATGTAATTGACACTTGTAACCTTATGTTTAATCATGGGGGAAAAGTTCATTATGTATTTACAGTAAAATATAATGAATATAAATCAATTAATGCAATTTTTGAAATGATACTACGTCAAGTGACTGGAATTTAAGGAGAGATAAAGTTGAGGTAAAAATTGCTTTAAATCAGTTTTGTCCCTCTAATGTAAATATATTCTGCAATAGTTATTGTTGAGAAGGTCAGCTATCTTTGGCTTTTACTACAGATGTTTATAAATTTAAAAAAAAAAAAAAGGGGGGGGGGGGGAGAGAATTGTCATTAGATTCAGTGGTTTTCAACAGAGCTAATTTTCTATTCATTTCAACAGTGCTGAGCGAATTTTAATGTTTGTTAAAACCAAACCCATTGTCCTTTGCCCATGAACGTAACGGATTACTGGTACGTTGCATTCAAATGTGGGTATATGCTGAATTTATTTAATGATTGCTGTAGTTTCCTCCTTCGATTGTGTATAGGCCAGGGGAACAGAAAAACATTTTAATTTGTATTGGTTAGATTTGTAATAGAAGGAGACAATTTTTAACATTACATTTAAATTTATTTTTTTAACATAAAATATACATAACATCTACGATTTAAAAACAATTGTGTAAGGTTCGCTATCACGAACATGTAACCTAAACCTCTCTAGACTAGGACTCGGAGCTAGTCCTAGCCAACAAACTCCCTAGTAACAAAAAAAATGTCTTCTATTAAAACGAGATTAATGCAGAAAGAACAGAAATTACTAATTTACGATTGGTGGACAGGTCAGGTTATACTTGTGTCGCGAGAAAGAGTTACAATCGGATGATGGAATAAATAAAATTATGTCATACTTTAAGTATGAAGTTTTATCAATCGATCGCATCACTACACCATCGAATCATATATAATCATCGAATCATCCTTATAAACTTATCACACATTGTATCAAAAGTTTATTCAATATAAATGCTTAGTCAGTGTATTCCAGTGCAATTTCTTATCTACCTGTTGCCCTGATCTCCTTCACTGCCTCCGCGTAGATGTGTTTTATTGTGGCTACACACTTGAGAGTGACTTTTCCATCGTGCAGGACATCGGGTTTGAGCAGGAATCGGAGAGCGAGGCTCGAACTCTCCAACTGGTCAGGGTACACTACGACCTCCTGGTCGAAGATCTCGGACTTGGCCTGGAAGCAGAGGTAAAAGTGAATGAATTCAGTTTTTAAGTGAATAGAAATCCGACACTCAAAGTTTAGAGTTCTTCCATAGAGTGTAGCAGTAGGCGTCCATGAAAAATAATCTGTTTGATAAGTGGATTAGGAGCTTTTTTGTTCTGGAACTGAAAGTCTGACGCTTTTCATTATATATATATATATATATATATATATATATATATATATATATATATATATATATATATATATATATATTAAACTAATTTTAATTTGGTACATACAATTGCAAACGAATAATTTTCAGAGATTTCTTTTTCAATTAGGAAGATTGTAATTTCAAAAACCTCAAACGTTTTCAATGATACATGTAGTTTAAAATTAATATTTATTCTATGATAGTAGGGTTTTATATTATGCTTACATTTCAATACTCATAAGAAATTGAACCTTTTCTATTAACTTTTATACAAACCAGAAAGGATTTTAAAATGTAGTATTTTATGTAAAGCATAAATCCCATTTTTAAACAGTTTCCTGAATTCTCTCAGAAGTTGTCGGTTTAGGGGAGGGGAAAGAATTTTGTTGCATTTTTTTTTATTCGGTTATAGCATATAAATAATTAATATAACTCAGTATCAACAAAAACTTATTTGATCAGTTTTTCATTTTGAGTAAGACTACAAGTTTAAAAGCAGAAGTACTTAAGAGTGAAAATAATTTTAGTTCTTAGCATAGCGTCTGTTCTTTAAGATGTCTCATTTAAATTATTTTCATATTGAAAATGCGATTTCATTACAGATTTTTTGGTAATACCTAATATAGTTTAAATGGAATATACACGAGCTCAGCTTGTGAAAAGTTTCAAGTTATCGAAATAGCATTTTGATATGTTTGTTTTTTAAAAACAAAGCAGCAGACACGATGGTGTTTGTATATAAGGATCTTATATCGACTCTGCGGGGCTATCTGATAGTATTTTTCCTCTATTGAAGTAGCAAATATGAGGTAGTTTTCCCTTGAAAATAATCCTGAAAAGCGTTCCCTTTATGCAACTCAGATTATTCTCTGCAGTCCACGTCTTGAAGTGTTGTTCTGGAGCAGTACAATATTCGTTTAGGTCTTGAACTAGAAAATATCTTATAAATACACAAACCTTGACACAGCTCTTATTTTTGTCGGATTATTAGACTTTTGAGAATATCGTTATAAAAATATATTATTGTACTTATATAAGACAAAATAGTGAATATTTTCGAAATTTAATCACATTATTATTTCCATCAAAAGTGACACGTATCTTCAATCATATTCGACAAAGAACTGGTCTAAATCGACCAATCTGAAAACCTGACACATCCAACCCCCCCCCCCCTTCCTCCCACTGACTAGCAATTCGTTCCCTAGTTTCCAACAAAACGAATTCTCAAAGATAGATGCCTAAAATATTCATAAGTTCGAACAGAAGGATAACATTTGGCTCTTCCCAAAAGACACTCTCTGACGTTCCCTAGATCCAGTAAAGAAGACGCACACTGACAAGGGAATGCGAAGAAGCTCTCGCTCATTTTTCAGAAAGTAAATGGCTAGAAAGCCTTCATGGTGGAAAAGAGCTAAAAAGAAGGAAGAAAATGGGAACTTATGCGGAAATTCGACTGAAAGCAAATAGAAACGGAGGATGTGGGAGCGGCGGAATCAACTCGGGATGTATTAGCGTCAACCAGATTAGTAATTTTTGTTGCAGAAAAAAGGGTTTCGTGAGGTTTTTGACGTGAGCTGTAATGGTTTCTGATGTTCATGCACTTTGCAGGCACCGTAATTTGGAGGGTGGAAGACTGGTATGACAAGGAATAGGTTGAACGAAATGGAATATATTCTAATTATTTAATGCATTTAAAATAAATTTGTAATAGTATTTTTCTTAGGAAATTAATTTCGCGAGGCGTAAATGGTCGCTCAAATACTGAGTAATTCACAACTGTTTGAATTAATGTAAGATAAGATTTATATTTTAGTAATTTGCGCTAGCTATTTAGTACCGAAAATTTAAACATAAATTAAGATTAGCTAATTTCCTTTTGAACTAAGATAATAAAGATATCCTTAGTAATCGTAGATTTAATGAAATCATAGTCAATATATATTTTTATTTCCATGGTTGCCTCCTAAAATTTTTAACACTGGTTGAGTATTAATGTTCAAAATAATTTGCAGAAAATCTTCGGCATGTGAGTATCAACGATCACTGAGCAGTTCCTGTTAAAGAATGAGAAAAGATGGTGTGCTCACCAGCTCGTCGTTGATGTACCACTTGAGATCCGGGGCGGGTCTGGACTTACCCGAAATGCACCAGATTGACACGTTGTCACCCACCTCGTAGTCAGACTTCTCTTCAGCCAGCATAGGGCCGTCGGAGGGCGGTACTGGCGAAAGAAAGAGCGAGATTGTTTTAATTATTAGATTGTTTTAGAATTGTCATATTAAACTAAATATTCGTTACCAGGTGGTGTAATTACGAAAAAATCTACACAAAAATGAATTATGTGATATTTTTTAAAGTTGTCGTAGCAGCTTCTTTACTTGTCGGGGAGGATATTTAAAATTTTATTTAGAGAGATTAGGGATCGAATAATAGCAGAGACTGTGTTCCCGATAGTAATGTACAAAAATACTTTTAAAATGTATCTGAATTTTCGTAGACTTTATTTAAAAAAAAGTTCTCATCTGTATCACCTATTCGATTTGCTTATGGACACAAGACAATTTTAATTTTCGTTTACTATGTCATTGAAAAGTTGCCTAGCTATTTAAGTTTTCGTGTGTTGTTTCGTAGACAAAGTTACAAACAATAAAAAAAAAACAGATTTGAGGTGTGATAGTACTACTGCTGTTTTGCATAGCTTTTTGTATTTATAAAAGAAAAATGTGAATTTTAGGTATGTTTTATGTATTAGTTTATTTAGAGGTTACATTTTTCCACAATTGTGCGGATGAAATTCTGCCAAAAATTCTTGATTTCATAAATAACCGACTGTCTCTGCTTGAAACTTGTGGAGCTATTATGGAGTTTAGATTTTACAACTAAAAATATTTCAGTTTCTTACAAACAAAATCTGTACATTGTAATACCATTCTACAAATTTAAATAAAATGGGACAAAATAAGACTTTTATTGGTTTCAAGAGCAAAAACAGGGGTGACACAAGTGTCCCCCCCCCCCCTCCCAATCCACAGGATGAGATTGTAATGTATAAAAAAAGTTCCCTTTTCTCTTACTTGAGCAATGTACGTTTTCTAACATAAGACCCAAAAGCTTCGATGTAAATCTGTCTTTAAGGTGCTCTATCTAATCCATTTAAAACTGTGGTAAATAATGTGTGAACTCAAAATGGGGCATAAATTCGACCCGTTTAACAATAGGTCCTTTCCTCAGGAAGCCTTTTACTGAAATGTGAAGGTTATTCTTAAATGAGTTTAGTAATATGGAATTAAACCAAAATTCGAGTTTTACAATGCAAGAAAAATAGCTTTAACAAATTAAAATAAAACAATTTTTATTCCGAAAGAAGATAATTGAAACAAATACAAATACAAATCTTAAGACCAACAACAGGCTCAAGGCCCAACAGGGTTGGTCGAGTAAATATATATATACACGTATATAGAAATAGAAAACAACTTGCATACGACAGTTACACGATCATACATACAATACAGCCTAGTCAATACCCCGATCAATTGTTGAATAATAAGTGAATACTCAAGGATATTTCAGTTCTATTGTTTATTTATTTTTTACACTTCCTAGAATTTACTTTTGTTAAATGCTACATGCTTCTTGTATAAATCTTGTTTATAAGAGTTAGGAATATTTATCAGTATTTGTAAAAGGGAATTTTTCCGTCTTTTGGACAATTTAGTTATAACTGGAAAATGCTTTATACATCACGAATACTTTCAATGTGATCAAATAATACTTAAAAACGAAAAAAAAAAATCAAGGAACTATTAATACTAATTAGACCACTGGAAAGTAATTAGTAGTAATCAGAGCTAATGAGAGATTATTTAAGAAAAATGTATAACTATTTGCCCAAAGCTACTAAAAACTCGATCGTATTTTGATTAGTATTATATAACCTTAGATTCAGGCAAAGAGGCATATAATAAAATACAGATCTATTTATTATTTTCAATAACATTACTTGTAAAATACATCCTCCTTTCTACAATAATTGTTAGTTAAGGAATCGTTAACAGACATCTAAATTTTTCAAGACCAATATTATATAGTAAATTCGAAATCCACTTGATTATTTATGTGTAATTAAATCCTGTCTAGCTAAAGAGGTAAAAAATAAGGGGAAAACAAATAACTCAGTAATGAAGTGCTACATAATGACACTACTTACCTACAACCTCTAGATGCCTTGTCGATTGCACACAGCGGAAATATGGCTTGTCAGTGGAAACTTGACATGTGTAGTTTCCAAAGCTTTCCATGTTTAAGTCTCTGAGGTAGACTGCACTCTTATCGGATTTAGATACCTGAAAGATGTAATAAAACAGTTAAGAGAAAAATACTTATATGAAACGAAAAAAAAATTAAGGAACTACATACTTTGAAACTTTGTATATATTAATAACGATACAATTAATAGGTGTTAAGTTGACTTACTCTTGTAAAGGCATTCTTTATATGTAAAGAGTAACATGGAAAGTTATAACAAATCAGAAGACACTTTAACCAATAATTTTTGTTTGTTGATTTTTAGCATTCTCTAAACAAAATGCACTTGTACTTAACTGTAATATACATTTTACAGCTTAAGAGCAAAAGTATATCACAAAAGATCAAATGCAATAATTAATAACTTTTAATTTGAAAAAATCCAAAATGTTGATTAATATGTACAAGATAATTATTATTTGGCCTACAACTTTTGAGAACTCGTTTGTAAAGTTATATCTAAAGCGTAATTGTAACATTTCTATGTCAACCCTATATTAAAAATTTTTTAAAAACGAATTTTATATAAAATAAAATAACGTAAAGCAACTTAGCTGTAACTACAAAATTTTAAATATAAATTGCGCCATTCGTTTGTTTCAGAAGTGCTTCAAGAAATATTTTGTGACCGTTTTGATACATTTTCTAACTTAGCTTTCTGTATTGTTTGAAATCAACAAAAACTTGTTTTTAATTGTAAAAAATAATCTTCGTTTGATTGGTACAAGAGCTACACTGGGACTAAATTGTGTCGAAACAACGTTTAAAGCTGAATAATGTCGACTGGAAATCGCCTTTTGGGAGATCTTTCAAAGGGAAAGCACCCGCTTTGCGAATCTAGTTGGAGAAACCGTGGAAACATCCCCCACCATGCCTCTCAATTAGCTTTGGCCATGTATCTATACATCGGGAAAAACAGGTGTCACTATTTTCGCAAAACCAAATTCATCACGGTGGTTTTTGACTAGTCAAAGCGAGTGCGCGATACTTGCCTATCACTTCATGAAAGAAGAATCGTAATACTACGATCCACACTACATTCATGCGCGATGTTTCTAAGACTGTATAGAAACGTAGTGCAACAGACAAAATCGCGCATTGCAGACATCAGGCACTTCACTAAATGTGTTTTTGCGCATGGTTGATACTTTATAAAATAAAACCACATCACGTTTTATGATTTCTTTCTCGCTAATTCGCTTTTCTAAATTCAAGTGTCATCGTCGTTTTTGCACAAGGTCCATTTTTCTAATGCTGTTTGCTACCACGTTTTTTCAGGAATACGTCGATTATAAGGATTGAATTTTGCAAATTGAATGGTAGTGAATGTATCTACATAGCTCATTATGAAAACATTGTTTCGTTGTCATTGCATTTTGTAAAAGAATTTTGTTTACATCGCAATATATCGTGACATCGTGATGTTTGCTTCCCGATAAGCAGAAATGTTAACACGATGAAGAAATGTTAACATCATCCAAGCCTACTCTCAATCGATTCGAAACTATCTGTCACAACCAAAATCGTGTCTAATTACTTTTAAATGTGCGGCGAGATGACCCTTATTGGGATTCAATATCATAACATTTCACTTACTAAACGAAACGATCTCTTACTAAAAAAAAATACAACCCAAGTATTACATATCACCCTGAGATTATTACCCTGAAGTTAAAGTATATCGCAATAATCCCAGTTGAGTGGCTAAAAAGTAGCCTTAAAAAATGAAACAAGTCCGGCATTAGTGATTCAATAGCATTTACTGGCTGACAATTTTGTTTGCCTGTTTTTCTTACGAGACTTGTTTGTTGCTGTTTTTGGAGTTTAAAACGTTATTTGTGGTAATTTTCGGTAAAACGGTTTATAGAGAAACGTACGGACATTTCGTTGAAGACATATATAATATAATTTTTCCGTGACTGTTTTGTAAAGGTTCGATTTAAAAAAATAATCGTCTTAGGCCTATTTACTGTTTACTTTGGGCTTCAGTCCAAGCCCATTACCACGTTGTTATTTTTTATTTATTTGAGTTCTATAAAACATCGATACAACTAAACATACATCTCTTTTCATACAAGCACACCGGAGCAGGCGCTTGCCCACACAATGGTAACTCACTTTGACTCACTCATCACTAATTCTCCTACTTCCCATATAGTCACAAATCTGAAAAGTGGTACAAATGTCAGTAAGAACAAACATAGAAAAATTAACCATTCCGATGTAGACTAACCAACTTAAAAGGGTCTAAAAAAAGAGTTAATAATTAACTCTAATATTTGCTTCAAATGTCAACAATGGCAAGCATAGAAAGTTTCAACTACTTGATGTTGATTTATCATTTTCAAAAAATCGAAACGTCACAAAACGATTAATATCCCACTTCTAATATAGTTACAACTCTGAAATTTATTACTAAGGGCAAGCGTAGATAAAGTAAGCTATTCCAATGTCAATTCATAAATTTGAAGTTATCAAAATGTTCCAAACGAAAAATATTTCAGTGTCCCATTCCAAGTATTATCACATCCCTGAAATTTGGTATAAAAGATCAAGAATACGAAAAGTAAGCTATTCCGATCTCGATTAACTAATTTTAAACGGTAGGAAAGGGGTCTAAATAATCCGAGCGAGTAAAAGCCCAATGTCCACTAATCCACGTTAAGCTGTAGGTCCCGGCTTTATTAGCCATCATCGTGCATAAAAATAGGACGTTGTGCGCACAAACTAACCAATCCAATGTCTAAATTGTAATGTAGTCACAACTCTAAAAACTAGAAAAGTTAGTCTACTTCGATTTCGAATAATGAGGATTTAAGTTATCAATAAAACGTCAACCATTCCAAAAATGGAACGTATGAATGTTTTTTGATTAATAAAGTTCACATGGTAAAATTTCGTATCAAAGCGCAGATATTCATCTAGTATAAACTATAAATTATTAATTTACTAGCATAGAACTAAATCAAAATTATCAACAACAAAAAAATGCATATCACACTGTTTGATCGTCACAAGTCTTGTCAAAACAGTATTGATTCCCCTAAACAGTTTCAGAATTACAGAACTACAATTCTGGTTCTTAATTACACAGGGAATGCATTAACTTTACAAACGTGTTTTTTTTTTAATAATATTTTTTATGCAAAATGCAAAAAAAAAAATTAATTCAAAAACTTTCTTTCATTTAGAAAAATCAACTAAGCTTATAATGAAGGCTTGCTTATTAGAGCAGGAAAACATTAACGCTTTCTATGAATGCGTAACTAAAATTCAAGAAAACAGAAGTTTCAAAAGAATGAAAGATAATGAAAACGAAAAATTTAATTTCTCTATTTCCTCGCAGTTTTTTTTTTTTTTTTTTCCTTTTTTCCTCTGGCTTTTAAAAATTAGGGATAGCAAAATGCACATGCGAGAAAATGCAACTTGAAATTGAAGACAAGATATAAGGTTTCAATTAGTGTCTTTTCCAAAGAGCACCATTTCTACAAAAGCTCTCAAGGAATTTTTACTTGTATAATCTTTTTTTCTTTCGTTTTAAATTATCTTATGCATTTATTTTGTATTATTTAGGTACAAAACCTAAAGCTATCTTTTAAAAAGGAACAAAAATCTTCTAACAATGATCATTTATTTACTTTCTCCATATCCTTTTACTCAAAGATAACAGCCCATCTAGAAAATGTATTTGTTAATTTTTACTTATAAAAGACATTCGAAAACTTTCCAGACATTTTTTTTTAAGTGGAGTTTATATATATATATAGCTTCCTACCCTTTCAGGATTGATTAATTTTTTAAAAATTAATTTTAAAACTTTTCTGTTTTGTTTAAAATATATACTTTCTATTACGATAAAAAGACAATTTCTTTTATAAATTAACTTAGAAAGTGTAAGTTGATATAGATCAGTGGTTTTCAACTTATTTATGAACATCGGTCCACTCAGTGTAAACTTAACCGTACATGTACCAACTATTTAAGCATTTTTTCAACTCCAGAAAAAAATTGCATCATGACACCAAGTACCTCTTATTACAGAGTGGCCACAGAACCTAGAAATCGGGAAATGTCAGGAAGATTTCTGATTCTGAAAAAAATCAGGGAAATGTAAGGGAACTTTTTAAAATTTCACAAAAATCAGGGAAATTTTCTTTCTTCTGAAGGCACGTTTCCCCGTTCATCCACATTTTGGCACCATTTACCCGGGGAATTGAGGCGGTAATCGTTAGAAGTTTAATGTTACGGAATAATTTAAATTTTTCATTACCGCCAAAACTATTTTTTAAAAATGGCATATTATCTTTTTAGCATACATGTTCTAATTGATCACACATCTGGAGAAATTGGGAAAATTTGAACAAAAATGTGCCGTAAAATCAGGGAATATTTTAGAAATCTATCGTGGAATTATCAGGGAACTTTTTTATCAGGGAAAGTCTGCATTAGAGTTATTAAATGGCAGAAATTTGTAGGGATGTGGATTTGTATTGATGAAAATGAGAGAAAAATTCTGCTTATAATTAAAGGTCAACTTTTAAATCTGTAAAAAAAAGAAGCGCTAGGACCTGAAATTTGACTTGGATAACCAAAAATGAAGAAACGATATCGCATAAGAAAATATAGTTCAAACAATTTCTGTCTTCTTATGCCATACTAATGCTCCCATTCTTTGCGTCGATTCAGGTCAAATTTTAAGTCATTCTGATTTTTCTTACACCAAACCATTGATTTCAAAAAGCAAAGATATTGCATAAGAACACAAAATAGTTCAAAATATTTAATTTTTTTTCTTATAACATACTGTTCCCCTTTTTTTTTTAATATATATATATGCAAGTCAAATTTTAAGTCATTCTGATAATTGTTTTTTAAAGCCTTTTTGAAAGTTGAGCTTTAATTATAAACATTATATTTTTTAAAAATACAATTTTTCATTACATATTTCGCAAATCACTTATGACTTCCCCTAGACCATCATTGGTGTACGGACTTAAGTATGAGAAGCACAATTTGTTGTTATTTTTTACATGAACATGAAAAGTAATAAAAATATATTGCTTTAAAGTTTCATTTTCAAATGTACCTTTTTCCATTAGTCAAAGGTAAATTTATGTTTCATATGATTCAATATGGTGAATGGATACACTCACACATTGTAATTAAAAAATTTCAAACCTTTGGTTTGCTTTATTTGATACATTTGCCAAGTTTAAAAATGCAAATAGATATAAAGTTTACATATTTTTTAAATTCATAAGTTTATAAACTTAAATTAAGTAAATTTATATAAGCATGTGGGAATAGGGATGCAAATGTTTTAAAAGCATATTACAGTAAAATTTTATGTTATTCTGAAATTAAACAATTTTCGCAGTAGATCTACTTTTAAATCTTCTTTTTGGAGGCAAACAATATTATTAGAATCAAATATACAAGAACTTAAAGATCCCTTAAATTGTTTTAATTTTGACATCTTTTAATTTAAATTATTCTAAAACATCGTCTCAATCAATAGTTTGAGATGATGCTCAACTATTTATTTTGCTTTAAGAAAGTTGTTTCTTTTAATTGTAGGCCAAACTTTATAAAGATTATCCTACTTTACGTCCTAGATGAAATAAATTATTCGTTTGCGCTGTGGGGGGGGGGGGGGAGGTGGAGGGGATACACTTGTTTTCTATATTTCTCTTTCTCGAATCAGTATACATTCTGAATACAGAAGATTCTGTCAGTTACTAAAGAATAACATATTTCATATTAAAAAAAAATCTGTGGAAATACTCCTCAGTTTTTTTTTTTTTTTTTTTTTTTTTAAATAAAAACTAATAATTTATTCTTTCTTTTAGAGGCTCACAAAGCTTCTCTAAACAACAATAAAGTCACATTCAAGTTTTAACAACAGCTTCAGTCCGTGTAACTCATATACAGTGATAACATGCACAAGCAAATTAGCACAGAACTCCCTTCAAAACGGTTTTAAACCTCCAACTGACCCAAAATTCAATTTTTCAACTGTTTTTTATATTCTCGCGTGCAAACTTTCCCAGAACATCCAAAGCAAATGATTTGGCCATCAGCACGCGCAGTATAATCACGAAATTTCTTGATTGCATGCTGCCAACTTTTTCAAGCCTATATTATCGTTGTTAGTAAATAAATTTAAAAAAATAGAACCTTATATAAATTGAAATATCTACACTAATTTACAATTGCTTGCAAAAATATTGAGTAACAATATAATAAAAGTTGCATTTTTATATACATTTTCAAGGGATTCAATGGAAAATAATGCATTTTAATGTATCGTAAATATAATTACCTATACCTTATAAAATAAAATGTTTCTTTAAACAATTTATAAATCCTTTTACTGATTAAAAATTCGATAGTTATATTTCAGAGTCACCAATTTATACAATATAACTATATATATCATGTATATTTTTGTACCAGAGAATTTAAAATATTAAACAAATTAAATTAAATAATTCTTCCCTTCTAATAAATTGTGAAATTTCTTAGAATAAATAGATACATTTCGTAATTTTGGATCACTTTGACCGACACTTAAACAATGAACAAAATAAATAACTTACTGAAATGAAAAAAATTCATTTAAGAAAGTCAGGTTTTTTTTCTGATTGCTTAAACTTCTACATTAAGAAACAAACAGCTAAAATAATTTAATTTAATAAATGCAGAAGAACAAGAGATTTCATTTTTTCAATGACAAAAAAGGGGGCAGTTATAAACATTTCTTGATCAATATTTACTAATTTAACTTTTTCTTCACAACTGCATACGGACGTCGCAAACAAGCCTAAAAATATGAGTGAAATTCCAACTAATTACTTCTGCCGAAGAATAATTCCAAAGAGAGCTCCACCCTTAAAAAAAAACTTCTACTTGACAATGCTTTAAACGGAAAGAAAAAGTTGGCGTTTTTAATTAAGAACAAACTGTAAATGGAACAATTATAAAAGGCGCACTCGCTTCTTTTTTCTTATAAAAAGGTTTACTTCAAGTGTTTTTCTGTGTAATTTTTTATAAAAGTGAAAAAAAAAACAATGCCGAATTTTGTTTCGAATAGAATAACTCTCTTCTTACTTTATTACTGCAAACGACAATATAAAGTCGTCATAAGATCAGATGGGAAAAAAAATGCAAAAGAAAAATGAAAAAATAATAAAAAAAAAAAAAAATACCGGAATCAAGAATAGAAAAAAATCTAACTTTGCATTTCTTTCCATTTTTCCTTTGATTAAAATAAAGGAGTCAAGCCAGGAATTACTTCGTAGGCTCATAAATATATTTCACGATTTTTAAAACACATTTTCTTTCACACCTTTAACGGAAAGGAACTTCGTTATGGGTCGATGAATTCTTTGCAATCTCTGGGAAAACTCATATCACTTCTACGAAGAAAAAAATTAAGAACTATGTATTAAATTATCTACGTGGAGGAAAATAGTTTCACAAAATTCTATGTGAAGTTTGTTTTATAGCCGAGAAACTTTTGGAATAATATTTCAACCCTCCTTATTTTAGCGAAGACTTCGTTCGCTTGATCACAACTTTGTTTTAGTTTCGTAGTGTTATTCCAATGATCCTGGAATCTGGAAAATTTATCAGGAATTTTCCCCTTCGTTTCATTTTAGTTTATGCTATGATGAAACTTTGTAAAGTCTCGTTTGAGGAACTATTTTATGATAAAATATAGGAAATCTGTAAAAAAATTAATTTTGTTCTTTTGAGGTTTTATTCAGTAGTTATTAATTCGGGTTTGTAAAGACAGTGGATATTTTTTAACTAATGAGGTGATTTAAACTTGAGATCAATTGTTGTTAACTCAAGCATACGTTTATTAAAAATTCTTTAGAAACAAAGGTAACTAACGATACTTTATTTATTTTAATTTATGAATTAAATGCAAATTTTTCCTAAAAATAAATATCAAAAACAAGAAAACTTCACTGAATAACATTTGCGAAATTAGTTAGGCAAAAAGAATGGTTTATTATGCATAAAATTTTGGTCAAGCACGACAGGGAACAAGATTATAACATAGTGAATTACACAAAGTTTTACCTTTTTCATAAATGTTCGATGAAGCTGTAGTTTTTTACTCTGCAAATGACCCATCGGTAAATTAGCTCTTGCCAGATGTTAATAAAGATGCTCACGTTAATCAAATCAAGTGCAGTGGTGATTCATGATTTTAATTCCAAAATTGATTTCGGATGTGCCGGATGATAAACATGGTCTCTCACAAAGCCCTGTACATTGGGAATCTTGGTCTGGTGATCGTATTGACCATGAAATAACTCCTCCACGACTAATCAAAACTGGTATTTCAGCATTAAGGAAAGAAGTCACCTCATTGGAGAAGTGACACGGTGCACCGTCTTGTAGAAAGATGAAACGTCCAGAAATTGTTTTTGTTTTTTCAGGATTGGCATTAAGTAAATCTGAAGCATATACAGGAATACGAATCCAGTAGATTGGTCAAATAAGGCGCGAACCACTCTTACCTTGGGACTATCCCTTTCAAAAATATTTAGAAGCTTTTTTATGACGATAGCTTTTTATTCCTTTATACGAACGGAAATTAATAAATGATATACCATTTTAAATGCCAATTCTCCACTTCTGACGTATAGTTTATTTACAATTGCACACAAATAAGTATTTACAATTGTACACCACAAAGCCAGAGCAAATTCTTCTTGAGGCATTCCTCCCTCACATGATTGGTATGCTGGTAACCGTCCTGGTCTGTCTCTACAATCATGAAGCACAAGATCTGCACAGACTGCATTGACCAGGCTGCGTAGTGGCCACATCAAAAGCTTGAAATTCGTTGACAGAGAGAAGACTTATTCCTCTTGCCATTGTTCCTGTCCTGCTTCTCCTGCTCATTTAATTGACTGTATTGGCTCCTCTGCGAGGCTGCTGTAAAGCGGGGATGGTAATGGACTTGTGGTACCGTTAGAGCGACATGGTATCATGGACCTGGTCTAGGGTCTTGGACCAGAGGATATGAAACAACACAATTGCACATTATATTATTTGTTTGAAAATTGAAGTCCAAAAATTTTAGGTAGTAGGGCTAGTATACAGTAAATAGTAACATTATAAAAGAGTTAAAATCTTAATTTAAGATTATTGAAGAAACCAGAGTTAGATATTATATTCCACTGTTTAGAGATATTAATCTCTAGTCAATAGAACACAATATATAACTCTGACGATTTTCCGAAAAAGTAATTTATCGAAGCTATCCTAATAACGCTGGGTACGCACCCATGCCTACTATATTACATTCTAAAAACATCGTGATACAAATTGAAAATCTAAAGCATCCCGCGACTTTCCTATCGCTTACATTTAAAAATTAGAGACATGGTTACTAATGAAGACATACTGGTATGGTTTTGATTACCCGGGTGTCTGATGAGATTTTTTCTATTGTTTTCCTAATTCGTGACACAAATATAACGCAGTTTCCTCTAAAAAGTCTTTAAAAAAAAAATTCATTTCTTATACATTTTTACTATTCCATTTTCTCTATATTTTACGTGTCCCTTGGTTTAATCCCGCGTTGTTTTTGTTGTTTTTACTGTAACATTTGAAAACTTTTGAAAGTATGTATAAAGATGTTTCTCGACATTGTAAAATGAAGAATTTTAAGAGTTAAAGACCAAAAGAATGGAAATGGAAAGCATGCATGGCAGATGTGCGGTCTAGCACTTTAAAAAAATAAAACGATTTTTATTCAAATCATAAATGCAATCTCATAAAAGTATGAGGGTATTAAAGTTTTTAAAAATAAACATTAGTATTATATGTTTTGAGTTAATGAGTAATATAACTTAAAAATACTAACTCATAAGAATACATTAAAAAAAATATTTTAAATAGATTAAATATTCTAATTTGTATTTACTTTAGTTAAAGATACTTAATAAACATCATTGGAAACATTCAAAGCAGATTTTTTGGGAAATTGACCATAAAAAAATTATCCACTGCATATAAACTTCCAAAATATTGTAAATTGTTCTTTTAACCCTTAAATGCATAGCAATGTATATTTGCATCGTATTATGTTTAAAACCTCATATGTGTTTATGTCTAAGAAAGTAAGTGTAGCGATATAGAGTTTATATTTTGCATATTCTGATAAATCTATGCAAAAAAAAAAATGTAGCTTTTTTGTGTGATATAAAAATACATCAATATGTAAAATTGGTTCTACACAAGTTCAGTAATCTTAAGGCATTTTTCCCATTAACTACACTCATTTCCCGGTTGATTTAAAATTTTATTTATTTAACATATAAATTCATGCATTCAAAGGTTCATATCAATGAATTTCAGCAATCGATCCTTAACATTTTTACAAAACTACATTACTCCTAAAACACTTTTAAACATTCTTATACTTCATTTCACCCAGTACAAAGACAGTTCACTGAATCGATACCTCTAATATCGATACCTCTTGCCTCCAATCGATGCATCCTCCAACTCTTACAACTTTTTTTTCTGGATGTCCAGCAGTCTGGAAAGGCGGTCACTGAGAATTGTCGATTATGTCACAAACATAGGGATTTGGGAGACTGGAGAGCATAATGCGGTTTCTTGTTGTTTTTCAGAGGAATGTTATTTCTCGCAGTGACAGAACAAGTGGGGAAAATTCCTGACTGTGGCATTCTTCTTTTTACCCTAATGACGACAACTTACCCTGACAGGAATTTAGATTGCAATGCTTCCAGAAAAATGTGTTCATGTACTAAAAAATTCTCGCCACATATGTTGTTTTTATGGTTTAAGTTCTAGTATTCGTTGGGGAACAAAACAAATTTAGCTCGTTCAGGAAAAATGCAAATAAAAGTTTATCACCTCATAGAAAAAGAGAGTGAACTCGTTTCTTTAGACTAATATTTTGGAAGGAAGTTATTTACACAAGAAATAATTACTTACCGTCAAAATTTACCACTTGAATAATAATATGTCACCAACAATTCAATTCATTAAAAAAGAAGACTAAAGTTTATTTTCAAGTTGTTACCCTTCAAGCATGAAACCAGTCAGCGTATAAGAATAAAAAAAATTAACAAGAAATATGTGTCACTAAATTTTAATCCGTATTTTTTATTCTAAAGAAAGGGAGAATTAATGTTAAAAATCTCTAACAATATATACGTTGTAAATAGTTGTAAGGATTATTAATAGATTTTAGTTCAGAACTTGGTCTGAATTGAGTTGAGCAACTGTATTTTTTAGAATACCTTTGCGTGTTTGTATCCCATAAATTCTGCTTGGGTAAATAAATTATGTCTAAAATGGGGAATTTATGAGGATGAAAAGGTTATGTCCATCTGAATGACGGCCCATAAATTTTGAATATATTAAAAGAAGGATGTTAATCATTTTTTTTTTTAATTATTATTTTTTACATAATGATTAAATTGAAGTCGGCTGAAAAAAATAGCTAAAATAAGTGTAATACTGACCGAAAATTTGCTACTTCTCGTAGCATATTCAATCCCAAGACGCAATACTCTTGGGAATAGTCAAGACTCAAGTGCCTTAATATAATTGAACTAGGGGGCTCCGCCCCCTGCTCGCTGACGCTCGCCAACCCCCTGAATTGCTATGCAATCCCCTTGACTCGCTTTGCTCGCCTCAAAATGAAGCATTTAAAATATGCCCTAGCAAAAAGCTATATCAACTGCATAATGCCATGAAATTGAAAACGTTTTGTTATTTATGAAAAGCCAGAATACTTGCCACGTCATTATCCTACGGCTATCAAGACGCGTTAAGCAGGGACAGTGTGGTAGCGTAGTAGAAAGTTCTTGGAAAACAACAAAAATGAACAGTATCGTACATATATTTAAAAAAGATCGGTTATTTCATTGAACAATTACAAATTACGGGCTATCGTATGAAGCGCTAAAATAATTAAAGTTTTTATCGAAATTTCTTAATGAAGAAATCATATGTTCGCATAATCATTTTTGCGATACTTAGAAAATAAATTAAAACAGTGAAAGGCCAATTATCCGGCATTCAACAAACAGGAATTTTTTGAAAATCAAATTTGGCGAGAAAATTAGCCCTATTTCGCCAAAAGTTTTTTATTTATTTCATATGAGATTTTGAAGTTGAGCGAGTGGTTTTATTCGTTATTTTGATAGTTTTCAATTTGTAATAGCTGAATTTGCACTAATTAGATATGAATATAGGTTCAGATTTACTGCACAATGCCTCTTAGCGACTTTTTGAAAGTTGGTGATTTGCAACCCGGCGTCCTCCGGAACATGCTCCAGCAGATAACTTTTCCGAAAAGTCTGGTTTATCCGAAATTCCAATCCAAAAGAAATATACACATCTTGAATCTATTTATTCTTGCATCATCGTAACTATTAAATCAATACGTTTTAAATAGGCTATAATTTTATCTGTAGACTGTAATAAGGAAAACCAAAAATATAGCGAATCCAAGTTGTTGCTGTTGCCAGATGTATTAGTCAAATTTCAAAAGATATATTGTGATTGGCTGGATTGCTGAATTTGGGAATTTGTGCATAAAGTACATTTAGAAGATTTGTTTTAAGTCATTGCCATTCTGCTCACAGAAATACAGCCGAATTTGGACGTTACGCAAGAGAATTATATATATAGATGTGGCACTATAAAAAAAAAACTAACAATCCCAAAGCCTTCGTTTATTGTTGAAACAATTTTAATTAAACTTTAACTGCCAAGGGAACAGTTTGAAGCGTAGCATGGGTTTTATCTTTAAACTTACTACACATAGAGATATAGCGTCAAATACTGAAACAAGCCGACCAAACGGTATAGTGGTTAGCATACTAGCTTCTAGATCGTGAGGTTGCGGGTTCGAGTCCCGTGTAAGGCATGGGTGTTTGTAAATGTATGTTGGCTTGTCAAATGACGAATGTTTCGGTGTAGTTTATCCCTCGTGTTGTTGACGGTGCCAGATAATCTGAAAACAACCAAATACTAAAACAGTTAACAGTTAGTGGAAAATTCGAGAATGTTTTATTATTTAATATAATAAAATTGATCGCGTTGAACAATCACTACTCTGTATTGCTACACATTTCAACTTTTACAGTGTGTTTCCACCCAAAGATGTGTGGTTTGAGATATTTTAAAGCCTCTAAAGTTATTGAATTCGAATCCATGAGGTTCACTAAACTGTAGTCCTGGGCTTGTTTAAGAATTACACTGTTAAAAATTTGGTTCCACCCTGCACCAAAATTTGGTGCCCATTTAGCTGCCACCAACATTTGGTGCTTAGTTTCACGAAATAATGGTGCTACCTCGGACACCATATTATGGTGATAGGTTGCACCAAAATTCGCGTTTTCGCTACACCACTTTATGGTGCATGGTTGCACCAAGATTCCCGTTTCCGCTACCCCATTTTATGGTGCATGGTTGCACCAAAATTAGTGTTTTCGCTACTCCATTTTATGGTGAAACGTTGAACCAATATTTGCGTTTTTGTTATACCATTTTATGGTGATAGTTTAAACCCCCTTTTATATTTTTTGTACCGCATTTTGAAGTTAAGGATGAATCAATATTTATGATTTCTGTCCTCAACTTAAAGGTGCATTAAATGTTGAATAATGCTTTTTTCCCCCTCCCCCACCCCTGCTTGTTATAGCTGTGGATAGAATATATATTTTTAAATTAAATATTGTTTGTATTAAATAATTTTTTTTGTTTTAAATTATTACTTTTTCATATATTATATAGTTTTATAAATAATATTTTGTATATAAATTATTTTAATGTATTATAAATAAAAAATAGTTATCATTTCAACATTCAATGAGGATATAACTGCATGGGTTCTTCAGCTAGGCCAATGAAGTAGTATAATCATGCATTAATTAAAAATATATCCATTTGGAAACAACCAATATTAAAGTAATTTTTTTTTCAACAAATAAAATATCCACATATTAAGTAGAAAATATAATTAAAAAAAATTATATTTCTAATAAGCATTACTATTTATTTAAAAACTGAATACCTTTATTTATTGTTACCAACAATAACCCTTTTAAATAATTAAAATTATGATCAGATCAACAATTCTCATATTTTAGCAAACTATTTTTATAGCCCTGTATATTTTACACAGAATACTTGAACAGGAAAACATTGTTTACTTATTTAATCAGATCTCAAATGCAATAAAAATGAGTCACATGACACCCTCAATTTCATATATATATTCAAATTTAAATAGCAGCTTCACATTATAAATGAAAATACAAAATCAAAATATTTTATTAATTGCTCATTACAAAAAAGCAAACTGAACAGATGTAATTATAAAACATTTTATGAATAACAATACGGTTGGTAAAATTAGCATCCCACTTTCTACATCACAACTTGTGTTAAGGAAACCACAGCTTCAGAATACCATTATATTTTGCCCTGTTGGACATGTGTATCTAAATTATACTATCAAACAAATTCTGTTTAAATATATTTGTAAAAAAGTAATATATTATAAACATACATTTTTAATACAGAAGAGACAGTACTTTTCCCTTAAAGGGTGCTATTGGCAAAAAATATCCAAGTACAGTACGGATTCTGCGTTAAGAACTGTTTACGTAAAACCAAGCCAAATCATGGCAACCATAGGCAGTTAACTTATTAAAAAATGGCAGCTGCTGCCATTTATTGGCAAAAATTATCTTGGCGCAGAATCCGTACCACACTTGGATTTTGCCAATGGCCTCCTTTAACGGAAAAGTACTGAAGAGGCTTTTTAAAACATTTAGTTGATTAAAAGTCTGTAACTGAGCACTAAATCAACTTATTACTTTGCAGATTATATTTTTTATCATATTACAGCAACTTTTCATTATGCAATGGTATCATGTAGCTTAAAATAGAATATATTTTTAAAAAAATTATTTAAAGTCACCTTCAGAGGAAGTCATTTTACTGTTATTTGTACTAAATGCAAGTTTTTCATGTTGAAATAGGGGAATTCTTAATAAAGAATAATTAAAAAAAGCTGAGGGACAACCAATAATACCACAAACATACCGAAAAAGATAGCTCATGTTTATGTTTATTACGAGCAGGGTAGAAATGAAACTTTTGAAAGTCTACTTTATTTAGCACACAAAAACATTGTTTTTAATCAGGGTTCCCACACTTTTCATACAATAAGAAGCTTTAAACACCTTTAATATTTTTCATAAGAACTAACCTTAACTTGCATACATGAATTAAAAATCAAACCTGAACAAGATTTTGTATGATAATTAGCATAAACTATCTTATTTAAAAATAAACAACACATTTGAAACCATTAATACCACAAACATATCGAAAATGAGTCAAATCTAGTTAGCTGTAATAAATAAGCTGGAATTTTAAATTAATATTAGAGAATTAGAGAAAAATAAGAATTATTAAAGGTTTTTATAAATGAAACTTAAAAGTAAGGATTTCTTAAAGAGCAAGACCTAGTAGAAACATTGTTTATACATAAATTAAATATAAAACATGTACTAGATTATTTAAGGTTTTTTTAGAATAAAACTTGTAATAAGTTCTAGTCTTCTTGAACGGAGCATCAGGTTACTTATCCAGATAATATACGAACCACGTTCTGGTGCAGCATAGTCCTCAATTGTGTACTCATTTGACTTAGATCCATTCCTGCTGCTACAATGATAGGTTATCAAAATTTAATGGACTTTGAACGTGGCATTATAGTCAGCGCTTGAAAGATGGACATAGTATCTCCGAGGTGGTAAATAAACCGTGTATCTATTACCCGGTAAAACATCAAATCTCAGAGAAATCGATGCGGTTAGGAAAATACCTTGAAGACAGGGACCATCAACAACTAAGGAGAATCCTTAAACAAGATGGAAGTGCACCACTTCTACAAATTGCCACAAATTTCAATGCTGGGGCATCAACAAGTGTCAATGTGCAAACAGTTCAAAGAACCATCAATTATGTGAGGCGGAATCCCACACATGACGTTGTTGACTACATGACACAAGGATTTACGATTCGCCTGGGCCCACCAATATCGCTATTGAACTGTTGATGACAAGAAACTGTTGCCTGGTCTGATGAGTCTCCTTTACAATTGTATTGGGCAGATGGACAAGCAGGGTTTGGAGACAACCTTAAGAATCCAAGCATCCTACATGTCTACAGGGAACTGTTTAACTTAGTGGAGCCTCTGCGATGATATGTGGCATATGCTGTTGGAGCGATATGTGACACCTGATTAGTCTAGAGACGACTCTGACAGGTATGTAAGCATCTTCTCCCATCACCTGCACTTATTCATGTCCATGGCGCATTCGGCTGGACTTGGGCAATTCTAGCAGGACAATGGGACACTCCACATGCCACGAGTAGCTACAAACTGGCTCCAGGGACACTCTTTTGACTTTGGACATCTTCGTTGACCACCTAAACCCCCAGACAGGAATATTAGTATATCTGGGATGCCTTGCAACGTGATGATCAGAAGAGATCTCCACCACCTCGCACTCCTATGGATTTGTGAGCTGAGCTGAGCATCATCATCGGGAAACTGAAATATACAAAAGAGCATGATTAAGTCCCGAGTTTATTATTATTTTTATTATGTATAAAATTGTGTTTACTTTACTGCAATTTCATTGAAATATCACTGGTCGCTCTACACAGAATAATTTTTTTTGTTATTTAATCGATAACTATCCGAGACGATTTATTATTTATGCAATTTATTTCTCAATTAAACTCTTATAATCCGAAGGAGGGCTGCATGTTAAGGTACTCCATCGGACATCATTATAATTTTTTTTACAGAATGTGGAGAAAAGTTAGATTATGAGTCCAGTGGTCTGCCGTGGCAAAAATGGCCGAAACTGGTCAAAAATCATTATGGAATGAGTTGAACTAAATCCGATTGCCAAATAATGAGCATTCTTTTTTTATTTTATAACCCTTAGTTCTTTAATTTTCAATTAAAGGCTGCAGACGGTTCAGATATCAGACGACGGCTTACTTGTATCTTTTAAAAATGAATCAAGTACGCAATATATATTATGTCCCTAATGACGTAACTGATGTTGCCAATTAAGCTCACTTTTGAAATATGCTAGTTTTCTGACCCAGAAATCAGAAATCATTTGCCTCCTTCTTCATTGAAAATCAAAGTGCGTTGGCTGACCAGAAGAAAAAGTGAGTTAATATACAAGCAAGTTACGACATATTTGGCAGTCGGATTTAGTTCAAGTCATTAAATCGAGCAGTTTTGGCCATTTTTGGCACAGCAGACGAGGGGATTTACATTCTTCACATTCTATAAAAAATACAGAATGATGTTCGATGATGTACCTCAACATGCAGTCGTCTCTTAATCTATTAGTGATTCAGGTAGAATTGAAATAAAGGATATATAAAAAGACAATAAACTATGCATGAAAAAAATACATTTAAAATAGCATTAATTGAAAACGTATAATTTGAACGAAAGGGGCCTTAAACATTCTTTTTCAGAAAACATGTTTAGATGAAAATGCATTGAATTGTTCGAGAAATTGATTAAATTGAACTTTTGAATATTTTGTATGATTAAACTTTCAACTGCAGTGGCATAAACTGTTACATAATTCATATGAGCGGCTTCTCAAACCATTCTTCCATAAGCGTGATTAAAAGTTGACGGAAAATTAATAAAATATTATTTAAGTACTATTATTTATTTGAAAAGAGGAGGGACCATTGTTCACTTTCAAGGGTGGAAACATTTCATGAAAAATGACTCGGGTCTGAAACTGCATACAACAGTTAAAGCTTATAAACTTTAGGATAATGCTAATAATTATTGAATAAAATAATTTTTTATTCATACATATGTCATTTTTGTAGAAAGGGTGCAATATAAGTCAAAATTTATCATTTTGAGTAAAAAATCCGAGACTGCATGTACTTGAAGCTAGATGAATGGCACAAGATTGTTTTCATATTAAATTCAAGCTGAAACAGACTTAAGCGTCCTTCCATCAAATATAATCTATGATTATGTATACACTTTAACTTAAAAAAAAAAGAATTTTGGGTTGTGTCACTTTTGTAGCAAGAGTGCGATAAAACATCGTGAAATCAGAAATTTTAAGGTAATTTCACTGGTAATGCATTGCTGCGAATTTGTCAACATCACTTAAGCCTAACTGAACACAGAGCAAATCAGTTTCTGCATCGATAAATAATTTACAGTAAGCAAAAAACATTTACCATATATGTAAAATAAAGCATTTTACTTACCTTGATATTCGATTAATGATTTAAATACTCTGTGCTAGACATTGGCTTTCGGTCTTGATGCGGTTGTTGTCGATTTCAATCGGTTACGGTTGCGGTGATCCGAGGTTGCACCATATTTTCGTGCAACCTCCTCATCGGTATTTTTCGTTGATGGAAGTTGCACCAAAAAGTGGTGCAACTGCCTGCCAGCCATGAAATTGCACCAAAATTTGGTTCAACGTTGAACTGAATTTTTTAACAGTGTAGTATGCAGAAGAAGTACGTAGAGGGAAATAACTCTACACAGTGTTTAAAAAGTCTTTTGACAAAATAAAAGGGATAATATAAATATTTACTTCAGGATATAGGGTTGCATTCCAACAACCTGAATGTCAGGAAAAAGTAGTTTTAAAACAAACACAAAAATTCCACTTCTGACATCATTTCTTTTGTGCTGGAGAAGTAACATATATCCAGAACTTCATCTTCAAGCACTCTATGACAATTTCTGGTGAAGATGATTTATGTTCTGGGTAAGTGCTACTTATGAATTGACGTCAAAAGTGCCGACTTGTGCTTAGTGAAAGTGCTCATACTCAAAGAGACAACAATATATCTCTACTAAATCTTGTTTATATTGAAGGGAATTGGCATCCTTCTTATTTTGTCGAAACACTTAAGAAACACATTGTATTTCATTAAACATCAGTGAAGACAATCCAACCACATCTTCTAGCATCATACTCACGTCCACGTGAATTCCGCGTTGAGGGAATGTCTTGAAGGGGGGGTCCGATGCCGGGACATATCTGAAGAACTCCCCCATATTCTTGTACCACTTGACAGCGTACAGAGTTTCGTTGCCCAGCTCGTATCCGCACCGCAACATCACGCTGTCGCCCGTTACTACGGGAGTAGGTATGTGAAGGTGGCTGATCTTCAGAGGGGAGCCCACACCTGAGGGGGAATCGAACCAGGGTATCACTCGTATGGCAGATAGAGTTCTATATATACAGTTTAGATAAATGACACATGAACTGATTTTAAGGGACTAACAAAAGCCACCTATAATCCGAGAAGCAACTTCAAGTTTAAATTGAACATCGAACATAATTTTGGATTGTTTATAGAATGTAGAGATATGCTAGTAGATTATGAATATATTGGTCTTCCGAAAAAAAATGGCTGAAACTGTTTGAAAATCTACTTTGAATGAGTTGAACTAAATCATAACCAAATACGTCATAACTTTCTAAATAATGAATCATCTTTTTAAGACGATATAATATTTAGTGATAAATTTGACTCATTTTTAAAAGATGCAATTATTCGGTGCCATGAAAGTGGTTATGATAGTAGATTACGAATATACTGGTCTTCCGAAGGAAAATGGCCGAAACTGTTTAAAAATCTACTTTTAAATCATAGCCGAATATGCCTTAACTTTCCAAATAATGAATAATCTTTTTTAGATGACGTAATATTTAGTGATAAATTTGACTCATTTTTAAAAGATGCCATTTTTCGGCGCCGGGGAAGTGGAATCGTCGGTACTCTTCAACATTGAAAACTGAAAAGTGGTGGATTGCCAAATAAAAAAGATTGCCTATCATTTGGCAAGTTATGACATAATTGGTTTTCTGATTTAGTTGAACTCATTCAAAGTCGAATTTTGAACTATTTCAGCCATTTTTGTCCCGGCAGACTAGTAGTATATTCATCATCTATTACCATGTCACTACATGTTTTAAAAAAAATTCAGAATGGCGTTCGATGAGAAACCTGAAATCTCAATCTATTACGATTTGAAAAGTTTCTCATTGATAAAATGACGAACGATTTGCTTTTCTAAAATGACAAAAGGTGTAGTTAAATTAGCACGCGGCTGTAAAACTAAATGAAAATTGCTTCCATTGACTTACTAAAAGTGATTTCTCATTTATAAGCAACAGAAATACTTTTTAATTTCGTACTAAGGAAGACTAGTGGTGTGGAACATCGCACAACTTTCAATTACACTTAATACTGGTCGTTACACTTGTACTTGCCATAGATTGGCGTAATTGACTGTTTTCGTTTCCATATTTTTACATTTTTTATCAAAGTGGCCAGTTTGATGATATTTTTGGTGATAATTTTAACATTGCAAAAAACATCAACAAAATGGTGAAATTGGTGATGTTCTTCGATAAATATTACATTATTCTTTCTTGTAAAGAAACAGGACACACAGTCGTTGATGGGTGACAAAGGAAAAAAGATAACTCTGTGTTAGAGACATTCGTTTTTCAACTGTTTACGCCTTTTCTGCGGAAATTTCCAAGGTGAGGATGTCGAGTACCTTAAAAGGCACTACCACAGCAATTTTGATCAAAATCGTGGGATTTGTTTCTTTTCTTTTTTTGGCAATTGTTTTAAAACATAAATTGCTCAATGGCAGCTACCCCATGGGCATGCGCAATTACGACAAAAACCTTATTGACAGGTCCCAAGGCCACTACTAACAAGTATACAAAAGTTGAACATTGTAGGTCAATCCGTTCGGGAATTATGCTGACCACAAATGTTTTTCTAGACCATTTTTTTTTAACACGACACGTTTTAAAACTTGTAAAGAAAAATTCCACTAAAAGCAATTTTTTTATTATCTTAGGTTAACATATGGTTAGTTAAAAATAATAAGATAATGCTATTTTTTTTTAAAAGTTAAAAGTTTTAACGTTTTGGTCAGCATAACATGTAAATAAAATATAGCAAAATGCAAAATTAGTCTATGAAAACTTTTTTATTGGTATAGGTATTATCCTAAAACAAATGCTTTCGTATTTTGTGAAGTTTTCTATTGTTTAAGTAACAAGATTACTTGTTTTTTAAGTATGCCATAGTGTGTTTAAAAACAAATGTTCTTAAATTGTACTGCGCGAGGGAATGTATCCATTATTCAGCACACATTTTTTTATTGCTAAACCTAATGCTTAATTTATACAGTTCATCCTAAAAGAGTTTCTTTGATAAAAAGTCCATTTTATTGTAAACGTGAAAACTGGACTTAATAGAAGGAAATAAGATAAGATGCCATGATTACCCAGCTAGTGAAGTTATATAAATTAAAATAAACGCCTTGTAGTTAATATTGCTGAGTGTGACATTTCTGAAAATTTATTCAATTGACCCACTTATTAGAATCTTATTACTTATTGGAAGACTTATTAGACTTCACTTATTATTACTTATTAGACTTCACTTATTAGAATTAAAATAAAGAAAACAATCTATGTTTAAATATAGGATACTTTAAAGTAAAAAGCTATTCAAAATAAACATTTTTAAATTGATACATTGTTTAAAAAAGTTCTCTTTTCCTACTAAGTTTTTATTGACATTAATTTTATGTTTCAATAATTATTGAAATATTGGCGAATTTTTATGGGAAATTTAAAAAGAAAAATTAACCGAGTTGAACATTTTGTACTTTACATTATTTGATACATTTCACAAAATAAATTCAAATAAGACAATAAATATGCAAGTATTTTGAAAAAGCAAATGTTTCAATCAATAATTTGAGTATTTTTTTAAGAACAGTAATAAATTATAACAGTATCAAATCAAATATTTTTTTTAACTGTTTAACAGACTACTTTCTTACTAGACTCTGCGAATGGCCTTTTATCCATACCTCAACATATAAGCAATAAATATATTAACAAAATATAAACATAAAATGCTTCAACAAAATGTATTTACTTATATTTTCATTTAATAAATATATCTACCCTTGCTTATAATAGAATTAGTAACATTTACCTTAATTAACTGTTACTTTTTGTGTAGGTTTTAAACTCTTCAATTTTCCCAAGCATAATACGAAACAACTATGTTAAAAAACTGTAAAACATATGTTAGTAAACTTTTATCAGTTTAAACTTTTAAAAGCCTTCTTATCTTAAACCCTCGTCGTAGTTATTTGTCAATTTTTTAAAGTAACATAATTTAAAATGCACCTCGCTTAGAGGAATAAAAGGACATTGTATTTTTAAATCCCAGAAAATCTAAATATTCTTTATTATGAAAACAATACACGAGTAAAAGTTTTATTTAAATGGAAAACTTCACTTTGTTTCTTACTAAAAATAAAACTTAATTCTTAAGAGAATACATTCGTTTTAGCATTCAAAGTAAAATTAAGCTTGCTTTAAAAATGTATTTGGAAATATTTCGAAATAAATATTGAGCTATGTGTTTTTTTACAAGGGAGCTATTTCATTTGAAATTGTCTTAAAGAATATTTATTACTTTCAAGGAGAATGCATTGATCAATTTTTTTTTATTATTATTATTATTATTATTTTTTTTTTTTTTTTTTTTTTTTTTAAGCTTCTTAAATCAAAATTAAATACTTTTCATTAATTACAAGGATTTCTTGCAGTGTGTCACTACCGTAAATTAACTATAAATTTTGAAGAATAAGATTCTGAAAAATAAAAATTATCAAGTTTTTGAAGGCAATAAATCGTATATTAATTGGAAAAAAGTAAATGAATATATTATCACATTTAGCTGTTACAAAGGCTATGAAAGAAACCCATGAATTAATAAAATGTGTAAGACTTCTGATTGAATGAATGCTACATTTTAGGAATAGGCGATGTAGTTAAAGGAAAACATTCATATTTAAAAACAAGTATTTCACTACACATATACATTACCACATTACAAAAAACTTATTCATCAAATACTTAGACAACAACAAATATAAAACTTAAAATATATTTACGAAATAAATAAAATCCATATTATTACACATCCAATATCCATATATTTATTTTCAGAAAAAGTAGGCAAAAAATACCAAACTTCAAATTTAAAACAACTAAACTAAGTTTTCTGCCAGATATGACAAAGTTGCCGCAGAGTTTTAAATTAAAGCAACAAACCTCACATCGCCCTAGAGAGAATACAGAAAACTCACTACATTTATCAGTTTTAGCCGGATTTAATTTGTTAATGGAAGATGAAAATGCAGTTACCCGATGGAATGGATAAGAATGGATTAATACTTACTAAAGGCCACGACTGATGTGACAAGTAGGAAGAATAGGTATTCAATGGCAGGTGATGTAAAAGGTGGGTCTGTAATCATTTCTTTGAGATTAGAGAATATTCTTGAGTTCACACATTATGAAACTGCATTTTCTTTTTCTCAACGGCTAATACCAAAAGTGCGCCTGTAAATAAATTAAATAACTTTATAAATGAATGTCAACCATTTGTTGATTAAACTGTAAAAGAATTGTGATTATATTCTATACAAGATTGCTAGACATATTGTCTCCATTAATCCATGACCATGACTGCGGATAGAAGTGTAAATGAGGGGATACATCTGAACCAGTTACCGTTTCATCCAATATGGAGTCTGTTTTTACACCAATAATTTGTGTTGATAATCATCCAACTCGTTATTGAAGTTAATTAACAAAATACTCTATTCTGTTACGAAATCTAGCAGTTTTTTGTTGTTGAAGACCTGTTATTATGCATTATAAATTTGAGAATGGTATAAGTTGAAATAAAGACACACCAGCATGTCAAGAGAAAGGTTATTAGAAACTGCGAATTCTTTTTGTTAAAAGCATAAAGTCAAGCTTATGGGTTTCTATTTAAAAACGTTAATGACACCTGAAATGTCATAAAAAAACAAAATAAGAAAAGGCATACACGCGTGGCTTTTAACTGAATGTATTAATAATTGTTTTATGATCAAGAGAACACATTAAAAAATCTTCTATTTGTCCTAAATGCCGTGTGTTGTAAATTAATGTTTTAACATGAACTTTACTATAATTCCACTAACGGTCATTCTGAGTTTACAGTTTTTCGTGGTAAGTTTTTTAGATATATAGGAAACGAAAGCTGAAGTATACTTTAATTTCACATTGCGTAAAACATCTTTTTTTTTAATAGACAACTGGTTTATAATACTGACAGGTATTTTCTCAACCCAAAATTTTAAATTTTATTTAAACTAACCATATTAACAGCAAAATAAAATAGTACTTTTTTATTTACATTATTCAACACATCTCTTTTTCCTTGTATCATTTTCGTTATCTTTAAGAAATAGTCCTACACTCCAAATTGGTCTCTCAATCTTAACTGCGCCAATCACTTTTTGTGACAGTTCTGGTCAGAACTTCTTCACTTTGGCATAAGAAAATTGAAATGTATTAGAGATGAACTGTATTCACTCTATCTTTATTATGTTTCATTAATTAACATAAGAATCTTCTTTGCAATATTTCATATTCATAATTTCTTTCTCTAACTCAAATTGTTTCAGTATATTTTAACAAAGGGATGGACATCTATCTTTTATTGATTCCAATAGAGGATGTGAAGAAAAATATATTTATATGTTGAATGTGAACAAGGATTATTCATATTAAATCATCAATTTGTAATTAAACCGAGCTAAGGGGTGCGGAACATTCTATGTTCAAAGGCACTCTTATAAGATGTCACAGTAATAAGGCTTTAGTATAATACTCGATAAGCGTCTGCAAAATTAAACACTATGTTCAAAAAAGTGTTTAATATCATGAATCCTGATATGAACTAAATTTTATCTAAATGACATATTTTTTGTGACAAATAATACTGATTTGTCTTTAATTGTGCTCTAATAGTTTTCCCTGTCTCTCTTACCTGAGATTTGATGTAAATGCTTCTTGGTGGAAAACATTGTTTCCTGAATATAGTGTTCCGTGTTATTATTTTCTTGGATTTTCTTTTATTAAAATGGAAGTGTTAATGAAGAAAAAGAAAAGAGTAATAACAAAGAGAATTTTACTTTCATTTTAAATTGAAACATTGACAAAAAGCAAAAGCATTATTTAAAAGATTTGCGCAAGACGTGTATAAATAGGCTAGCAAACAACATGCGATGGATGCTAAGATGAAAAGCAAACAAATACATTTCATATTGGTAAATTTTAAAATACTATGCACTGAATGAAACAATACTTGTATAGAAAATAGGGATGGAAAGTTTTGATAAGCTTTAGATTATGCTTTCGAGTAAAATTTAAATAAAGTGCATAACTGGTAGAAAAAGTATATTGTAAAATATTTAAAAGTATATAAATTAAAAAAAAAGTTTCCATTTCAGCATAGTTAAATCGTACCATATCTAACCATCCACAAGGACGAATACATACAATGGTGAAGAAACATATTTTTGTACAGGAAAAATAGCCCAAAAATGGACAGTAGGAAAACAAAATTCGTTCATTCTTGAAACTTTGGTCATAACTTCTTTTTAGTAGTAGAATACAAGATCCGATGAGTCCCCAAAATTTAATGGAGTGGAACAATGTTTTTGAGGGGGGTGGGGGGTAAAATGCCCCCAAAATAAAACTTTTTGTTATTGGTCGAAAGTAAAATTTTATACGCATTTTTTGTGCTGAATCGGATGAAACAACTTTCAAAAAGATCGGAAAACTCTTTTTTAAAATATAATAATTTTTGTGGGTAAAATATTTGAAAATCATCAAATTGATCAATCGACATGCATTGAAAGAATTTTTATTGAGTAAAAATTAAAGTGGGTTTCCCAATTGGTAATTTTTGAAAGGAGACTTTTCCAACCAATTAAGAAGTTGCGGGTTCGAGTCCCGTGTTGGCATGGATGTTTGTAAATGTATGTTGGCTTGTCTAATGACGAATGTTTCGGCGCATTATAGCCCTCGTGTTACTGACGGCGCCAGATAATCTGAAAACAACCAATCCAACCAATTAAGGTTACTATGTGTAATACCTACTTATTCAATTTTGGAATCCATTGCTCATATTATCAAACAAAAGCTGCGCACAATATCAACGCTGTCTGAAAATAAGGGAATTGTTCTCGTCAAACAAATTACCTTTAAAATGCTGTCGTCTTGTCCTCCCGAATTCTCTGTCATCGTCATAAATAAGCTTTTCCAAGTCAAAGTAAATGATTGCTCTCCTTCATATTATGATGTAACTTGGACAATCGCAAAATAGTGGAAAATTGAAAATATTCCTGGTTGGCAGTGATTTTCTGAAACAATTACTAGCAATCAATACAGTGATAAATCTAGAATTATCACTCAACCTTTCATTATGACACCTTCTCCAGCTCTTGAAACTGTATATCCTGCTTTAGTGATAGCAACTGATACTGGACAACTTCCTGGTTTAAAAATTATTTTTGTAGCTTTCACTTGCCTTTATATATAAAGGCATTATATATTATCAGTCTCCCCTATCAGTCTCACCGGAATCATAACTGCAGAAAGCTGTTTTGAGAATAGGATTTCATTTATTAATGCCCTTCCTTGGTTCAATCGGATACATAATGGTAGATTCTGAGCTGCAAGAGTTGCTGCTTGTTGTGTATGCCGAAAATACTACAAAACATATACTTTCAAAAAGCGCTTGTTTTTGTGCTGTCAAAGCACACATTTTGTTGTCTATAGCTCAGTATAATTTACATCTGAAGGACGTGTACATGGATGAAGAAGAGAAACAAGCACTGAAAGAGGATTTCAAACACTCTATCATAACAAGAGAAACAATTTCATCATATTCTAATGTTATAAATCTAACAAAAAAGTTTGGGAAGCTATTGAAACTTGTATTCTTGGAAAGTATCAAGCAGAGAGGTTCCACAGTTAAGTTGTAGATCCAGTACCTTGAAATAGTAATACTGGTAAGAAAATTCATTGAAGTAGAAAGGACTGGTGATTGGTAGATGCATTTGATGACTGTCAATCATATGGTTCCATATTTTATGGCAAGGAGACGCATTCACTGTTCAAAAGCATACCTTAATTATCTACAGGAAATGTCTCCTCAGTTGCAAAAACATGTGTTTCAATCTGACTGTCAAAAGTTTACAAAAGGATATTTTACTATCAGAGAACCAAAAATATATCATTGGTATTTCGCCGGATATGGTCATTAATCAAACTGTTAATCGAGAATTCAAAGTTGTGGAAGTTATTGTTCAAAGAGGGTCCCTGAGGATGCCTTGAGTTCACATGTTTTATGGAAACCGGCAATGTCACATATTACTTGAACACTTGAAGATTTTTTAGACATTACATTTTTACAACATGTAGATGCTTGGTAAACTTGTGTGAAGAGAGACAAAAATTACATTACAAAAATACAGAAACGGACGAAATTAAATAAACCTTTTTCTAATTCAGCTACAGTTGTAGGATCTTTTGGGATAGTCATCACTATTATAGACTTTATTAACTGTCACATGTCAAAAGATATTGGTCAGAAGATTATGTCACAATTCGTTAGAAAAAAAATGTGGAGACGTAAAAAGAATAGAAAGGATAATGTTCGATCTATTGCTACAGTAAATCCCTTAATCAGAATAAATGAAAAAGTAATCAACAATGTTCTAATGATACTGATGTCACTGTTTCTATCAAATTCACAGAATAAAAATAGTTAATCAAGATATTCACACTTGGTGATGCAGATATTCTTATTCTTCAAACTGCCTTAGAGAAATCCGTTGGAATTTCAGCGTCTATCGTCAACCAAGGTTTTTAATCCCATGGCACTAGCGGTCGGAAATATCGATCAAAATAAATATCGATTCTATATTGTTGCAAAGAAAAAAATTTCGATAAAATATCGATATATCGATACATGATTTTATTTATTTGATTTTAAATTTTGCCAGAAACAAAGTTTTTCGTTGCAAATTTCTACTTTTCATGATTGCTTTTTTGTAAGGTGACTACTTTTTCAACTGAAATGGATCTATTACAAAAAAAAAAGTTATATTTTCGCTTAATTGGTGCAGTAATTTTAAGAAAAATTTAGATAATTTTCAATAGTTTTTAAGTGTATAGAAAATATTGAATATTGGTGCTGTTTTACTGTCTCTCAGCCAAGTTCAAACATTAGTTTTAAAGTTTTTGAAAAGGGAATAAATAAAATTAAAAAAAAAAACATGGAACTACAAAACGATCATCAAAAAACTAAAAATATTTGAAAATATTGATATATCGGTGACTTTTATCGATATTTTTAATATCGATATTTTTTTAGAAATATCGATAAAAATATCGACGTATCGATATATCGCCGACCTCTACATGGCACCCAAGGCACATCTTAATCATAATGTTTGCACTTGCCACAGAGGAGAAACTTATATTGCTATTGAAGCCGAAAATACGACGTGTTATAATACAAATTTATCACTCAAAATGCTTCAGTCGCAACATCCAAAGGTTAAAAACTACATTATACTTGTCCATGGATGCAATATCAGTGGATGCAATACTACAAGTACAATCCATAAAAAAGGGGGGGAAAAAACAGTTTTCAGTTGTTTCAAACTCATAGCACATTAATGGACTGAATCAGAATATTCTCCAAATTGAATGCCTACCGGAAAGATGCTGGGGAGCGTTTTTTTTTTATTCTTACGTATGAAACAAGGGATCGTAACCTTGACCAACTTCGTCACAGTGTTCTAGAGGTCACTCCGGAAGAAGATTCTGCCAGATTGAAATCCTTAACCTTCCACTTCCACAAGTGCAGCTCAACACTCATATAGAGTGTACAGTACCCCCCAAAAAAATTCAGAACGATGGCTATATCTTGTGCTCTGATTGTTGAAATAAAAAACAAAAGGTACCGTTTTAAATCGTGGAAGGTTTTTAATAATTACATGTAGTTTTTTTTTTTTTTTTTTTTTTTTCATGAGGGGTCATCTACATATTAAAACAGAACCAAACTTTAAAAAGTTCAATAGCAACCTCATAATATCATCCCATATTTGGATTCAGCATCCAAAAAAATGTCGAAATACAATTATTCGTAATTTTCTAATGAATGGTTTGTAATTTAAATGATAAAAAGAAAATGATAAATTAATGTTAAATAAAAAAGTTGGTTTTTTGGCCATAAACACTTAAATAATTAATATATTTCAGTAATTTTTTTTTTTCAAAAGATAGTTTGTGAATGGCCAAACATAAATAGCAATCAATTTTTGCATCAATTTCGTTTTTAATAATTAATTATTAATAAATAAAACAATTTAATTTTTTTTTAATAGAAACATATATTTTTTTTTTTTTGCTTTCATTAGATTTACCATGGTCAACCCCCCTCCCCCAATTTTTTTCTTTCTATTTTAACTTTTAATTCTCGATTTTTTATCGAAAATGTAAAAAACGCTCACTTTAAGGGACCGTATAGTAGATGACTTTTGAAAACTATCAAAGATTAATTCAAGGTAAACTAGAGGTGTGGAAAATCGCACAACGTTTAATTATCGTAAAATGGGAACAATAGGAACAGCGGAGTGAATCGGAACACAATTTATTGAAATTACAAAAAATATATATTATTTTATACAAATAAAGCAGTTATATATATATATATATATATATATATATATATATATATATATATATATATATATATATATATATATATATATATATATATATATATATATAATTTTAATCAGTCTAACGTGTTTGGAATCGTGGAACATATGTTTTGCGTGGTTTTCAAAAGTGTCCTTTTTTTTTTTTTAAATTCTGAAACAGCGTGCACACAATCCAGTGAGTTTCATCCTCTCCAAAACTTATCCCGTAATTACTAACATTTACCTTTTATAGACTTAACTAATATATTTTTAGATAAGTAACGATCAAGTTACATTTGTGTTTAAAGTGAAATGTTTCTGTAAAATAATCACGCTTTGCTGAATACTGTTTACTAATGCCTACATTTTATATTTATTAATTTTATAATTATCAGTAGTATACGTTATACTTCTGCAATTACAGTTTTTGATATTTTATTAATTTCGTGTGAAGAATTCACATCTTTAATGTTGTAAATAAATCTATGCAATTTTAGAATATTTGTATTTTATAACGTCGTGAAACGCCTCACTGACCGTTCGATTTCTCCCGCTGTGAAGTAGAATCTTAAAAATAACTTTTCGTTTTATGGAAATTCACCCTGAAGATCGGTCAAAAAATGGTCGAAACATTTTCGCTCATAAGTGACGTGTATTTCAACATAATGCATTGAAATTTGGTGTATAGAGTAAATGATGTATTCTAAATCGAATGAAATGATACAAAATAAGGGTTCGTATTGAAATTTTTGAAGATAGCGTTACTTTTACTTAGTAAACGGTCCCTCAAGAACAAAAAATTGCATCAGATATATAGAAAATCGTAAGCAAAATATTTTGGGGCAAACCATAAGATTCTATGATAATTAGAACCGAAGATATAGCCATCATTCTGATATATTTTTTTTTTTTTTTTTTTTTTTGGTACTGTACAACCAAATAAAGAAATGACTAGTTATCACCTACTTCCAGAAGATTGGGATTGGTAAAAAAAAAAATCTATAACCTGCCACTGATGCAATACTAAAACTGATTACTTGTACTTGTAAAGGATATTGTTCAACCCAACAGTGCGGTTGCATCAAAAATGGTGTGCGTTGTTCTGCTTTCTGCAAAAACTGTGAAGGAATGACCAACAGTAATTCTGAAATGGATGACTTTGACAATGATGATCTTGGACAGTTTTGCATCCATGATGAAATAAACTCAGAAACTGACTCTGATGTTGATAGTTTATGTGTGTAAGATGATACAAATTAATAATTCTTTGTAAATTAAAGCCATTTTGTACAATAAAATTTATGATGGTGTTTTATGTGGATTTTTGAATATTTTACGCATAAAACCCATTATATCTTAAAAATTAGTGTTCTGATCTATCTGAAAGTTATTTCATTCGATTCAGTACAAAAAATGCATAAAACATGATACATCACTCGACCAATAACGAAAAGTTTAATTTTGGAGAGAATTTACCCCCCCCCCCCCCACCACTCCTCAAGAACAATGATCCACCCCTTTCAATTTTGGGGACTCATCGGATCTTGTATTCTACTGTCTAAAAGGTGTAATTACCGAAGTTTCAAGAATGAACGAATTTTGTTTTTCAAATAAAGTATTTTTCCTGTACTATAATAACTTATAATCTAGATCTCCTACCTCAACATTTCTATTCAATATACTACTAGCAATGTTCTCATGAAAAAAGACATTCCACCCATTACGAGAGTGCGAAATCAAGAAGGATCTTCAATTCTACTCTTCACATGTTAACTAAGATAACATTTTAATGCCATACAAAATCCAACCAACTCAGCAAGAGTATTGAAAAGCTACCGGTTAATCGATAAAACCTAAGCTTATTTCTCTAGTTAAATTAAGAAAGGAACTTTTAATTAAATTAAGAAACTGTGGAAGATTTTAAACAAATCTCATGCAGCGAAGAAAATTGTATTCATAAATTGAAACAAGGACATCTCCAAGATCTGTCCCGCTAACTGCTTCTTTTACAATCAAGCGTAAGACTAATGATAGCCGTAATATTTTTCGTGATTCAAACCATATTTTAACTCCGAGCCTATTAGTTTTTAAAAAAATTAATCATTGAAATTTTAGAATATTTAACCCCATCGTAGATTTCAGCATTTACGCAATTGAAAATACCTTAAATTCATTTCCGACCATATTCTTATACAAAAAAAAATCCACTTCAAATAAATTCAAACCATTTTTCAAACTAAATCCCTCATTTCCCAATCTCCAGTTCAACCCATCCCAACTCAACAAGACAGCAAATCAGCAACAAAAGTCCGCTAACTAGGTGATACCGGCAACAAAAAGTCACTTCTAAAATCAGCAAACGCTTTCTTCCGTGCAATCCCCGTAATTAAATCAAGTGATTGCAGCAGTCTTGCAAGCCCCTCGCGAAACACAAAGAAGATTGCACTCAACAAGCAAGAGGTACTTCTCATTTGGAAGCACGGTTCCTCAAGACGCTGCTCCTTTTGACTTGAATAATGATGCCCTAACGACGCTCCTACAGAGCTTCTTCCAGATACATTTTTACTTCTGCTTCATTCAGTATTTTAATGACAAGAGTCGGGAAGGTTTATATGGATAAACAGCGAAAGGGACATTTTATTTTCGGTTTTTCAGGAGAAATATCATCGTTAGTCGTAATGAGATAGCTAAAGTAAAAATTACGACCCGGTTATGTAGCCATGGCTCGCTCTTCCTCTCTCATAGTTTAAGTGTAATTGTTAAGGTTTGTTCTTAGTGATAAATTTGGGGATCCTTGTTAGAGAGATGTACGGCTAGTATTGGCTCATTGGGAGTCCACTTGGCTTTGTTATACTATATTTTGGCGGTTTTTTTTTACAGATGAATTTGTGGTGGGAATGGCTTGGAATTTTTGAAGTAATGATACGATTTCTTTGAGAAATTTGTAAGAAAGTAAAAAATTATTATGTATATTTGCCACTTACTATAAATATATTTGACACTTACTGAAGGATGTAATGGTCATAAATATGAAGTTCAGAATGACAGGAAGAATTTATTTTTAAAAACTTTGGTAGTTTGAAAGAAAAATGCATACTCGGTAGCACTCTTTTTTTTGTTTGTAAATAGTGATGTTTTCCAGCAATTTAAAAGCTTGAAAATAAGATAATTCGAGGGAATTTATTAAGAAATAGCGATATAAAGGTGACAAGCAAAGTAATAATTGCTTAGATATTTCATAATGTAAATGATTGTTACGTTTTAAAGAATTCATTACTTATGAAAAGGTTTCCCATTTTCTAATTTAATCAATTAGATAAGCGTATTTTGTAAGTTTAATTAGTTATGATTTGAAGCCATCCATATCAAAATTAAATTGTGGAAAAATATAATAATATTCTTTTTGTTTTGGACCACCCTCCCAAATCTAAAAAGAAATTGTTATACTATTTTCTAAACTTATCCACAGTTATAAATAATGAAGAAAAAAGTCATACAATTCATTATTGTTATTTTCTAAATTATTAATTTTTACTCAGAAAAGTATTTTACGTATTTCAAACAGTGAGTAAAAAAATGTCTTTTTTTTTTAATTTCTGAACTTCACCGATTCAGCAAAATATTATACAAGGTTATTATACGTTTTAAAAACAAAAGTCAAAACTACTTAAGATAAAATCACTTTCATATACCCAAAGTTATATACATGTCTCTGAAGTATTCCACAATTTGAAACAATATCCAAAACAAAACATTTCACTACACCGAATAATAATAAAAACCATATTTTGATTAAACAAACTACACAACACTGAATCAAAGAATAATAAAAATGATTTTCATATTCAGAACGAGGAAACCGAAATTTCTCTTGATGAAATACTTTCACTTTCATTCCAAATTGCAATCCCTCATATCGTCATTTTCCCAGGAAGTGAAAAAAATATATATATATTTCGAGCGTGTAAAGAAATTTTCAATCTTGGAACAACAACTCAACTCTACATCATATTTTTATTTTGTTCCTGCCTCTCGTAGCATAAACAGAAAAACAATTCCAAATGTTTTTATATTCTTTTCTCCTCTTCATAGCATATTTTCACTTAGTGCTTATGCCTCCATTTCTTGTATGAGAGAACGCATTCCTTCAGACCATACGTTATGATATTTAACTGTGCCGCGGTCTTGAAATTATCACTATGGGATCTAGGTTATAAATTTGAATCAGTACTCTTACGATTAAATTTTTTATGGTTTTATATATTCTTCTATTACAATACTGGAAAGAAAATGCAATGTTTTTAAACTAGAAACCGTTGGATTGTTTTATTCTTAGCAGCGACATATTTAAATTTTGTTCAGTCAGTTATGTTAATATGTACAAGGATTTTCAATTTATACTAATTTTTGATGATACCAATTATTCATATACCGATTATACTAATTTTTGATGATACCAATTATTCATATACCGATTATACTAATTTTTGATGATACCAATTATTCATATACCGATTATACTAATTTTTGATGATATAACAAAAGTCAAGTATGAATATTCTAAAACATGCCGTCAAAATACTTAAAACAAAAAGATAATTCTATAATTATTTAAATTGATAACAAAATAACTTTTCCTTTTTTTTTACTTTCAATTATCTATATGTTTACATAGTGTAATGAAATTATAGCATTCAGTAAAAAAAATCGATTTTTTTTGCATTCCTGCTTGTTTTGGAACACCCTGATTTCAAAAATAGAAATGTTTTAGAAAATATGTATGTCTGTGTGTACGTGGTCGGCATAACTCCAGAACAAATTAACCTGCAACGTTCATAGTTGGTGTTCGTTTGGTTTTCATCAAAATCTTGTATGCGCATAAGGTTAAAATCATAAAAAAAATCATGAAAAATTCATGTTTTTCAGAAATTGCTAAAGAACGGCTCTAACGAATTTTATTAAAATCTCTGTGCTAATGCCACTTAAGGTGCTCTTATCGTATCCATCTTCGAAATTTCCGTAGAAGTGCGATAAAAGGATAAAAAGTTTTAAAAAAATGTCTTTAATACAGCTCTCTGTCCTTGCGCATCGTCCATCAGCGAATGATTTTTTTCTGTTTCACGCATAAGAAAGAACAATGTAATGTCGACTGGACAACATCGCCAATTTCATTACCTTGGCATGTTTTTATTTCTTCTTTGCTCATGTAAAAATTATTGCCAGAAATATCGTCAAAATTACCATTTTCATTTAAATAAGTGAAAATATGAAAAATGGTAAATAACAATAACAGCATAAATTTTAATGCAATGATCAATATTATAATGTAATTGAAAGTTGTGCGATGTTCCTCACCTCTAGTTTCTTTTGGTCATTGTTAATTTAAACTGGAAGACAACTAAAAGACAACATTTTAGAAATTATCGAGTTTTCCATTTTTGAATACTTATTAGTTTGTTTGAGTTGTAAATTAAGATATAAATTTCTACATGCCAATCAAAATTGAAATCTTATTCACATGTTCATTTCCCTTTTCTACATATACATATGTATATAGTCGTATATCTATATGTAAATAGTCGTATCAAATACTGGAATCAGATTCATCAAGTAGTTTACCCAAGTTCTACTGAAAAGTCTAATAAAAACCTCCATAAGTTTGTAAATGTGCCAATCAAAACTCCTAATATTCATAAAACGGTCTAGTGGTTAGCGTGCTAGCTTCTAGACCACGAGGTTGCGGGTTCGAGTCCCGTGTTAGGCATGGGTGTTTGTAAATGTATGTTGGCTTGTCTAATGACGAATGTTTCGGCACATTATAGCCCTCATGTTGCTGACGGCGCCAGATAATCTGAAAACAACCAACCAACCTGATATTCATAATATATACATAAGTTTGGATTATATCCTTTTCTATGAGAAAAATTGCTCGGACAAGATATCAGTGTTAACTGAAGGAAATATTAAACCGCTTATAGTTTAATTTGACTTCCCTTAAGCATAGCGCCCACTAAAATTGTTTCCCCGTACAATATTTTTTCCAAATAAAGAGTGATGTAGTACTGTGATGTACTTAATACCTCGTGCGAATATTCCAAGGTGTAAGACTGAAATCGATCCCTAGGCATCTACTATGCTAAGCTAAACTATATCCATTTCACAAAAGCGTCCTCTCATACCCGAGCAAAATTTCATTTTTTCTATGCACCTCAGGGTTTACCTCACTGAGCCTCGGTATGGAAGATGACGATTAAAACCTGTGACATGAGTCAAGTTGATAATGTACCACAGGGAAGTTCCAAGCATTTAACTGTCCTTGACTATGGCAAAGTTAATTGTATAAATCCTAATGATTTCAAAGTACAATTGGGTCAATTGTATAACATAGTACAGCTGCAATAATTCTATATTATAGTACAATTGCAACAATTGTATAGTACAGTAAAATTGCAACAATTGTACAGTACAGTAAAATTGCAACAATTGTACAGTATAGTAAAATTGCAACAATTGTATAGTATAGTAAAATTGTAACAATCGTATAGTATAGTAAAATTGTAACAATTGTATAGTATAGTAAAATTGCAACAATTGTATAGTATAGTAAAACTGCAACAATTGTATAATATAGTACAATTGCACCAACTTTATAATAAAGTTAATTGTAAGTTTGTACGAAATGAAACAAATACTAAGAAAAATTCGGATGATAGGATCGTTACAAAAAACTTTCTGGAGGTGTTTAAAGATCGTTATGGTTTTAATTCTATTTCAGGATTTATGTGATAGCATGCGCCATATTTGCATTATGAGTATAACTAATTTCATTAACATTTCTGTTTCATTCTAAATCTTTGCCATTTTTCATCGCGTGTTAACAAATTCTGACGTCACACAATTTCATTTCCAACTCTTTTACTGTACTCCTACAACGTACATCACCAGTCCCAAGCACTTATGAAAAAACCTATTCTTCATCCAAGTCAGTGTAAAAAAGATAACTAGCTTTAAGCGGTTTTGCAAAATTAATTAGAAACCGAAAAGAGGGGTGAAAAACTTTTACAGAATAAGTTACTTTTGTGGGCAAATCGCTCGAAATCACGCACCTTGGCATGTTCCTGGTGATTGAAATCATCTCCAAAGGATATGAATGAAAGGACGTCAAAGCTTCCCTCGTTAATATCTTCCAGCCTTCATTTTCATAAAAGATTCCCTTTAAATCCCCTATCGAGGAAAAGGATTTCTGCACGTCATTAAAGATACGTGTTGGAAGGACAGGACAAAGATTACCGTCGGCTGACTTGTAATTGAAATTGATTCTTCTCTGTGCGAAGAGCGATGATGGTAAGTTACTGAAACATGGTGGTATCTAGTTATGATCTTCGTGGTTGGATGGTTATGAAGTCGTCACATAAAACGGTTGTAATTAATTCAATTTCGTTCGGGGAAATTGCTTTCATTCAGGTTACTTTCGTTTAGGGTCCTTCTGGTAATCTAACTCCGTCATCAAGTAGGGGAATGGTGGAATTTCATAAGTGGTAAGGATGGTGTTCGATTCTTTTCTGTGAGGTTTTATACCTTGCAATAAAGTTCTGCTCACGCTTAATACTGGGAAAAAATTTAGATAATAAAGACTCTATAACTCAGAACTGCTATGTCTTTTTTCCTGTTGAGGTTGGATAAATAAGGACTTCTCTATCCATGAAATCCAAGACCTGAATTACGGATACAGCACAATGCTTTGTATGTAAACGTTTTATTGAAACATATTTTAACCCTTGGTTAGTCGCCTGGTTGACAAATGTCCCCCACAATCTCAATTTCTCAATAGATGGCTGCACAAGATCAAAGCTTTCTTTAAAAAAATTCAAAATATTTTTTTAATATTTTTCCAATTTTACTTTATTCTATAATAATGTTGTGTTTTTGATTAAAATACCAACTTACTTTGATATTTGGTGACGAATTTAGTGGTATGCACGAAAATTTGAATTTTGGGGACATTTGTCCTCCACGCGACTAACCGTAAGTCAAAAAATCGCGCACCTAACCAAGGGTTGGCTTTCACTCTACCGTAATGGAGACCGAAATTTATACAAGCACTGTTATCGTATGTCTGTCTAAATTAAACAGTCTCAGACAAAATTATAATAGCTACAGACATGCTCTGGATTTAAAATGATTGGTCTGGCGAGACGAGCTCTCATACCGAAATTCAAACGGAAGTGACGACTTTAAGTACCAGAAATGGCCAAAACATAATGGCAATTCCTTACGCTTATATAATAAGTGCTACGGATATGTTGTATATCAACTTGAAGGGCTTGAGAATAGCAGTAGGATTGGATGAAATTGAATTGGAAGAGCTTTAAATTGGAACATGAATGTGCTTCCATATTAACTCTATGAGAAGTTCTAATTTTGATTTGAGGTAGAGATATAACGCCTGAACTAGGATATTCGGTGACAAAGTTTTCTCGCCAAGACAAATTCACCTATTTGGTAACATTTTTGCACATAAAAAAAATCTCCAAATTAACATTTTTGTCGATCTTTGTCATAATTTTAACAATGGGTCTTCAGTCATTAAATATCGTTAATTTGTGCATGCTCTATAACTTAACCTGATACAAGAATAAACGTGTCTAGAAGTGGCCTTTTAAAGACAGTGATAATCGCAAATGAACGAGGCACAAAATATTATACCTAATGTAACTAGTAGAACAACGGGAAAATATAATTTTATCACTTGTATAATAGCGTCATAAGTTAAGAAATCGTAAATTCAAAAACGTTTTAGTGCATATTTTGAAGCTTTTACGTTCGTCCTTTAAAATTAACACCTTCATGTAGTTGATGCTAGCTTAATGACTTTTTAAATCTTTCTCGCGCAGATACAACTGTTGAACTTCACCATCATATCGAAAAAATGACAGAGAACCGCTTAGTAACAATAACTCAATTTGACTAAAAAATAAATGCAGATACCACGTCTGTGTTTAACACGGGTGTTGTAAAGAACTTAAAGAAGACGAGATTCGATGTAGTGCAATGAATGGTCGTCTAATATGACTATGATGAAAAGGCTGACTTAATGAAAGATCGTTGGTCGGATAGAAAATGCTGCCGCACTAAGCACAGGAGATGTAGTATCTGCAAATGAACTCGAAATGTGAAATGATGGTTTAAAATTTAACATCTTCATGTAATTGATGCTAACTTAATGACTTTTTAAATAGTTTTAATATGCACTGCGGAAAAGGATGAAGCCTTTTAGTACGTGACATTGTAAATATTATTTTCTAGCTTTGCTTTTGAAATATATTTTAGTCTAACTGATGACTGTAGGATTAGTGCTCTGCCCTTACATACCAAAGGTACCTGGCTCGAATTTCGGGTTAGGAATAGATGTTTTTTGTAGTTCGGAATCTATGTTAAGCAGTACGACTCGGCCTGTTAGCATTGTGAAAAAAATAGGTCCTTAAACGTACAAAACAACCAACCAAATACCTTTTCATTACTTTCAGAATTTATTTTTGTATTCATTAAAACTTATATGTGGGCTCTGAGAAAGAACAGGACAAATAAAAATGTTTTTTTTAATTTTTCAAACATTTTTTTTTCCCATTTCATTTGTCTTGTTCTTCCTCAGAGGCCACATATAAGTTTGAATGAATACAAAAATAAATAAATGTTTTTAAATTTTTCAAAAAAAAAAAATATATTTTTTTTTTTTTTTTTAATCATTCTAATGTTTTAAAGTTTTATTACAAAAAGTTACATACATTATAAAAAAATGTATTGAAGCTAGTTTTGTAAACCCTAGTTGTAAATCAATTTCAGAACAAACTGAACTTAATGCGTGACCAGTTTATCTTGGAAACTCGCTTAAGACCAAAATTTAAAAGTGGTTCGAAAATTGTGTTCAACGCATAACTAGAAACTACATATACGAAGAGTAGTTTATTAAAAAAAACTTTTTCTTGTTTCACTTTACAAATGAAATATTTATATTTGTTACTAAGAAATTTATTAATCAAACAATGTTTTACTAAAAAGACATAAAGTAATCAAAAATCATTTTAGAAGTCAGGTCAAGAAAAACTATTAAAAGCATAAGCTTTTTCTAAAATAAAAAGTAGTAATATTCAAACCTCTTCATTCAAGGTTTTCGATATTCTTCATTCTGCGATATATTCCTAAGGCTCATCTCTTCCGGAAATCAAAAGATACGTGGAAGGAATGATTACTTTTCAAGTATATCAAAGCCATGATTAAATTTAGGAATGGATTTGACATTACTAGCAATCAGAAATTCTGTACGACAAAAGAAATGTAAGGAAACTAGAAACCAAGTAAATATAAAAAGATAGATATTAAAAAGTTGAAAATTAGGAAAAGAGATTATGATGAGTTCGTTAGCAGAAAATAAATGCAAATATTTTGTGGAATCAAAAAATACCTTACATATCTTTTTGATACTTCTTACATTATATTTACCAATCATCTTTACCATCTATTACCATCTCATTATATTTACCAATCGTGAAATATTGGACAAAGTTATTTTTGAGTTTAATGTTTTACGGAATAGTATTTTGAGTGTAAAGCATTCATCTCTAAAACAAATCAATCCGTGTAAGGCATGGGTGTTTGTAAATGTATGTTGGCTTGTCTAATGACGAATATTTCGGCGCATTATAGCCCTCGTGTTGTTGACGGCGCCAGATAATCTAAAAACAAACAACCAACTAAAACAAATCAACTTATCAATACTAAAAATATAACTTAATTTTTTCTTTACTTTATGGTATCAATCATTAACCCTTTGCCTGTGTCTAGCATGACTGTGGTATGAATCATTAACCTCAGTTCGGGCAACGCAAGTGAGCCAATTTCGGAATGCCCGACATGAGTTCGGGCAAGAGAAAAATCGGTACTTCAATTACGTGAACCCTGAACTCAGTTTGGCAGTATGGCCCTCGTGTTGCCCTTGCGTCGTTAAACCTCAACAAACCAACCAACAAAGGATTTGTGAGATTCAAAGGAATCTGAAGGGACATGGAATTCATGATAACTGATATAAATAAAATATTATTGTATTTGTTTATTATATTTATCTTGAAAATTATGTCATTTGATTTATTTTGCTATAATTGAAGCAAAAATTACTGTAATCCATTGCATTTCTCATATGTGTGAATGCCGACCAAACGGTTTAGTGGTTAGCGTGCTAGCTTCTAGACCGAGAGGTAGCGGGTTCGAGTCCCGTGTTAGGCATGGGTGTTTGTAAATGTATGTTGGCTTGTCTAATGACGAATGTTTCGGCGCATTATAGCCCTCATGTTGCTGACGGCGCCAGATAATCTGAAAACAACCAACCAACCCATACGTGTGAAAATATTAGATATAGCAGTTATTTCGTTTAATTTTTTTTTTTTTTTTTTTTTTTTTTTTTCAAAAATAATCTATTGCTAACATTTGGATGACAATAACAAACAAAATTAAAGAGAAAAAAAATTCTATTTTTGGCACGTTTTTCTCAAATATATTCCACAGGCAAGGGGTTAAATTAAACATTGAACACTTATCTTATTCTGTTAGATTTAAGTATGAGTGATGGATACATTTTTTGTTAAGAGGAAGTCCTAGTAGGTTTATTTCCTATACTCGCTATGTTACAATCTTCTAAACCAGTGTATTCAGAAACTACTTTCTATAAAGCCTTGAAATTTGGTGAGTAAGTGCAAAAAAGATCTCTTAATGAAATGACATAAATTGTTTTCATTTAATGTCTATCCATTATAAATGAAAATTAGAATAATAGAAGACAAAACCAGGAGGACCCATTGCATACGCTTTGACAAAAGGATTTCAAATATTAAATAAAATAAATTAGATGCAATTTTCAAGTTTCTAATTTATGTCATTTCCTTAAGTGATCAATTTCGTACCTACTCATCAAATTTCAAGGTTTTATACAAAGTAGTTTCTAAATGCACTGGACTAGACGATTGTTACATAGCGAGCATAGGGATTGATCTTTACTAGGACTGACTCTTAAAAATATTTATGAAGTCCCTGTCATTTAATGACTTTCTTTAATTACTAGAGCCTACGTACTCTGGTTTAGTTAGCAAATAAAGTAACTTCTTCAGTTCGAGAAAAAAAATATTTCAACTGTACGATTTTATCTAATAAACATACAGATATATAGAAAGACGCATCCAAAGCCGTTTTAATATTATTAGATAACGTTAAAGGATGTAACCCATTTCCATGGTAAGCGAAGACATTGCTTGAATTCCTTACATTTCCAAACAGCATTTACCCACCTGATGTCTGTGTGGTTAGCGCTCTGACCTCGCATGCCAAAGGTGCCGTATTCGAGCTTCGGATTAAGCATGGATGTTCGTTATGTTTCGAAATTCACATTAAGCATTTGATCTCAACCTGATTATCCGTCGTTGTGCATAAAAAAAAAAAAAAGCTCGTTGAGCATACAGACCAAACATCATTTACAGTTAAATAGATATCATGCAGGAGATGTAAGGAAAACGTGTTGAAATTGTGATCATTTTATAGCTCATCTTTATAAAGGAATGTTCTATTGAATTTTTTTAAGGAATTATTAAAGTTTTAATTGTTTTCTCTAACTAATTAAACACAAAAATTAACTATCTCTACAAATTAATACTTCAAGATATTTTTCTCATATACAAAATTTGCAGATGATGTACAGATTTCATTTTTTGTAAACTTTATAAAATCTCTTTAAACTCGAATTTCTAGATTGAAAACAAATAAAAACCTTTCAATGATGAGCTGCTTATCTTCATCTTAAATAAATATAACCCATGAAAGCAAGTTTTTAATATAAATCCCTTATACGCATTGCCAATTTTCATATTTATTAACATAGCGCCTATTCTGTAAACAGAGTGTGTTTTAGTGTTTGAATCTAATTCTAACAATCAAAAATATTTCTATCAGCAAAATAAGCGGCAAACTAAGTTTCAAAATTTATTTATTAAAAATGAACGTGAATTTATGCACTCACATTCAAATATCTTTTATTTACACTGATTAAAACAATTTTATTATTTATTTATTGAAAAATTTTGGCAACAGGAAAGAGTTTCTTCAATGGTCGGTTAAGTACCATTTTAGCGTGATTTAATGACGGCAAGTTGGTTTATTAGTATTCCGTAAAAGCGATCTTTTAGTGACAATTACAGTCCCGAAATTTGATAGAATGCATTGTCCTCAACATCGAATCTATCTGCCAAGTTTCGGCCTGATTGGATGATGGCGCAGATTTACCCACCATCAACAAATATACCCAGAAACACAGACACAAAATCGAAGTTAATATAAAGATTTTTTTTTTTTTTTTTTTAAATAATACTTTACACTATAGTGACACATAATGAGTAATACACATCCAACTAACTTTACTTTCAAAATCCATTTTTTATTCATTTTACAATCCACCCATAAATCATCCTTAAACAACATATACAAATACTAGCCAGAGCAATTACCCTTCACCTCTAGCTACCCATAAAAATACAACTTAAACAAACTTTCCGAAAAGAGGTTATACTCCTTGAGTTAATCTCCTCGATCTACCCCTACACCTATCTAGTGTTCCCCGAATGTTTGTTTAGTAACCTGAATATCCTAAATTCAATTAAGTAGGAAAGGATTTACAATGTGAGGTGAATAGCTAAAAAATTACCGAACACGCACTAGAAAAACATTACGGAGGCAAAAGTGGTGACCCTAAAAACAAACACGCAAAAACTATCGACAAACACTTATCTATGGAAAAAGAGGATACTAAATTATGGTTTGTTTATGCCTCCATTTTTTGTAGCAAGAACGGATTAAGAGTATTAAGTGCTCTAATGATTTTTCGGAGCACGTTTTCAGAATACTGCTCTTTCAAGGGTTTAAAAGTTGGTAGAAAAAACCTTTTTGTTTTGTCTTTGTTGGAAAATCTATTGCAAAGTAAACTCTAGTAGGCTTGTGCGAGGCTGTGCATTTAAGATAGCTTTGAGGAATTACTTTTCTGGAAATCCATCATAGTTAGATATTTTATTCAATTGTCCATTTTCTCTTTTCTATTGTGCTGCCATCTACTGTATACTATCATAACTTTTTCCTATTTCTGCTTTTATTAACTGCAATTTCCAATTAAACAAGGTAATGTGCAATTGTAAATTAACTATTGTCGTACGACCAGGTGTAGGTTTTCATCTTGACCCAAAGCCTATCAAACGGTATAGTGGTTAGCGTGCTAGCTTCTAGACCGCGAGGTTGGGTTCGAGTCCCTTGTAAGGCATGGGTGTTTGTAAATGTATGTTGGCTTGCCTAATGATGAATGTTTCGGCGCATTATAGCCCTCGTGTTGCTGACGGCGCCAGATAATCTGAAAACAACCAACCAACCATTTTGATCCAAAGAGGACTCTTGGGAGGCCTTTTCCAGGTTTAAATCTGCCGCATGATAGATGGACTTACCAGAAAGATAGAATCACCGATTATCGGAGTGAATAAATAGTATAGAAGGAACTGTGATTACCAGTTTCGTATTTTTTTTCTAGTTTCCTGAATCTGTAGTCACGCCGTAAAAAGAGGTGTTTTAAGAATGATTATTAAACTTTTAGCCATGTCATAAGAAGGCATGTTTCTTTCGCTGTTTTAAGCTTCCAGGACACTTTGCCTAAACAGCCAGTCATCACCCAAAATTGTGGAGTGACCGTCTATGTTGAGGACATGAGCTAAAAAAATTTTCTGTGAGTTCATTTTCGTGTTTCTCACTGCCTTTCTTGTGTTAGGTTGGCCATTTGAATAGTTTATATGTTTGTTTATATTGTGATTGATTTATTTTGTACACCTATTACAATGAAGTATTAAAAGTTTAATGTTTAGCTATTTTAAATAGTTGTATTTAATCAAATTCTATTACACTGGCTTTCTGTCGTTTGAATTATAACAAATAAACTTCAGGGAAGTATCACTAGCCTTAAGTTCTCGTCGTCGTGGGTTGGTGCCTGAATGGTTTTCGAATCTTTTTAACTCTTCCCGACATCTCCCCATGACAACTATATTACTAACTGTGCAGTTGTAACTTAACTATATAATAACGCATACTTTCAAATTAATATATCATGCAACAATTTCGGTTTCGTATAAAAAAAAGTGCTACAGAAAAAAAAAAAAAAAAAAAAAAAAAAAAATTGGAAATAGTAACATGTGCGAAGTAGGAATAAACATTTTCTGTAATTAACATAGTATTCTAAGTCAATTTTCATTGCAATAATGTTAATTTGTTGCAACTTGTTACCTTTTGAATAGCGATATATAAATGATTGAATTGTTTAAATGACTTAGTGAGTGATATCAACTATCACTGCCCATTGTTTCGTCCATTTATAAGTACGAAAAAAACTAACACTCGTATAGTGCTTAACTGGATCGTACAATAATATGAGAATAATGTTTTTTGTTACCAGTAATACTCACAATATAGTTATTTATTTTCATATATATTCCTTCTTTCTAAGAATCTACGGTGATTTTTAAACAATTCAACTTGTGAATTTAACCTTTAGCTAGATGCTTTCACTGGAGTCGAGTTGATGCCAAAAATGTCAAAAGTATGGGAATAAACAACACAAATTTGTAGATAACACAACCAAACCCACTAAATTTTCGATGGAGTGAGCAACTTTTCCAATTCCCTTCGCACATCTCCCCTCCCCCCCCCCCCCCCGCACACCATAATCAGAGGCATTAGATGCTTTTGAGAGAAACAATAAAAATAGAAATATAAAAAATACTCAATCTCTATGGTTAAAATTTGGTCATGTACTAGTGTTCACACATCACTTGCTATAATCATACACTAGTACTCGCTGGTGATTGGACGCATCAGTGCTTACTGGGGTTTCGATAAGAACATTGATATAAGCTAATAGTAAATATTCGTCCAGTATTTTATACAGTTGAACTATTTTTTCCATTGGCTAAACCGGATCGTGCAAGAAATATTGAACACAAATTAGTTTTTTAAATTCCCTATTTTAACTTTGATTTTGTGTGTGGGAGGGGGAGGGGGTGGGGGTGGCTGTATATGTCTAAAGAGGCCTAACTCTAACTATCTTGCCACCATCCAATCGAACCGAAACTTGTCAGATAGATTCTATGACAATACATTCTATCAAATTTTGGAGGCTGTCACTGTTTCTAAAAGATCGCTTTTATGGTGTACTAATAAACCAACTTGCTGTCATCCAATCAAGCTAAAATAGCATTTTATCGATCGTTGAAGAAACTATTTCTTGTTGCCAAAACTGTTTTAATAAATAAATAATAAAATTATTTTAATAAGAATAAATAAAAGATATTTGAATGGGAATTCATAAATTCACATTCATTTTTAATGAATAAATTTTGAAAAGTAGTTTACCCGATATTTTGTTGATAAAAACGGCTCCGGCGTTATGTTAATGAATATAAAAACTATCAATGCATATAAGGGATGTATATTTTGAAAAAAATCTTTTTATGGGTTATATTATTTATTCTAATCCAACAAAACTTTATCACCAAATTCAAGCAACAACAAAAAACTATTTGGGATCTTTCCACCTTCCTTAGTATTGTGATTTTTGTTTTGCCTAGTAGCCACGCAAGTAGTTAGATAAGAAATGTTTTTTTTTTCCTTTTTTTTTTTTCCTAATATTCTTTTTGCAAAACAAATTCCTAAACTCTATCTCATTATGTATCCCTTTAATTTATTATACACAAACCCGGTATAATTGAAGAACAAGAGTACAAATTATATAGATGTAACAACCTTTAAAGAGAAATTACGCACAAATGTGTTCCATTAATTGAATGTCTACCGCCACTTCCTTATATATTTTACCTTCCCCATTACCTTACCTATCATTATACTAAGCCTACTTTCAAAATACTATATCTTATATTGTAGTATACATTTATTCGATGCAGCAACATAAAAGATAATTATAACTATACTTATAATAGCCATTAATTGTTCGTGTCTTAGACAATAAAAGTGATGTTACGTTCAATATAATGGAATTAATGACTCCCGGTTTATTGATTGACCCCTTTATTACATTGACCACGTAAAGAGCATAATATATGAAAATAGAAAAAATTAAAGCGGTGCGTTGTTCTATTGGATACCATTTAATCAAAGTTTATCTTACCGTAGAAGGCAAGAAAAATTGTCAATGTAAATTATTACACTGGTGTTCAAAAGTTAAGCATAATTGATAATTATGTGAATAAAAAAGGAACTGTACATCAGAATGGTGGGAAGCGTGATATGCGAATGTAAAATGGTTATAAAATAAGGAAGCAAATCAAAAGAACGATAATAATTAATTTTATTATCCAAAGTAGCAGTTTGAAAGAAACTGAGAATAGCAAGGGTTCACACTTTAAAGAAAAAATGAAAGAAAACATTAAATAACATACTGATGCTGCAGTTTAATAAGGCGTGTGGTCACCTCTGACAGCTAGACACGCTGCACAGCGATTTACCATACTTACTATGAGATTATGAATGAGTTGTGGGCTCAAATGGTTCCAAGCTTCTTGGAGAGTTCTCTTCAGTTCTGTAACGGAGCTTGGTGGGTACGAAAGGGCTGCAATTTGTCTCCCATACATGCTCGATAGGATTTAAATCAGGGGAGTTGGCAGGCCACGACATGCGCTGGATGTTTTCCGTTTCAAGGAAGTCATCAACCAGCACCGCTCGGTGACATGGAGCATTATCATCCATGAATATGAAGTTAGGACCGACAGCACCTCGAAACAAGCGAGCATAAGGCTCAAGAACTTCGTCTCTGTATCTTTGACCAGTCACAGACCCCGTGTCAAAGAAATGGAGGTCTGTGTGGCCGTCCATTATGATGCCTGCCCATACCATTACTCCCCTTGATGGAAAATGATGTCTTTCCGATATGTTTCTTGGTTCAAAACGTGTTCCACGTTCTCTCCATATCGTTACCCGACGAGAATCACTACTCAGACTAAACCGGAACTCGTCATTGAACATCACATTGGCCCACTCTCCCACACTCCAATGTTGATGTTTCAAACTCCAGTTCAAACGAGCACGTTTCTGAGCAGACGTGAGGGGAATGCAAACTGCTGGTCTTCTGGCATACAGGCCAGCATGATTGAGTCTCCTGTAAACAGTTTGTCTCGAAATTCGTATTCCTGTGGTGACTGTGAGCGCCGAACCCAGTGATGTGGCAGTACTGCCCCTCTGACGTCGCGCACTTATTACCAGATTTCGGTCTTGGCGAGGGGTTGTGACTCTTGGTCGACCTGATACTGGTCGTCGGGTAACATCTCCCGTTCTTTGAAACCTCTGCCACAGTCTTGAGATCACAGACTGGTTCACATTCAGAATTTGAGACTCTTCGGTTTGTGATCGTCCGGATTCCAGCATTCCAACGATTCTTCCTTTCGCAAACATGTCCAATTGGCGTCTTTGTGCCATCATTCACCTTGTTTGATGGTTAACAATGCTCTTTCGCACAGCAGTTGCCCGAAAATTGTCTGAACTGCCTGTGCTGCGTGAATCGGTTTCTCTGCGTTCCGACATGCGCAGGTGTTTCACGCAGGACATAGTCGACTGAAAAGTTTTGCATAAACCCAATGTTTCTTCTTCACCCAATTAATATCCGCAAGAAATTTTGAATAATTTTACGAATATTTACTCCATGTTTTTCGCATTTTACAATTTATGCTTAACTTTTGGACACCAGTGTAATATAAATTTGGATGATTATACTAATAATTAAATGTGGAATATTGATTTAAAATCTTTAAAACTGATCAGGTAAATAGCTTGAAATAAAACTTATTTTAAAATTTAAAGTGAAGGCAATGTTAAACTGAATAGTTCTCAATGAAATTGTGTATAAAAAAAACATTGGCTATATCAATTTTTCGTATAAGTTTTAATAATACTTCAATTATCTAAGCTATTTGAAATTTTTTTAGGGAGATTCTTCAGCTGCATTTCAAAAATAAATCAGCCGTAAATAAAATAAAAACCAAATTAGTTATTCAATATTTTTCTCCCAGAATATATACAATGTTGTAATATTTTATTTTTTTTCTATTTAAATAAAAATTCGTAAGTATTCGGTTAAATTAATATAATGTCAAACTAGTTATAGAAATTAAAAGGAAAATACATTATTCATATTTTGAAATTGAAGATAAATTTTCTTTTTTAATTTCATATATTTAAGTTTTATATAAAAAATGACTTTTGTACAAATAACGTTCAATTAAGAAATATTTCCAAAAGTTAGTGTAGAATGAACACTTATTTTCATAAGTTTAATTTCGTATAAAATATTACCTAAAAGGATATGCTTTTAAGTAAAGATTTATCGAAAACTGAAATAATTTATTAAATAATTAAAATCAATAAAATATTAAATCAAAATAGTATTATTAATATTATATACTTAACTAGAAGTAATAATATTTACAATTATATTTAAATAAGTATTGAGCTAATTATTTCTCACTATAGTTTTAGGGTACACAGATAATATGTGAAATAACGTGGGTAAAAATACACTTTGGTGATACAGTCATTCAGGGTAACTTTGAGCCATAGGATATAACTTTGCGCCACCTCCTAGTTTTCAGTATTTTTGGTTTTAAAGAGCTGCTAATGATCCACTGCTGAAAAATGTTGGCAAGATTGTGAAATTGGATTTTTGCTCTGGTAGTTTAGAAAATGAGTTGGCAAAATAGAACATAATTTATTTGGCCATTCAATTGTTTTTCTGAAGTACTGTTTGCAAGTTCAATTTTAATGCTTATTTGAAGTTGATGAAAATCAACTAATTTATGCAAGTAAACATCAACTTACCACTTTATCAGTTATATAATTTTCTGAAAATAGTGAAATTGTTGGTAGCTGATGGTTATTTATTTACTAACATTTGGTGAAAACCAATCCGATATCATTTTACCACATATTCAGTGTAACTTTGAGCTTATTCAAAGTTAGGCTGTAGACAGTGTGTAATGTATTCACTGCTCATATAATTCATATTTTATTTCAATTTATTTTTGGTGTTTTGCTTTTAAATACATTTATATACATACAAATGCAATTTAATTTATGGAATCTTTCCTTGTATGCGAAATTCGATAAAATGAAAATATTGAGAGTGAATTCAAGAAGTAACTAAAAATATTAGAAATAATGATCTAGCAGTCATTCACAGGACTAAAAAAAATCTGCCTACCTGTGATGGCTGTAAAAAGCGTTTCATTTGAGGAAAGGAAAAGTTTCTATGCACAAGAAATAAACGGTAAAGGAATATGTATAGTGAGGACATGAGGGGATCGTCCCAAGTCCTCTACTATATGAACTCCTGGCAGACAGCAAGAGTATAAGTCCTAAACCAGATGATCCACCTGAGGGCTATGTGGCTAGAGCTCGGGCCCCGCATGCCGAAGGTGCCGCGTTCGAATCCCGGGTTAGTCGTGGAAGCTCGTTTTAATTCGGAATCCACATTATGCTGTAGGTCGTTGAGCGTATAAACCAACCAATCTGAACTAGATGATGCAGATGACAGTGTATGGGCAAAATTTTGAAAGTTGGACAATACGGACATGATAGAGGTTCATACTGCTGAAATTGTTGTGAAGAATGTTACTGAAAAATCAGTGATTGTTCAAGTGGTGGCTGTTGAACACATCAATGAGAAAGGAATTTTATACACCAAGCATGCAAGTGTTTTAGATTTTGGTTATGGCATATGCAAAGTTTAAGACCACGTAATTATTCAATACGATGGAGAAATGTACCCAGACCAAATTGACTTAAAAGACGACGTGATATTTGGTGGTTCATGAAAAAATCTGGTGGATATTGGAAATGGCCCAATATCAAGGTATGAAAAATTAGGCGTGTTTAAAAAAATTATCTCCAGAAATTATTATTCCAGTTAGAAGACGAGATGTTTTCCAGATCAACAATTCTTTCTTTGATGCAAAACCATTAATCTAAAGAGTGCCAAAGTGAAATTTTATGAAGTTTGAACTTTGTTTTTATATTCTCATACTATTTCTAACGTTAAGAGTAGAATATTTGTATTGGTGCCACATTGTGACTTGCAAACACCATAGTACTTAACTAATAGCCTAAGGGCGGCCTATCAATTGTATTATTTTCTATTTACCTTTTCAATTTTTAATTGATAAAATGATTTTATATTTAAGTGAATGAACTGAAGATTGTTTTTTCACTATATTTGTATGTTTAAACTGAACAATATATAGTTTTTTTTTATATATATATTCATGTGATTCATCATCTACTGTTTCTACCTAATATATTCTTTGTGGTGTTATTTAAAATATACAAACTTTAGGGTGTTGAAAACTGCAGCTGATGATGTTTCAAATATTTAGAAACTTAATTTTACTAGTTCAAATATTGAATAGTCCTAGACTGAATAAAAAATAGGTTTTTTATATGAAACTTCTGATAGTGGTTCAAAGTCACCCTAAATGCCAGGGTAACTTTGCACCGGGTTATTGTCCAATTATTTGGTGCTTTCATCATCAACATTTACTAATTTGTGTAAATTAAAATATAATTTAGGGTTTATTCTTCCATTTTATACCATTAAATCTGAAAATACTATAAAAACATAAGTGGGGAAGAAGAAAATACTGAAAATGTGGTTCAATGTTACCCTGATTGACTGTACCAAAGAAATACATACTAAAACTAATTTAGTAATCCACCTTTCTTAAGAAATGTGCTCAAACTCTGGCGTTATGTATATTTCCTATGGTTATAAACTAATAACGATTTTTCTTACACACATCAGCTTTGAGTTCGCTTTTAACTTTATATATTTAGTTTAATTGCTTCTTTTTTTAAAAATACTGAATTGTTAAGTAATATGCCAACTTAAGCATCTAATATCCTGATATAAAGAAAAATAAATATCACTTATTAAAACAATTTATGAATATTTACAAATTTATTAAAAATGCTTATTTGGAAAAGTAGGAGCAATTGTATGCTACCAAATCGCCAGTTTTATTCTAAAAAAGTGTACCGTATGCAATTATGAAATCAATATTTAGTGCGCAAAAAAAATCAAATGATAGCTATATCTTTTGTTCTAAAAGTCATACAATATTGCTGTTTGTACCAAAATAATTTGCTTACAATTTATTATATATAGTATAACTTTTTTTTCTTGGAGTGGGGTGAAGCGTTTACGAAGTAAATTGAGCTCTAATTTAAAAAATTTCAATACGAGCCCCTGTGTTTTTACCTTTTCATTCGGTATAGAATATTTCATTTATCGCAAGTATTAAATTTCAAGTCATTATTTGAAAACATGCCACTTATGAGCTAAGGACAAATCTTAATATTGAGAAGTGCTCTTGTAAAGTACCTCGCATGAAATCAAGTGAAAAGACGCGTGTTTCCGGTCACCACATGCATTAGTCCAAGTAAAATTACTCTGAAAATACTTACATTTATTGTGCCATGTTTATAAAGAGGCTAGTACAAAATTCTTAAAGTGTTTCAATTAGAAATGAATTTTAATGCAACGCAGTTGAAGATGGGCCAACCTTATACGTAGTCCAATCAAGGTCGAACACAAATTAATGTATATTAGCATTGATAATAAAATTGGCAAATATAAAATTGTTACGTTATGGTTTTATCATTTATTTATTATTTACTTACTGCTTATTATGGCAATAATTTCACACTTATTTGCTATATGTTTCACTAACCTAAGGAAAAGAAGATAACTTTTTTTTTTAATTTTTTTTTTTTTTTTTTTTTTTTAACCTTTTTAAGCATTTTCAACGTAATGGAACATTTTATGTGAAAGCTATACTGTGCCAAAATTTCATAATATCTGAACTAATGTTAATCATAATTTCAAGGGAGAATACCTTAATAGTCGTTTAAAGGGGACTTCTTTTGCATTTCAAATATCGAATGGGAGAAGCCTCGAATTTTGAAAACATCTTCTTAGAAAACACAATACTCGTTGTATCTACTTATTTTTGAAAGCAGAAATTACGTAGCACTGACGACGCTGGGAATTGAACCAGAGTCACCTCACATGCTATCCAGGTGTTTTGCCTCCAATCCAGGAGTTGGGCTCGATCGCTGGTATGAACTTATAAAGAAAAGAATTTGATACACGCCTCCCATAATTTCTGAGTTACAAAATGTATAACACATTTCAGAATTCGTTTGTAACTATCTGAATCTACTTTCGAAAAATGTAAAAGTTTGCCAGTATGAATAAGATCAAATAAATACTTTTTTTTTTTTTTTTACATTGTAATATTTTTTTTATTTTAATTCAACTTTGTTAAAATATTGAAAAGCCAACATCAAGATAGAAAGAAAAAAAATTGTGGGGGATTTTCGACCATGGTAATTCTAATGAAAGCAAAAAAAAAAAAAAATTCCATTGAAAAAAAAATTAAATAATTTTGTAAATCAAGCATTAATATTATATATACACTGTTAAATGGAAAAATTACATTTTAATTATCTTTGGCCTTAAAGAAGCTATCGCTTGCAATAACTAAGGGTTGTGGAACATCGCACAATTTTCAATTACACTATGTAATATTGGTAACTGTAGTACGTACAATTTAAGATGCTGTTACTTACCATTTTCTTATTTTCACTCATTTAAATAAAAATGGCCAGTTTGGCGATATAAAGCTTTGAAAAAAGTTAGGTGTTTATATAAGTAGTATTTAATGTAATTATAACTTTCTTCTATTGTAAATACTATATTACTTCAATGTAAAGCCGACCAAACGGTATAGTGGTTAGCATGCTGGCTTCTAGACCGCGAGGTTGCGGGTTCGAGTCCCGTGTTTGGCATGGGTGTTTGTAAATGTATGTTGGTTTGTTAAATGACGAAATGTTTCGGCGCATTATAGCCCTCGTGATGCTGACGGCGCCAGATAATCTGAATACAACCAACCAACCAACTTCAATGTAAAAGCAGGGTACTTGAAAATATCCAGAAATACCTTATTTTTAAGTAAGTTGGGTACCTACTATAGATCCTAAAACATTTGTTAAGGATACTTACTTAATTTTTAATTAAATTGATTATAAATTAATCTCTGGATTCCAGGTTTGGAACCACGAACTTTCCTATCACTAGTGATTCATCTAAGCCAATACACCACGGATCCTCTTTTAATTAAGTTCAAATTGATAGAGAATGTTATTTTTTAATTTAAACTGAAAATTATTTTACAGTACTTAGTTTTTTCGTTTAAGAAAAAAAGTAGTGCGTAAATTTTGAAAATGGTTGCATAAAATATTTTTGTAATTTTTATATAACATTAGAAATCAAATAATAGGTAGTTTTTCGTTTTTAAGTAAAACGAATGCTTGAATTTTGAATACTATAAAGTTCGTTTTATAAACATTTTAAGTTTAGTTAAAACAAATAGCTGAATTAATTTAGTTTTTAGATAATTTTTTCTTGGTCTACAAATTTTACTATAGAAAATTTTTCTAAAGCAGCTCAGACTTCATAAGCTATTATCACAGCATAAATGAGTCTCTTCTTCACTATCCTGCAACTGTTACAATAATTCTTTTTGCATTTATTTAAATACTATTTGTAATAAATTGTTTTCATCAATTATTTGCACCATCACACTACTCATAGATACAGGGTGACAATTATTGAGCTATAAGAAATAAAAAATTAAAATTTCAAAAACTAGCGAGTTTAAAAGGTTTATGCAAATTTTAAAAGTAACTAAAGATATTCGGATTTAATTTATGGCATGTTCGTTATGCCTGCCATCAATGGCTACACTGTTGCGCAAACAAAAAACCAACATTGCCAATAATGCATTCAAATCATAATCACACCCATCAGCCTCCTATGTCTGTATCATCGTATTTCGAATTTTACTTATTTCATAACTTTTAAGGTTACATATATTCTATCATTTTGGATGTCATTTTTTAATAAACATAATAGTTATATGCATGGACTTGGACACTCTATATTCTGTAATTTTTTATTTTTTTTTTAAACTTCTGGAACAACTATCAATGGTTCATGGAAATCAATTTCACTCAAAAGTGGTATAAATAATGGAGAGTGAAAAATTTTGATTTAAACTTATCGTTAAAACAATACAATTATTAAAATTAATGAATAAATAAAACTATTGAATTTAGTTATTAAATATAAATATTTAAGTAATACAATATATTAATTATTAAAATTAATTATTTATTGGAATCATTTTATTAATAACAAGAATTATTAAAATCTGATCAATGATTATATTGAAAATTTGGGCCGGCAAAAATCACCGGGCCGATTTTTTGTCCCAGTATGCCCCTGTGGACCGGTTTTTTTCAGCTTGAACTTGCGAATTTTCTTTGAGCCCCAATTGGGCTGTTATTTGCTGAATAGTAGGCTTTAACGATCCACATACGCTCAGGAAAACTGTAATTTGGTATTTTTACCTAAAAATGAACTAATGCAATAAGAATACACATGTTAAAAAAAAAATCCAACATGCCCTGCATTCAAACGCCGAATTTTAATTGAATATCGCCATCGAACGGTTTAAAAGTTATCCAAAAAAAAATTTTATATAGCTCAATTTACCCACCATATAATTATTGTTTATAACATGTTAGTAACAATAGGTAAATATACATTATTAATCACCATTAATATCAAAACAAATAAAGCTGTATGCCATGCCATTCTTTTAATAATAATCTTACAATAAAACATTCCATTAGTGGTGAAAATTACCAAACAAAACTTTTAACACCATATTTCAATAGTTCTATATCTATAAGATCATATCTGGCAATATTCCAACGCAAAAATCGAAGTAATAGTTAGGTGGATAAAATTTCTCTCGCAAGATGTATAAATCGATCTTTTGAGAAACAAACCTTCATTGTCCGAAATTGCTTTGTGTGGTAGAGAGTTTTTAAAAATAGTATACCTTGTTTTCATCACACAAAAGTAACAAGGATAAATCTATCTACCGAATGTCTGATAACAAATATAAAAGCAAGTAGTTTTAACAAGTTTATAGTGAAAAATCAATGCTACTAGATGTAGGTTGTTAAATTCTATAAAACAACTACTGGAACTAAAGTTTTTGATCAGAATTTTTATCAATTGTAGGTATACTCAAATATATGTAGTAGGTAACAAGACAAGACTACAGAAAGGGCCATATGCAACTGCAAAATCCTATTTTGTATTATATGTATTACATTTGTAAACCTTTTAATCTATTCTTCCATTTTCCTGGAAGTCAATAATTAATCTAATTATACAATGAAGTTAATTTTTTAAGAGGTCTTTCATTGAAAGCAGACATTAAAGGGTAACAATTAAATCAACTTGTCTTATTATGTTTTGTTGTCTTAAGTTGTATGTCAATATATTATAAACATTTTCACACATGCTTTTATCTTTAGGTGCTATAGTAGAACAGAAATAAAATTTCAAACTTGGCGCTGGTGATTTTTCATTAAAAAATACACATATTTCAAATTCCCAACATGAAAAAAAAAAAAAAAAAATAGAAAAAATTATGTTTCATAAAAAAAAAAAAAAGCATGTGTGAATTTCTTTATAGTACATTAAAAATTATTTTTACAAAACATTCGGTGGGTTTATCCAGAAATGAATCGCAAGAAGCTTTTCGAACATACGTAAAATGTGAAAAAGCGGAACCGATAAAAATGCTTTTTTAACTTTTGCCAACAAGTGTGCGATACGTTAAAATAGTTAGTTAAAATAAAGATTTGACCACTTAAAGTCATCGGATTTCAAAAAATCAAACACGAAATTAAAGCTAGTGACGGCAGTATTTTTTATAGAACGAAAACAAAAAAAAAACGTCATTTTTGGTGATTTCACTGTCCCCTTAAAATGTAAGTTTAACAGCACTTGCATAGTATAAAAAATGCGGGAAAACTAGAATTCTGATTGGTATTTAGTTCTCCCCAAAAAGTAAGTGCAGCATATGTTTTTTTTTTTTTTTACCAACATCAATTACTTTTTACTTTTACCCCCCCCCCCCCCGTTATAACTTAAGTGTGAGTAAAATCTTTAACCCTCTGATACACGAATTTCGATTTTATTTCCGATTTTGATGACATTTGATATGGGCTGTCTTTATATGTAGAAAAATGAGAGCATACTGTCTTTTTTCAAAAAAAAAATATTTATTTTAACTTTTGTAAGTGATTACGTTATGAAAGGACAATGGAGGTAACAGTCAACAAAAATTACAATACCTAATCACATTTTTTCTGCATAAAAAATTGCACTTTAATTCAGGTCATACAAAATCAAAAAAAAATAAAAAGATTTATGATATGTTATATTGTGATTTCGCAGTAAAACCAGTCTGCGTATAGAAATAAAATTTAAATAAGTTGTTTCTGTGTGGAACCACTATGCTTCAAAGGGTTAATCCAGTTCTCGCCAAGCACTCTCCGACATTAGCTCTGTCTGGTCTAAGTTTCCATATCCCGACTGCCCGAATTGTGTTGAGAACACTCCGTCTTTGATCCTCAAACTTTGGATTTCAGGATAACAGATACAGTATCAAGTAATATAGAACAAATACAACAAAACTTTTAAAGAGATCTGGCTTGATGAGTTTAAATACTCTAAACTCGAATGGGAGTAAACTTTGAATTTCACTAAGATATGCATGTCGATAACAAAAAATAAGCACTGTACTTTCCATTTTGTAAAATAGGGGTATGGAGCACCACACAACTTTCAATTCATACACAAAAATATTGGCTATTGCATTTAAATTTAACGTGGATTGAATTGATTAACCATTTTCATTACATTTCAATTTTATAATTAAATTTTTTTTAAAAATCCATTTTTTTTATTGATGACATTTTACTGAGTTAAAGTCATACGTTTTTCATTTTAAACTTAAATCGAATTTTTACATGAATTTTGGTGGTGGAGATGTTTAGAACACCTAAAAAAGCAATACCACAACAACCGTTAATTGGCAATTGCTGAAAGAAAAAAAAAACTCAGCAAAATAGCACAGCTACCACATGTGCTATTTTGAAAAAAATATATTTGACAGGTCCCATGTTCACCAGTGACCAGTGTGCCAAAGTTGAACATCGTTGAACAATCCGTTCGGTAGTTATGCTGACCACAAACAAACACACAGACATTTTTCTAGACCACTTTTTTGAATTTGAGGCATTCCACAACATGTCAAAAAAGTTTATGCCGACCAAACGGTATAGTGGTTAGCGTGCTAGCTTCTAAACCGCGAGGTTACGGGTTCGAGTCCCGTGTTTGGCATGGGTGTTTGTAAATGTATGTTGGCTTGTCTAATGACGAATGTTTCGGCGCATTATAGCCCTCGTGTTGCTGACGGCGCCAGATAATCTGAAAAAAAAAAACCAACCAAACAACAAAAAAGTTTACACTTTTTTAACAAATGCAATACTTTATTACCAATAGGGTAATTGAAAGTAAAGAACCATATATCAATCAGTGTAATGATATTCGTGCATTTTTTTTAATCCAGGCAAGACTTCCTGCTCAACCTGTTTATCGAAACTTCACTTATTCACAGTGATTTTCCGACTTGTCCTGGAGTCATTCTTCCGAATATCCCTTCTCCTGAAATTTAGTGATATCTATCACAAGTGTAGCTCCTTCCAAGTTGTTTAGCGCTGTCTGTTACTATGAAAACAAAACTTGCTCCACTTTTCACAAGAATTTCAGAAGAAAGACATTTACCATTTAGTAACATTTTTGTGGACTATAATTTCCTGCATGAATCATCCCAATTCTAAATTGACGAGTAATATTTCTATAACGACCCTATCCAGACCATCTAGCGGGAGTTATTCTCCTGGCAGAAAGTCACATAAGTTACTGCAATTCAGATATTTACTGTACCATATATTACACATTTTTATGGTTGATTATTGATATTTTCGGGTGTATAAGAGCTTTGAAAACAGAAACTGCAGAGCGACAAGTACATTACTGCGATTTCAATGCTGTATGAAAATTCAATTAAACTTAAGTCATTGTCATGGATAATAACCAAATGGCCGAGCCACTTGAGAAGGATTTCACTGCCTTACCTTGGTGGAAGAGGGAGAAATCGTCGTCTTAGATTCGTATCAGAGGAAAGACGCAGGCCTTTGAGCTGCGATTTTGTATTAGCCTATTGGTTTGGGAAATGTTTTGGCACAGGCCTAATATTTTGTAAAATTAACGAAGTTGAGGAATTAAATTAAGCATTGTTTTATTGTTACATCAACGTTTGTTAATTTCGTCTTTTAAATTTGACAGATAAATCAAAAATCCATCATAGCCATTAATTACCCTTTTACCTCAAAACAACACTGGCCAATATCACTCGACATTGGCCAATCCCGATGCAGAACGTTGAAAACCGGCCATTGTCATGGGTATTGGCCAATCTGGTGGAAAATATACTGAAAGTTTTCAAATGTTGATGCATAGTTTTGAAATAAAAATATTTTATAGATATTAAAGAACAGAGGGCAAATAAAATATGTTTTGTAACGTTTTTGTCAAACATGGCTACTACTCATAAACCTTTCAACTCATATTTTTCAAAACATTACAAAAGATATGTTTTGCCCTCCCTCATTTCTTATGTATAAAATATTTGAATTCAGTTTGTTTAAAAAAATCGTGTATTTTGGAACGATTCTTCTCCTTTTTTCTGGTGGAAAATATACTGAAAGTTTTCAAATGTTGATGCATAGTTTTGAAATAAAAATATTTTATAGATATTAAAGAACAGAGGGCAAATAAAATATGTTTTGTAACGTTTTTGTCAAACATGGCTACTACTCATAAACCTTTCAACTCATATTTTTCAAAACATTACAAAAGATATGTTTTGCCCTCCCTCATTTCTTATGTATAAAATATTTGAATTCAGTTTGTTTAAAAAAATCGTGTATTTTGGAACGATTCTTCTCCTTTTTTTTCCAGAATAGGTTAATCTTCCAGAACTCGTGTTTCCGACATTAGCCAATACTATTGTACTACTTAAGCATATTTACATAGCATCAGAAAAATCGAAAGTAACACACAATTTTTCAGCAAATTGAACTCTCCCTGGTCATATCAAAATGTATCCATCAAAGTTTTATATCAATATAAGTAATGGGCTCGTAAACAACTTTCCAAAAAAGTAATTCACTAAGCCTAAAATTGCTTAGTGAATTACTTTTATGTAAGTCCATCAGCGTTAGATATTGTGTTCTTATCTAGAAATATAAAATTCATTACGTTTTTCTTATCATACTTAAATTGAAAATTTCTCATTTCTATAGTGCTGCCATCTACTCTATACTGACACAATTTCCCATTTTTTTTCATTTTTTTTTTTCATTTTTTTTTCCCCCCTATTATCGTTGATTGTCAAACAAATAACACAATGTGCAGTTGTACCTAAGCCATTCATCACAAGTGGGAGTCCTTAACTTTTAAATTCGTATATTTTTTATAAATTTAGTTTTTGTATACAGGACAAAAAGGGATCATCACAAAAGAAGAAAAAAATCATTTCAGAAATAAAGTATAAGGTTTCAATTTCTCCTTTTAAAAGAAAGGCATTCCCTCACGTCACATTTCTTTCCTGAAATAATTACTTTACATTGAGGTATTTCCCCAACACAATAAATACACGAAGAACAAAAATCTGTCCGTTAATTTTACCGATATTCATATGCTACATATTTTACAGAAAGTCGAGGGGGAAATGTTTAGCTGTGATATATAATTGAATCATACCAAAAATGCCTATAGTATTGCGTGTTTGAATGTTCTTCAAACTTCTGGAAAATTTCTAATAGAATTATAAGCATCGGAATATATAGCAGAAATTCATATATACCTTAAGTTAATTTAATTTATTCTTGTGCTTTTCACTATAATCGCACGTTTCGTATTTTATCGAATTTCCTCGATCTTTTTAGTAAGAGTATGATCAAAATGGCGTTATTTTAATGAGTTCTAACTTCTGAGCTTAAACTGCTTTTCAAGTCTATGCATTGGTGCTCTTTGTAATTGAATGTTTCACATTTTAGTGCCGATTTCTTAGTCCTTCCAAATAAAACAGTTGCAATGAACAATTCCGGCATTTTTTAAAAACGAGTGAATTTGTTTATATTTTTGAAGAATGTCTTTCTGATTCCAAATATTGAAACAAAAGCTCTTTAAAAAAATAGTTATTTAAATATTAAGAAAAGAAATTGCCTCAAAATCAAGCCAAAACCAGACCGTTCAAAACACTCAGCAAAATTCGTGACGCCAAGGGTTTCTACAGTTTCTATGTATATCGTGAGGTTTCTGCCAAATAGTTGGCGTTGAAATAGTTGGAGTTGATAGACCATTGCCATATCCCGTACAGGTTGACATGATTTGCAAGAAACTTGCAAAACTGGTTTCCGCTGCCACATTTCAAGGCAAGGTGTTTGAGAAGCCTTGACGTCACATTCAATTCGAGCCGAATGAATAGTTTTCCCACCAACGTGTAACAGGGGAACTTTGATTGCAAATTAAAAAAAAGAAGTGCATTGAGTAGAAATTTTTCTGTTTTGACCTTTTCGAAACATTTAGAATTGGAAAAAAAAAATTTAAAAATGCCCGAATTGTCCATTGGTTTGTTTTTAACACGCTTTTATTAGTTTCACCTGTATGTTTGTAACCGACTCTTTTGGGCTCGATTTTGCCCTACTTTGAGCGATCAGATTTGGTTCAAACTTTACACCCTTGTCAAAGACCGATGACAATACAATAATTCAATAAGTTTGTCGCTTTATCACAAGGATTAGCTCGTGTTGCCCTTACGCCGTTAAATTCTAACCAACCAACCTTCTTCGGAATCGAACCCTGGTGTGCCGTTACCCGTTACAATCCCAGTAATCACAGAACCTATCATCGACAATTGATAAGGCAGACATTTGAAAGATTTGTCGTGGGAACGACTGTTATACAAAGCGCATTTTTTTTTATTCGCATTATCCTTACCAGGATCTTCAGGATTAGTAATTTTTCTTATTCAGAGACACGGTAGTGTTTTGTGCCAAGTAATACGGCGTGTACTAAGGCATACACATGACTTAAATTTGAGACAAGCTTATGACTATTGGCATGAACAACTGGAGTATTTTGTACACTTAACTAAAAAAATTAACTAAAAAAATTTATAGTTTACAGAAAAAATAAATAATAGTTTAAAAAACACGCTTTAATAGAAAAGTGAACTAAAAAGTAGAAAATAATTTTAAATAAATTAGAAATAAGAATAGAGTGATTAACAAGAAATATTTATTTTATCGTAAAAAAGCGTGGGATGCTTGATGTCAATTGTTGTAAATATTTAATGACAGATATTGTTAAAAGTAGAGACATTATGAAAATATCTTAAAAAGCACCCCACGCTTTTTTTCGATAAAGTACACATTTCTTGTTAATCACTCTATTCTTATTTCAAACTTATTTAAAATTATTTTCTACTTTTTAGTTCACTTTTCTTTTAAAGCGTGTTTTTTAGTTTTTTAAACTATTAATTTTAATATTTGGCTGTATGTTACATACATAACACTACATTACATAATGTTACTGCAATAAATAAATTATTGAAATAAATATAGGCTACTACAATAAATAAAATTTGTGCTATTTAATTTTTAAAATCGGGCTTCTAAGGGTTAAATGTTGAAGTTTAATCATTAAAAGAGTATCCTGAACCATCGTTTCAAAGGTATAACCACAATAATTTTCTTTTGTGTTTCATTTTATTCCATATTAGCTAAATACCTTTGTTTCGCAACGAAATTTTACCATGTGTAATATTTTATCCAGCTGTGAGGCCCGGCGTTGCGGATATCCGTCATTGGTGTATAGCCCCAATTTTTGGCTCTTCGATCGCAGGAAGGTTCATCGCAACGCAAAATTGAGATCGCTTCGCTTGCTGAAAAAGTCATTGACACATAAGCACAGGCTTAACTTAACTCGTTGAAGGTTCATTGCTTTACAAACATGAGCTCGCTTTGCTCGATGAAAGATTCATTGCTGCGTAAGCATAAGGTCGCTTCACACACTAAAAACTAATTGCCCCTCCCTTGTCAAGAAATAATAAAAAAAATTCCCGTTAATAACTATAATACAACACCCCTTTAAGAGTATTTTAACACGTTATGTTTGTAAAAAGCAAAATTAGAAGGTCAAAACTACTTATGTTGAAACTTTCAGAACTCTAGGCCTACTAGAAGTCGCTTTTTGTGAAAATAACAATTAAAAATTCATTAAAAAACAAAATAAATTTTTGATGTTCCTTTTGTCAAAAGTCCAATTAGAAACTATTTGTGTTGAAAATTTCAGAAATGTAGCCCAGTTTAAAATCGTTTTGTAAAATATTTGTTAATCAATTAAAAAACCAATAAAATTTCAAAATTCTGTTTTTCAAAAGTTCAATTTGAAGGCCAAAACTACTTATGTTGAAAATTTTAAAGCTGTAGCCTTATTAGAAATCATTTTGTAAAATATTTATTAATTAATTAAAAAAATTAATTAAAAAAAGAACTAAAAACAATATTTTAAATTCTGATTTTCAAAAGACCAATTAGAAGGCTAATACTACTTATGTTGAAAATTTCAGAGCTGTATCTCTATTTTTACAAAGTGACTTCAAATAAATTAATTAAAAAAAAATTATTAAAAACGAACTAATTAAAATTTTAACATTCTGTTTGACCCCGGTATTAGAAAATGCGAGACGGGAGACGGACGTCGCAGATATTTCAGCAGCCTGCAGATCATTTTACAAATCTGAAATTTTTTTTATTTTTTTTTTATTTATTTATTTATTTATTTATTTATTTATTTATTTATTTATTTATTTCGATATCTAAGTTGGGTGATTTGAGTCAACGCACAAGCGCGATACTTCATTTCAGGAAAGAGGAATCGGAATCGTGAAGCTCTCCATGCGCGAGATTGTATAAAAACATAATGAGTTCTATGTGCTTTCGCGCGTTGGTGTGTAGTAGTTAGCTTCGCTAAAAGTTACGCTGCTGTAAGGACCGCTGTGGCCGAGAATCGCGCTGCTAAGACGGGAGATATCGCTGATATTTACGTCGTTGCGATGTTCCTTTTCGGCGAGTTTTGCGCCGTTAGTTAAATATAATAACCACTATTTCGAAGGTTTGCACCTCAATAATTGTCACCGTCACCGAGATTTACGCGGTTGTAACAGTCAATTTCGTAGAGTGTGTTACGTCGATAGTGTAATCGTCTCTATTGCTTAAATTTCCAGATTTCTACAGATATATTTTGCGCTAACGCCTATATTTACGTTGGTATAATGGTCGTATTTACGGACAGTTGCTTTGATGTAATTGCCGAGATTTGCGCCGGTAAGGTAGTCGATATTTGCGTTGGAGTAGTGGTAATTTTTACTTAGGTTTAAGCAGTTTTAGCAACAGTTATCGGCCAGAATTGCAATGCCGTTTTGGTGTCATTCGCGTAGGCTTGAATTGATATGACGGCCTTTATGTCCGTGATTAGTGTGAAGACCGCTTTCGCCGTTTGGTTTGAATTTATACAGAATGATTAGAATTGTAATTTAAGATACGATAATTTTAAATATTTCCGTTTTAATATTTAAATTATTTTTCCAAATTTCCATGTTTATGTAAAACAAGAATTTTTGATAAAATTGACGAATACGGTGCTTATGTATTTTTTTTTTTTTTTCAAAAACTTAAAAATAATAATAATAATAATAATAATAATAATAATTACGCTGTAGATTATTTTCTAATATCCAAATTAGTGTCGCAGACTGGCAGAAAAGTTTCTGCTACTGGGTGTTTGACATACATAAAATTAGAAATCCCAAACTTCTTATGTTGAAAATTTCAGAGCTCTATTCCAATTTTAAGTAGGTTTCTATAGATCCACAGGCAGACAGACAGACACACAGCTTGTTTTATTATTATAGATATATTCAGCTTTAACCCAAACTTTCTAAAACACTTCTTTTATTACACAACTTAAGGTAGTAGTCTGGTAACTTATGCCTATTTTCATGACTTCTTTGGAGGGTGGTTTTTTATAGGAAAATAAAAATGAATCATCTTGAATATTTAGAGTGTTTTTATTTACATATTGAAAATATAAAAAAAAATTATTTGAAAAAATTTAATAGTTTATTACTATTATTATTGTCACTCGAAGTTGGAACCTCAAAAAAAATGCACGTGGGTAGCCCGGGTGATTTTGGCTCTTGATGTTATCTGAAATCAAATATTCTTGATTATTCTTAATCTATAGACATGTCATTCTGGTCGGAACTACTGAAGTTAAATTTCAAGGGTAAATAACAAAATGGCGGACTTTGAAAAAAAAAGTCCTTTTATTTTAGCAAAGAAAGAGTTGTAAAATAAAAAGTTAGGGGTGAAAAAAATTCTCGTTAGTACCGACGAGAACTATAAGTGTGTAGAACAGCCTGTTAAAATTTGAAAGCAATCGGTTCAGTAGAAAAAAAGTTAGGACCCGGGCCGACCAGAAAAACAATGTTTTGAGAAAAACGCGTTTAAAGTTCAACAACAAATTTTCATAAGTAAACTTATACTTACGTCAATCGTCTATGCCTGGAGCGTATAATATGCCTTCATCCTCTTCATAGGCATCATTCTCCGCAACTTTGTCCGCTCTTCGACTCTTTCGGGCTTATTTCGATGACATTGCTGTGGCATTTTCCGCTTTTACAATCCGAGATTTATTGTAGGATTTTGCAAACGCGACAGCGCACGCGTCGTTGAGCATAAGTTGAGCTCTCATCAATGGCTACTTCAATATCTTCTTCATTTTTTAATTTTTCAGCAGACTTGCTCACAAATGTTACATCTTTTTCAGCAGTGTATCTATTACCGTGAAATTTTCGCTTAATACCTGGATCTCCAGGACTTTTCGTACCACGTTTTTTTCCTTTCCTATCCATCTTAGATGCTTACGTGTCAACGTACGATCAAATACTAACAGAGTACTGTGAATTTTAATTTAAATATACTAAAAGCGCAAACAATAGAAGGGTCCAAGCGGTTGCAGCTGCCGGTCGACCTTAAAGGTTGGACTCCGAGGCGCTCTAGGAAACTCGTTATAACTCCCGAAATATTTCGAATTTCTGTCTGAAATTTTCACAGTATATTCTCAAGACATTGTACTTTCAAATTAAGCACACAAAAAAATTCGATTTTTGGAACCCAAGTTACCAGACTACTACCTTAAAACAGCCAATATTTTTTTCATTTTGGGGAATTTGACATTTTTTCAGCATTGTAAAACATTCCAAAAACATTATTTTTTCAGCATTCCTACTTGTCCATCATTTTAAATTAAATCTATATATATTTACTACTTACTTTTGCAATTTAATATCAATTGACAATTTGCGCTTAGAAACTAAAATAATATAACAATTTAAATAACTTTATTTTAAGTTCAGTTGCTGATAAAAAAACTATTTTGTGTCACCTATATGGGACATTTAATTGAAATAATAAAAAAAAGTTACTTATTGAAGATAATTAGATTTATAAATAAAAAAAATTCAAGCAAAACAAAATCTTACCTTTACCACGAAGTGTCGTAAAATATTACTAAAGATAGTTTAGTCTAAGATTTAAAACCGAAAACGTTCTCCTTTTCTCAAACAAGTCAGCAAGTAATAGCAGTCGTCTTTAAATTACTCTTTCCACGTGGTTTAACTCGATATTTCTTTAAAAGATACTTTTATACAACTAATTTAATACCTTGCCAATACTCTACAGTGAGTTTTAAAGCGCGGGAAAATATTTTTTGTTACACTTTTTACGGGTTTTCCTGGAATGGCTTGTTTCAAAAATGTTCCAATATTTTCTATGTTTTTTCGCTCTTGTTCAATGTTGGTAAAATTCATTATGTAGTTTCTACATAATTTAAATTATTTTTCGGGTTTGTTTTCTTTAGTCCGACGAACAATTTTATGCGTCCAAATCGATAGTTTACCATTTTTGTTTGAATTTTGAATTTTAAAGTTACCTGTACCCCAATACCTTTGTATTAGTTTACTCCATTTTCGATAAGTTTATAATCCCATTGTATCCCATTTTATTTTATCGATGGTGACGTCAGACAATTAACTGTTATTTGTGAAAGAAAGAAAATACTAGTTTGGATTATCTGAACAAATAATCTGAAGGCATGGATCCCATTCAAAGTTTTACTGTGATTGGTTGAATCGATAAAAGTAAGATTGACAGACTCTCAGAATAATTGCTTGAATAAGGCCATTAAAATACGAATAAAAAAGAAATATCCCGTAATTTCCTTTTAAAGTCCAATTACAGTAATCAACGTGACAATGATTATGCAGGGTCATAACGAGAAAAATTATCAGTTCAAATCATAATAATATACTACATGGGACATATACTAAATTTCGAGCAGTAACCCGTTTTTACTAAAATAAAAAGGTTTATTGCGAGCTCTTATTTATAAAAAAATACATACATTCTATATCTTCTAATTCATTCAGTATATTCATTATTCTAACAACTTTAATTACCTTTAGCTTTCTGTTTAAGGTAAAGACTAATTGAATTTGTTAAAAAAGTATCAGAAGAAAGTGTAATTACCTACGGCCGTATACTTCAACTTGGAATGAGGTTAATTACTGGTCAAATTATCATTACGGGTGAATTATGGTTCATTTCTTCCTTTTTGTTTAAGCAATTAAATTAACTTTTTTTCACGCGAAATTCTTTAAACTATAAAAGTTTTTATTGGCGAATGCAAAAGACTTTTTTTAATACAATACAACATGTTTTCTAATTAACAGGTGGCGGTAGTTTTCACTCTTATATTTTGAGACGTAATACATTTTAAATAAAAATCGAAATAAAAAGCAGACTATCCATGGCCAATAGATGTTTCTATAACCTTCGAAACCAACTTAAATCTAAATTAATGAGAATTAAAACAAAAATAAACCTATATAAGACATTAAGAAGACCTGCTGCTCTTTATGGGAGCGAATGCTGGGCCCTGAACAAAGCAGAAGAGGACCTTTTACTGATTTTTGAAATAAAATTTTCGAGGAAAATTTGGGGACCAATAAAACAAAATAACGAATGTAGAATCGCACATAATCATGAAATCTATAAAAAATATAGCAAACCAGATAAAATGAAAATAGTAAAAGCGTCTCGTATTTGATGGCTGGGGCATATATATAGATATGATAATGAATTCCCAGGCAAAAAAAATTACATTTTCATGTATAGAAGGCAAACGATGAAGGGGACGACCACCCACCAGATGGATTGATAGTGTTAAAAAAGACCTAGAACAGATGAGAGTAAACCGATGGAAGGCTATTGACCCGGATAAAGTCAGATTGAGAAGGATTGGTGAAACAGCCTTGGCTGGTAACAGGCAGTAGTGCTTGCAAAGAAGAATACATTTTAAAAATACAATTTGAATAACATATCTTGTGAATTCAAGTTAGAAGCATGCAGTTACTGATCTCTAATTACAACTTCTAGAGAGTGCATGCTTAAAGCCGAAGAAGTCTTGACAATCACCAAAGATATTTATATTAGCAACTTTTACTCAAACCAGTTAGAAGCTGTTTGTAACCATGAGCAACGGATTATATAACTCAGATAGGGGAGAGTATTCAATCGGCTTCATCTGCTTGCATAGCAGAAACCTTTTTAAACTATTCCGAAATTATAGTAAAATATCAGTGCATGTAGTTCATGATACGAAAAAGAATAATATTCAAAAACCTATGCCGTGAAAAAAGTAAAATTCATAGTTCCATAACTGCACAGATACAGAATATCTCGAATTCTATACATTTATTTTTAATTTAAAGGGAATCGGAAGGCTCTATCTAGTCCATGTTAAAAAGGCTTTTTTTATGTACTTTTTTTCTCAGAAACTACTCGTAGTATTGGTTTAAAATTTTGGACAGCCAATATTGCAACACTTTTACATAGATTGACATATGCTTTTTTAAAAACAAAATTTTGTTTAGGACTTATGATATTTTGAAATTTTTTTATACAATTAAAAAAAAAAAAAAAAAAAAAAAAAAAAGATTATGAATTTAAAAAAAAAAAATCTAATCAACATTTCTGTTAAAGCATATGTCTATTTATGTAAAAATACAATATGTACCAGGAAAAAAAATTAAAGCATAATATTTAGTAGATCCTGAGAAAAAGGTACATTTGTATGAAAAAATAGCATTTTGAGAAAACAGCATTTCAAGTACAAAACAGATGGGTTTTTTCCATGATGTTATTTTTTCGAAATTTTATTAAAAATACTACGGATGAGTGTATCGTCCACCAAGTTAAACCATTTTGTAGATAACATTCCAAATATTGTGATGCGCTAAAAACCTCAAAAAGGATACCGAAAAAGAAAAAAATCTTGCCTTCCCCCCCTTTCCCCTTTTAAATCATTGGGATTTGAGAAATTATGTAAACTAATTTAAATTTATTATTATGTATAAAACTATCGGTTTCTACGGGTAAAAAAATATTTTAAATTAGTTTTAAAGATATATTTTTTCAAACTCATTGATTTCTAATTACAACTTCTTTATAGCTTATAAGCGATTTCTTCTTTGCAAACTGATGAAGCCAATTGAATACTTCCCCCATAATGCTATGTAATATGTTTCCCATGGTTATAAACAGATCTACATGGTAATTGTCAAACCTTCCTCGGCTTCAAGTAAATACCCAATAATGCACTATCCAGAAATTGTTGTTATATCAATGTTAAACTTCACTTTTGTAACCTTAATTAAATTTCGATATTTTTTAATTTATCTTTATTTACACTAAGCTCATCAAATGAAACGACGTAATGTACAACTAATTTTAATTTATCGAAGCTAAAAGTAACTATTGAAAAGGATGTTCAAAGTGAAGATTCTGCGTTACATTTAACAAATTTATCGGTATCTATTTTGTAGAGAAACAAAAAATATAATAATATAAAAAAAATTGTTGGCGAAGACAAAAGAAATTATTGTAATATAAAAAAGTATAGAAACAAAAAATAATGTAATATATAAAAAGTATAGAAACATAAAATAATGTAATATATATAAAAAAAAAAAATGTTAGCGACAAACAGTTTTAACTACCTGGCTGCCTCGGAGGTACGGTTTATAACGGACATTGGAGTCTTCCCTTGGAATGCCTCAATTCCACCACGGACCCGACATCCGTCCACACCGACTGTTTTAACGGTCTTAAAGAATCCTTTTGGCGAATTATTTGTCTCGCGAAGGAATAATACGCAAGTACCACATCAAGTATTATCGGGATCAAAATCAACATTTTAGATGTTGGACAAGAAAGATATAAAAAAAATATTAAATTAAGTCAATAAATCAAAATTTAAGAGAGGCACTTCTTCAAAACATTTACCTAAACATCATAAAAAGAACATTCATTAATAAACCACCATTCCCTCCGCTTATCTCTTACTACAAAAAAAGAAAAGAAAAAAAAAAAGAAACGAATATCATTTTATAAGATGCGTGTTTGCCAATAGTTTTTCCGTGTTTGCAAACAGGCCGCCTTAAACGCTTTTACTTTAAGCTATTCATCTCACATCATAAATCCTTCCTTAGTTAATTGAATTTCGAATATGCAGGTTCTAGAGTAAACATGCAAGGAACAGAAGACGCTTGCTGCCTATTTGCGAGGGAAATAATATTCCCTCTTTGCAGAAGTTGTTTGCTTAAGTTCGATGTTTATGCCTGGAAATGGCCGAAATGAGGTGGTGGATATTATGTCCTTGTTGATGTTTATGAGAGTTGTTTGAATACTGTGTGTAAATGGTTGATAAAAATTCGTTAGAAAGTGGGTTGAAAAGTTTGTTTGGGGTTATATTTATATTGCGGGGCTTAATATACAAATGATCGTTTGAAATTTATTCTAATCCGTATGTGGGGTTGTTTAAGTATTATTTAAGAGTTAAAGTAAAGCACGTTTTCGTTAATTTGTGTTGTAAAGTGGCGTCATATAACGTAATAAAATTGGGTAAAACAAAAAAACATGTTTTGTACTTTATATTTTCCTGTTAAACATTACGTTTTACCCTATTATACTAGAAATAAACTCCATAACACACTGTGAATGTATTTATAATATTTTTAAAAGTCATTAAAATGTTTGTGCGTTTATAAAGAAGCCAAGAAATATTTTTTAAGTAATGATAGACTCGTATTTTTTTAAATTTTAACACTAAAATTATCTATACAGTTTTGGGAGGTATATAAAAAGGAATTCGTCTAAAATAAGCATAGGGAAAACAGAATTTTTCTAAATGTATGATTTTGAAGCATTGATTTGATTAATGCCGCATTTATGCTATATAAAGAAAGTTATTCCGTACATACTATAATTTTCCTCAATTTTTCAAAGAAAATTGTATGAAATATTAGATGCTAAAATGCTCTACAACACTCTTAACTATATGGCTAATAATATTTAGTCAACTTCATGAACATTCAAGTAATAATCTATCGGTACCAAAAAAAGATGGACAGTAAATTTTTCGTTTAGTATATAAAATGAGGAAATAAGAACGGAAGGATATTTGAAACTTCTGTAGTAAAAAACACTGAAAAAGCATAGGATTTCTTTTATGACTAATTTGAAATGCAAAATGATTCATGTTTCTAATGATTTAGTGTATCAATGTATGCGTATACATGCGGATGTGTTCTTTCCCATAGGTAGGGGGGGGGGGGATGCTTAGAACACCTTAAGAGGTATTGCCTCAGCAATTTTAATCAAAATCCTTAGTCGTTTCTTAGTAATTACTGAAAAACGTGATTTTTCAATAGCAGCTACCTTATGCGCATACCCTATTTTCACGAACACCTTAACGGTAGGTTCCATGGCTACCACTAACCCGTACACCAAATTTGAGCATCGTAGGTGTAGGTAAATTCGTTCTAGAACTAATTCCACAACTAGAACCACACACCAGTTAGAACTAGAACACCACACACAGTCATTCTTTCTAGACCACTTTTTTGAAGTAAGGATGTTCCAAAACGTGGAGAAATGCGCAAAAATAGAGGGGAAAAATGTGATGAAAATAATACTTTCATTACCCTATGTTAACATATGGGTAATTGAAAGTAAAAAGTTCGATTGTCAACTGGTCTAGATGTTACTTGTGGTTTAAAATCCTATTTAAGTTTTCGGTCACAGGCAGTTAACCTACTTTTCACTTTTTAGCGTTCTTTTTATTTTCTTGGTACTTTTTACGATCTAAGAATTCGCCATACCACATTTGATGCCTAAATTAAGAACTAAAAGTATTTATAAACCAATGTTCTAAATTAGTGGAATAATTTTCTATCGGTCCTACTTGAAAAAGTTGGTTAACTAGACACATCAATCAATAACGCCTTCGATTTTATAAAGTCTTTCTCGTCGATTTTATTTGCTACGAGAAGGAACAATCAAAACATTTTACCGCATATCGTCTCATAGAAGCAGGTCACTGATGACTTGGAAACCCTTGGACGGAATCGAAAGAGATAATTGCTTTTTAGAGTTCCCCCTGCTACTTTAAGAGTGAAGATGGTGAATTCTTTCCAAAACAATTTAAGGAAAGGAATTTAAATACCAAGAAAAGGGCTTTTATAAAAAAAGGGAATTCGAAGGATATTTCTGTTAAGAAAAGAAAACAAATCAATTCTGTTTAGAAAAGAACTAAGTTTAGTCGTAAAGTTTAGTTTGTGCTTGCTTTAGACTTCTAATTCGACTCTGGAAGAAAGCAGAGAAGGACTATTTCATTTGAAAACACTTTACCGTAATTCGTTAGAAAACATGTGATCTAAATTGGATAGAATAGTTTTATTATTTTCATATTGATTATGCAGGATCATATTCACCCTAATAAATAAATAAAAAAAACTTTTATTAAGGGCCATATTTCAATCTAGTACAGCATCTGCACTACAGAAAGTCCAAAAATTATGAGGTTTCCCTCAGAAAAAATGTTAAGTAGAATTTCCTGACATTTTCGAAAATTAGAAACTCCCACCTGGTAGACCGATAATCGAAGTTTCATGTTATAGAAGTCTAAAATGAAGTCCCAAAGGTGATGAGTTTAAATCCCGGGTTAAGCATGAATGTTCATTGTGGTTCGGAATCCACGTTAAATGGTATGTCCCAGCATGATGAGCCATATCGCGTACAAGGGCGCAGAAATCAAATCAAAAGTGTAAAAGTAAGTCCTACCTCCTATTGAATATAATCTCTCTGAAATCATCTACCTTTTCCTTATATTCTTTAGACATTAAGTTATTGGACATTTCAGAATATTCATAAAAATTGTCTAAGACTCTTTGACCTATTTCTACATCTACAATAACACTTAACAGATATACTTAAAAAAATGCATAAAATAATTCACTCCTATTCAAATATTACTTGAACCGTTTGCTGATTATTTTACAGTTGTTTTAGAAAACCTTCCAAATTTGCATAATGGTGCTCAGCATGTTTAATATGGTTTAAACTGCAAAACTGAAATGATACCATTTTTCATTTTAACACTTAACCTGCCCCGCAGTTTAAACTATCCTTTTAAAAGTTTCCGACAAAATTTTCTTTCATTCAACGATATCACAATGCCATTTTGCTTTACGACTTTTGCAATTGACGTCTAATTTATTTTGCAATATTTCTATTTCTATACCGAGGCATATATGCATATTGCCCCACCTCTCGTGGTAGTCATTTGACTAATTGTTGTATATAATTACAACTATTCGTCAATATTTCGTCGAATGTCAATAATAGTAGCGCTATTCAGTAAACTTTAGGACAGGATATTTGAAACTGAAGCATATTTTTTCTCAGTTGGTAACCATCAAGTCATAGTGGAAATTTCGTCATCTGAATCTATACCTTTCACAGATTTTAAAAGTATTTCTCATGTTGAGTCCACCCTTCTTTCCTCTCAAAATACTCAAGGAATTATACCAAGTATAGGAAAATCGATACATGGAAAACTTTTCAAACGCGTTTTGCTGACAACCACCTTTAATTGAGTTCGATCTTCGTATCTGTAACACCTCATATAAAGCACAATTCGTTTCGGACAAGTATGCAAAACCAATAAAAAGGTTTATACGACATAGTCGAAACCTATTGAATTACATTTGTTACTGGAAAAAAAAATCATTCACACATCGAATTGTACTCAAGATATATTTTTGCTATACATGTTTACAGCTTTGACTATTTGGAGACAGCTCATTTTACTCGCTTTGTTAGAGATATAAATTCATAAAGCCTCGGTTAGTGTTAAATAATTTAATGTTTACTTTTTCAAACTATTCCATTTCTCATGCATACATTTAATTAGTATTATTTAGCAACAAATGCCCTACCAACTAAGAAAAAATTTAATGTACATTATTTTCAGAAACATGTTTTTCTATTTAAATAGGAAAAATTGAAAATTGATTTATATATTTTATCATTGCTACTTAATGCTACTTACTACTATTCTAATTTTTATTAAAAAAATCGCACACTCTTGGAGGATATATGTTTTTAAGGGCAACAACAAAAAATTATATCCGTTACTGGAAATAAAGTTTTTATAACTTTTTTAATTGAAAACATTTGTTTCGTATAATCAAAAATAAATATACATTACTTAGGATCCTCTACAAAACATTACTTTTGAAATCTTTTCATCTTGTCAAAAACATAAACTCGTGAACAGTGTATTGTATCATCAAAGTTTTAAGTTAGTTATCAACAAAATTTAAATATTTCTTTAGAAGAAAATTTTCGAATGAAAACAAAATTGTGGCATCCAAGTTATTTTTTGCTTAATTCTACATTATTAAGTCACTTCCTTTGCACTAGAGTGTAAAAATATTTTAATTTAAAACTCTCAATAAAACTTAAAATAATCCTCAAATTATATATCAGATCTTAATTTGATTGATAATATAAGCTTTCGAAATAACTTTGTTTAAAAAGAAAGTTAATTTAATCTTTAGAAAAGACGAAAGTTTGAAGAATAAAAAGTATCAGTAATTTGTATCCTAATTAACATTTTTCTCATTTAAATAAACAACTAAAGTTTATCTTTCGCGACTATGTTTCCTTTCTTTTGAAAAGTTAAGTTCACAAATTTGTCATTTTTCATTTATGGCGGACAAGAATTATTTTCCAAACTAGTAGAATTACAACAGCAAATTGAAAAGAAATTAACCCAAGTGTGTGAATGTTTTATATGTTATCTTTCTTAATCTGTACTATTTGTTTAATTATTCCAAGTAGTCAGTGCCATGTACATCTTGCGAATTGCGTAGAAAATAAAATTAACTCTATTTTAACATTCCAATCTTATTATATTATAAATCTTCTGATTTTAATATGTGGTAATAATATCCCTATTATGCAAGGAAGTTTTCGTAAGTAGTTTTTGTTCAAAGTAATTAGATGGACCCAATTTCTCTGAAATTAAGGTTTAATTCTGAACCCAAATAAAACTTGCAGGAACTATAAGTACATACTTTCCTCACAACTTTCTTTTTCTTCGTCCACTCATCCTCCCCTCCAGTATCAACCCAAAACATTTCCTTTACATTCCCTATTTTTCATTCTATCGAACAGTCATTATCCCATCTTTGGTTTGGTTTGAAAGTTCCAACTGTATATTTCTGCCACTTATTCAGTGCTTAACACAGCCATATTTCTCGTAATTTTAAACATCTAAAAGAATACAATATCAAGGTGGCTTACAACCTCTAACAGAATTCCCATCCTCTATGTAGCTTATGAAAATCCATCCGAATCTTTAGATAAATTAACCCTTTGCACTCCAGTGGCGCCTCTCAGGCCCCACACGATTAGATGCCAAACCACAAGAGGACCATTAGGTGTGATGCAGAAATTCGATGCAAGGCCAATGACTGTGTTTAGTTTCTATGAAGCAAATCCATAAACACCAGCCGAACCTAAAATGTCTCGAGTTGCTGATTCCTCCGCGCGAAAAAGGCCTGGAGTGCAAAGAGTTAAAGACGTTCATCGGAATAGTCTATACGTCAACGCAGTTTAAGATCAAAACTGAACCATCGGTAATCTATGGTGTTCAGCATTTGCATCAATCAATCATTCTATCGAGTGATTTGAAGAACGTCATCGATCCAGTTATTAAAAGAAATGGGCTTTTTGAACATCAAAGCAATACAAAATATACTATTTCTGGTTTCTTCTATACTCTAATCAGTAGATTAAAGGAAAAACTTTCTCAAAGTTTTCATCATATACTTAACATAGAGTATAATGCAATCAATAACTTTTTTAGAAGTCTGTACTTCCATGGAAATGTCAACAGACATAAACAAATGTTCTTTTTAACAATTGTTTAAGAGAAAATGGAAATGTCTAAAAAATTCATACACATGCAAGCTAAATTTAATCAATTTAAAGAGAAGTGAGAAGCAGAATTCAAAAAATAAACTCGTCATTTATTGGGAAGATATAAATAACGAGGCACGAATAACCTGTATTACTTTCACTAGAAATTTTATTAGTGAATACTTATATCACCTTCAAACAAAATTAGATTTTCAACTTCAAGAGAACAATTCTTAAAGTTATCGATGATTTATATATTTTTTTCTTTAAGGGAGATGCTTTCGTAACTTCGATTTTTCAACTCACTTAAATTTGTTTGCATACGAGAGTGTGAGTTTCATTAAGATTTATTAAGCTGCTTACTTCTCAAAAAGAAATAATTTATTCATACTTAAATCATCTATTCTCTCATTCTATCCATTTTACTTTAAAATATATGCATATTTTGATTCGTGAATTACTTATCTATTCTCCTAATAATGAAGAATTTAATATTTTATTTATAGTCTCTTACGAGAAAAATTAGCTCAGATTTTTTTACATCACTACTGATAAAAATGTGATTATTTTTCTGAAATAAAATATTCCTACTTAGTATTTAAATTTTTTTTTTAAATATATGTTCACCTCTTTTATTTAAATTTACCTTTTCTATCCTAAATATTTCTAAAACTCGTAAGTAAGAACTAGATTTTTAATTCGAATGAAAATGAATGAATTTTGAATGAAACATGATATATTCGTCTACCACATCAGGGTGCGCATAATATATAAAGACAAAGTCCCTATCTCCAATTTCTCTAATATAAATAATCAATCGTTTTATCAGTTTCTTTTTATCTTTAAAACACACTGAACTCTAGAGACGGAAACTGCAAAGATTTAGTAAAACCATTCGTCAAATAATTATAATTCTACAGAATTGCTTATATCATACTCAGCAAAAACTTTACAATGAGCAAAAAATTATCAAAACTTAAGATTGAGTATAATGATAACAATTCATTCGCACGATAATGATATTATACTCTTTCCAAAAAAATATACCTCACAAATATGATTTGCGGATTTTGGTTCAAACCTCATAAAAAAACTAATATGCAAACAGAAAATTCTCAATTGGTATCATACCTGTTATGGATGAACTTTTTCTATAACTGCTGCTGTCGTACGAATATCGAAATAAATTTCCGGATGAAACCGTAGCGTGATTCATCAGTTTGCAAGAAACATTATTTCGATCAAGTATTTTATGCACTTATATTAAATACTAATTTCCCCCTCTATGATCCGATAATGTATTAAGTGACCGGAAATATTTCATCTCCATTTCATCCCGCACTATTAGACACGCCACGAACATATCCATTACAAGTAATACTACTTTATCATAGTGAAATTTCGTTTCGGCCATTTGATGTATCCATTGCCGTCTTGTAGCTTTCTGATTGGATGGTGGAATCGTTTTATTAATTTGTGTGGGCTTTGATATTTGATTGGTATTTTCCCAAGGTTGTAGATAGAAAAGTGTACCTCTTAAGTTTCTTTTTGAAAAGGGAAATACGTCACAATTTTGAAAATAACACGGAGGTTACGAAGATAGAGATAGTTATATTTAGTTGTATAATTACTGTCGTAAATTCCGACTAATTTTCACTACTTCTGTGTCGTAGTCTGATATATAAAGATCAAGATCAGACTCAATTGAACGACTATTAACTAGTTTAATATTCAATATTCATAATAGTTAACTATTACAAAACTTTCCACCTCTCACAAATGCAACAAAAATGGCTTATTCTAAAAAATTAAAAGAACAACAGAAAGAGAAGCATTGTTGCCACATAAACTAAATTAAACTAAACACTGAAATTACACAAATGTATATTGATAGTAAAAGTGACGTCACACGCCTTACAGGGTAAAATAAAAATAAGTTTACATATTCACTTATTTCCGACAATTATACTTTTAAATGATCCTGACTATCATGTAAGGTAAAATCCTTGCAGCAACAACTTATAAAACAGTAACCAATCAGAAAAAAATGGACTGACCTGCTACATTTGCACTCTGCTTTACATTCACATATCATAATAGCAAAGTTTCTTTCTCTGCATTTACAGTTAGTGATAAAATACCAGTGGCAGTCACTTTGTAAACCTATTGGGGTAGAAAATTGTAAATTCTTTGAATTCTCTTAGAAATAGCTTAACCCAATTGATGAAACAGATCACATGTGTTCATGGAAAAAAAAAAACTAAAGAAACACGTTAATTCAAAAGTAAACTATTGATAAAGCAGTCTTTGAACTTAATTAAATAGTAAAAGATTGCCTATTAGGCTTTTTAGTAATTTATGCTATTATTTCAATTTTATATTGGCACAGTTCTTTCCTTCAAATATTAAAATATATAAGTTTTTTTGTAAGAATATAAAATCTATCCAGCTTTGTATTAGAGCTTCTGTATAAGTTTATAAAAGTGTTGTTTGAAGGTTATGTAAACATTGTCCGACAATCTTACGAGTGATTAATTTAATATGAAACTATTATTGCAATAACTTAAAAGATATATATAGATAGATAGATAGAAAGATAAGTATTCCTATCCTATTTAATGTGCTTCCACTAAGCAATAACAACTTTAAAACAGTCTTCACGTCTCTACCAGTTATAGGAAAAATTTCTTCCATAAAGGACTTCACCCAGTCTGTCCCTACTACCCAATCGACTGCAGCAATCCCTCTCCTATCCTTGCTAATACTCCTCAAAATCGCCCCATCCTCCAAACAAATCCCAAAAGTCATTTCCTGTTACGCAATCTCACCTAATCCAGAAGGTGACACAGTCCCCGACCCCACTCCCACTTACGAAGCTATTCAGACACCCACACCCCGCCATCCCACCAAGTAACAAATATCCTGCTGTCTTCCAAATGGGACTTTACGCAGCCCATAACCATCCCGTATCTGTCGCGGTTCGATCCTTATTGGCCCCTTTTGATCGGTCAGGAGAAGACCTTCGATTCTGAATTGATGATAGCGGTTTGAGAGATAGGCACGATTTGCGTCGCCAAGGAGTGGAGGTTCCGTGGACATCTGCAAAATTGGGTATTTAAAGTGGCACTAGAGCAGTTCATTTTGGCTAAATGGTTTCGAATTACGGTGTAGTTGGTTTATGGTTACGGAGTAGAGGATTTCAAATTCGATAGCGTTTGAAAATGTACTCGTTTTGGAAAATGCTTATTTAACATTAATTTAGTACTTCGTTCCATTTTAATTTCAGTCATCAAATGGATATCATTTGTCCATTATCTGTAAAAACCCTCACGTCGTATCAGTCTTATTCGTATAATGCATGGTTTAATATGACTAAATGACTGGTAAGTAAGAAGCATAGCTAGTATGTTGCCATAAAGAATGTTGATGACTTATCTACATTTTTGGATGCCATCAATGTTTTATTTAACTCCCCCCTCCCTTACCCCACTGCAGTTTAATTTCATTTTCTTTGTGAAAGACATTATGTGTAAATCCAAATATACGGATAAAATTTTCACATTTTTTTGTTTACCAAAAAAAGCTTTTTATATTTCGTTTTTCCAAGCATTATGAAAAAGATACTAAATAATACCAGCCCACATCTGCTCAGGTTCTATACTTATTGACTTCTCTGAAAACATTCGATTCTGTATTTATAATCAGATACTTGAGTAATAGTAATAGATTTCCATGAAAAAAAAAAGATCTTGTTTTCACTTTACCATCAACAACTGCAATATCTACATGGGCACCGGCAGTTTTATTGGCAAGGTACAGAACCTAAAAAAGGGGGTGTAAAGAAACTTAAACTTTCAGTTTCAGCTTTTAATTCTTTTAAGATTCTCTTAAAAAGTTGATTGTATTTTTAATGAAATGTTAATTAACAGTTATGCATAATTTAAAATATATATAAAACGGTTTCGGGGTTCTTCTTTCTATGAACTTTAATATTTACTCCATATTTTCGGGAGGGGATGCAAATGCACCACCTTGCACCGATGAATATCTAGATGTATATGGCCTATATGTACTTTTCAAATCGGACCAAATTCGTCTCGAAATAAAGAGGGTTTGAACTTAATTCAATAATACTTCTAAACTTAACTATGCATATTTCTATAAGTCTCACTAATACAACATAAGTCTCTTAAAATGCAGGTTTTCCTAGAATTAGAGATTTTACGTGGTTTACAAAATAAATCTATATAGAGCATAAAATTAATCTATGTATAGAGTAGAATACTATTGTCTTTGTAGTCAATAGCCATTGAACTGCAGTACCAATACGATAGGGAGAAATTAGGAGACAAAAATAATAAGATTGACTATGTGCGTACAGTTTAATGCGTTTCGTCAAAGTAATTACACATACTATCAACAAAATATCTTATAAATCAATTACCAAGTAGTTATGTTATGCCCTTTACACTGAATAAAAACTTATGAAGCTCTAAGTGAAAATCGCACAGCAATGAAAAAAACTTACTCACTTCCATTTCATTACAAGAGTATCGATTTTATAGTTTGGTAAAAATGAAACATACTGGCGTTAAGTAAACGTTACCCTTTACGTGAACTGGTAAATAAAGAAAGAGTGCATTTTTTAAAACGTTCTCACACCCAACCAAAAAAACAGCGCCCCAGAAGGTGTATCAACAAAAAAATCCTGCCGAACGACATAAAGAAAGATGGTAAAAAAACAACGCCAGGGAATGGAATTAATCGCTGTCCATAGTATTAGAAGACAACAAACAAAAGCGAAGGCCCCATTTGGGACATCTGCCAAAGATATCCAGCTCTCCCAGAACAAATTGCCATTCATACGGAAATAGTAGGAGATCTCCTTTCGAGTCTAAAGACAGCTGACGGGCAACGTTGGCTTTCTCACCTTTTATGACGCCGCTGTAACAGGGGTAATTACAACAGGCCATAAAATGATATTTGGTCCCTGGTCTCCGCTCGGATTTATGGCGTTCTTGATCTGTGTTTGAATGGGTTAGATGGATGGCGGAATAGAATGCTCTTTTGAAAATGGGGGATGGATTGTTGGTTGGAATGGGATAGCGATTGATGTCGAAGTAAATTTATGGTGCTGTCTTCGATGGGTACAAAATTATTTTCCCGCTCATGATGCAACGAGCTATATATCAATAGGACAAAGCTTTTGTAGTCCTTTACGATGGATTTTAAATTTAAAAGTGAAGAAATGGAATTAAAGTGAACCAAGTCCGATGAAACACAATTCTAAGAAAATGGTGTGTTGCTTTTGTAGTTTAGAAACTGTGATTCACTACTGTTATATGGAATGAAGATCATCCATTCTCATGTGGGAAAAAACTATCGCATTGGTCAACTAGTTCCCAGAAAAATATGGTTTAAATTAAACGTAGTCAACACTAATTCAGCATGAACAAATAAGAACTTGTTTCACTTTAAGTCTTATCCTATTATTGATTCTTTAGCAAATACCTAGCTTGTTGTGTATACCTATTAATCTTTAATAACGAATATTTTAGTTTACTTACTACGTTCCTTTATATTCTTCCTGAAGAAAGAATGATTGAAGATAAGAATGAGGAATTTTATAAAGGATTTTTTTAAACTACTATATGTTTTTTAAAAATTATGCAATTTGTTATCTTGATAAAGAACAGATTTCTATAAACATTTTGTGTAGAAGGCTTAGTGCTTGAGATTTCTAAATCAAATTATGTGATATCGAGGAATGGTTTTCAATACTCGTGAGTTTAGATGGCTTGTATAGCAAAACTAAATACATTAACGTAGATTATACTTGTTTCAAGGTACACGTTTCAGATTTTCTTAATAAACCCTATGTCACTTCCATCCTTTCAACTATAATATTCTGCTACAGGTCGTTGGGGTTAAGGCAAATTGTGCCATGCAACATTCACTTTTAACTTAAACTGAAACCACATATTATTTTGATAGCAAAAATTAAAATTCCAAAGTGAACTTCTTTGATACATTTCATTCGAATTCTTCAAAAATATATCGTATATTAAAAGAAAAGACAGCTCACACATAAGGGTATTTTCCTTCTGTTTTATCTGGCAATAATGTTTAATAATCGGTTAACATTATTTAAAGCTTCTATTTGAGAAATTTTTCAATGAGTGCAGAATGAACCGGAACAGTAATTAATTGTTAACAAAAAACACTACATCAGCTTATGATAATTGGCAAGTAATACACTAGTTTAACATACTTTATTATAGTTACAATTGATATTTAGAAAACTCCATTTTTAGCGTCTCCTAATTCAATATGTTACACCCAAAAAAAAAAAATTGAGTGAGAATTCCAGTCCTCGATTTTTGATTACTTAAATAATCACATTGTTAAACGAACATTTTTCTCTGCTTACCATAACAACTATCTTGCCAACGAATATTTTAGTTATTGTTTATAGGAGAAATATTTCAACAGAGCAACATAATGCTAACATTTAATTGAATGGAATTTTTAAGAACATTTTGAAAATGTAAACTACTATAGAATAGAGGGGGGGGAATACTCTATTAGTTTAATTTTTTTAAAAAATGGCGCTTCCAAAATCTCGTCCCAACCACTCAAAATGAAGCATATTATTCTTGATGTAGGCAATTTGTGTTTATTTTAAGATTCTAATAACTGTATCTTTGAAAAAAAAAAAAAAATATTAACCACTGTTAATATGATACATTCAATTTTGAAAAACCATGGTATCTAAATGTGCGGGTTCTGAGTGTTGCTGATTGAAATTTGTTATTCTTTGATGGATCCCAATTCTGTTTAGAAAACCCTTGCAACCATACTTAGAAAATTCTCAATTCTCCTGCACAGGAGATTAGAACCAAATGCATGAGAAATGAAAAGTTCCATCTAGTAAAACATTCCGTTCTTCATAGAAATCTGCATGGGGTAGTCGGTAGTCACGTGACTTATTCTGTAATCGCGAACACTCACGCGCCCTTGCTCCTAATGTAGTTCCTTGATAAGAGGGGCGCGACTATCGAACACTAATGAAGGGCCTTTAAGGTAGAACGTGACAGGGAAACAAAAGTAAGGATCACGATTGAAAAACATAAAAGGGCGAATTTATACAAAAGTTGTTTTTTTTTATTATTATTGTTAGATACTTGTAAATTACTCATTGGTGGAATTCTTGTAATAACTACTTGAGTACCCGAACTTTGTTACGGAATGACACCATGGATCAATTGCCTTTTCTGTACTCTTAACTTTTACCTATTTTAACAAATGAATGAAGGCTCATTTATCACTATTCACATTCTCCTCGTGATATTCACACCACTGTCGGTAATCCAGGTGTTGCAATATATTGCAGTACGTTCACACTATGTTCTATTACTAAAGATTTCCTCCCTTTTTAAAAACAACCACAACAAAATTTCACTCGAGACAAATGTCTAGTTTTTAATTTTTATAGCCGAGAAAAACATCTAAAAAATTTCAATCGTCATCGTTAGCTTTTATAGAATTTCAGTTTTAAAGTTAATTAGGCACGGATATATTTTTGACTCTGAATTCGTTATACTTTTCAGACGTCGCGTAGTGATTCATGGTAAAAAGAAACAAGGTAGAAGTGTGGCAGTCACTGTCACTGAAAAGATGATTCTACTCACGTTTCTATTGAGCCTAAATTATAGCCAGATACAAAGCAGATACAATTTCATGACATACTGATATTTCTCATGTTAAATTTGACGACATATGATAGCAGAAACCTAGGCAGTTTTTATGAAACAAATATGTCGCCAAATCGACGAGGTTGGCGACAAATTTAGTGAAAAAATTCATCATCGATTTCAATGTTCTAAATTGATATCGCTATTTGAAAACAAAGTGTTTTGTCCCAATAATACGAAAACTCTTTTCTTGTTGAAGTTTAAAGTACTCCAGAGGGTTTTATGTAGTCTTATTTCGGAACTCTTGAAGTAAATTTTGTGTTAACATGCTAATCTTATCAAAACCCTCCAACTGGTATGTAACACATATCTGTAGCCATACTATTTGCGAATTGATATCTAGTCGTAATTTCCGATAGATAAAGTTGATGAATTTTCGTATGAGAACAAGTTTCGATGAAACCTTTCATTTGACAAATCTCAAGTATATGTGCATGTATAGTTTTGTCAACTAACGTTGACCTCAGATGAACTGGCAGGGCAAGCGTATAAGCTTATCACTGCATTAGTGTAAAACGGGAAAGTGTATTATTTTTATCTCAAGTCTAAAATTAACCTTCTAGTGCATTTTTTTTTTATTTATTTTTTTATTTTTAAAAACATTTTCTTGGTAGAGTTTTTTTTTTTTTTTTTTTTTTTTCGGACTGCTGAAAAAATATACAAAAAATCCTAAGAGCCTATTTATTTAAATAACTATTTAAAACCGTTGTGTAACATACATGCAATATCGTGTGCTAATGAAACTTTTTTTAGTTCTAAAATTAAATTCGATTTCTGTATTCTAATTATAGGATTTTAAATCCATAAAAAATAATACTTCCAAGTCTTCAAGTCGAGTCACTGTTGTATAATATTTATTATCTTCAAAATTTAATGAAGAAGATTGAAATGCTCTTTAGTAAAAGTAATTTTCAAGTATAAGAAAAAGTTATGTAGCTAGGCTTTACCCCGTTTTTCTTTTTAAAAGCCTTATATTCTCTAAAAAATTTAATGTGTTTTATTTCAAAAAATATTTTCTTGAGAATAAAATAATTCGTAGTTTTCAAGTACATTTTTTCATCATAAATTTTTTTTTGATAGTTTGAAGAAAAAAAATTGCCTTTAAGCTCAAAATGTAAGAAATGAATTTAAATGTATTTGTTTATCGTCCTTCAACCATTATAAAACAATTATAATACGGAATATAAAGTTGAATATAAGTCAAATATGTAATCTTAACTTAATAAATCTGTGGTTAGAAGAATACAAATATCAGTATTTTATTATTTTGTACCTTGTATTAGTCGAATGTAGGTAGCTTTATATTGACTTCAATTATAAAAAAAAAATGCACGAGTTAAAAAGTAAATAATTTGGAATTCTAACATTGGTTTAAAATACATTTGAGAAGGGAAAGCCGAAAGCATTCAAGTTAATCACACAAAGTAAACTAAAATAAATAAATTTAAAGACAACTTGTCCTGACATTTTCAATTTACAGCGTGGCAGCATTTCTCTCGGAAATCTTTAAATTGAAAAGAAGAATTCTCCATAATAGTTTGCTGGGACGAACACAACTTGTTTGGAAGAATTTAATAGCTCCAAATGCATCCATTTCTGATCTTACAGAAAATCTCAAGAACATGTTATGACGCACTCCAAAAATCATTGCTTTCAAAAGCTTTCGTTTTCTTCCATTTTCGAATTCCCGTAGGAGCAGAATTGCTACGACTCAACTCTTCTCGAGATATAAAACCGCGAAGCTAATGTGATTAGAGTCTGGAGAGGAATTTTATGGTAAACTTTCCTCTATGCATTTCTTTGAATATCGCTCGGACTTTGATATTATAAGTTCTTGCAAAACGTAAGTTTTAAGAACGAAAATTGAAATTTATAGCGGGATAATGTTCTTTACGATCAAAAATAGGAAGAAAAAAAAGAAAAAAGCTTTTGCCTTTTTTTTATTTTACTAATGTACGTTTTGAATGTGATTTAAATGCGATCAGGGGTTTATAATGAAAAACTTTCAAACTAGATTAAATGATATGGTGGTAAGTAATCACTATTGGGATTGAATAAAATCCAAACAAAACGCAAAATATTTCCTAAAAATTTATTAAAATATTTGCAGTTCACTTGATAGCATTCAATGAAATGAACTTTTTCTCTTTAATTGTATTTTATATAAATGCTTAAACATTTTAAACTCCAGTCATTTTTATTTTTGTTCATTTTGATATTGAAATAGAATGGAATTTTAATGTTTGAAAAAATAGAAAGTTGTCTGATGTTCAAACCAGTTTGCTTCATTTCAATTATCCAATCGTTAAAGATTGTATAAAGCACAGTAGGCAAAATGCTATTCTAACTTTGGCTATATGTTTTATTATAATTGATGAACCACTGTAATTTATGGACAGTTTTTATATACATATTTATAAAACGGGTTACATATTAAAACAGAATCAAACTTTCAAAAATCAATCAAAACTACTTAACATTATTCCTAGCATCCTAAACGTCTACGTTTCATAAACTTTCAATGAATTATTAGTGATTAAGACGCAAATGTTAAAATATCAATACATTTAAAAAAAAAATTCACTTCAAATTAAAGTTGTTTAGCAGTCAAACTTAAACAACTTGTTTCTTTTAAAATAGAGAGTATTTTTAATGTTGATAATTTGCCAATAAAACAATTTTTAGTTTCAATTACCCATATTTAAAAGATAGGGTAATGAAAGTATAGTATTCGGCCAAAATTTTGTGTGTGTGTGTGTGTGTGTGTGTGTGTGTGTGTGTGTGTGTGTGTGTGTGTGTGTGTGTGTGTGTGTGTGTGTGTGTGTGTGTGTGTGTGTGTGTGTGTGTGTGTGTGTGTGTGTGTGTGTGTGTGTGTGTGTGTATTTCTTCACGTTTTGGAAAATCCTGATCTCAAAAAAGTATTCTAGAAAAAATGTCTGTGTGTGTGTACGTGGTCAGCATAACTCCCGAACAAATGGATCTACGATGTTCAAATTTGGTGTAAGGGTTGATGATGGCACAAAGACCTACCATTAACGTTTTCGTCAAAATCCCGCATGCGCATAATGTAGCTGCCATTGAAATAAATCATGTTTTTCAATTATTGCAAAAAAACGGCTCCAACGATTTTGATCAAAATCGCTGTGGTAATGCATCTTAAGGTGTTCTAAACATCCCCACCTCCAAAATTCCCCTGAAAATGCTTTAATGGCGTAAATAGTCGAAAAACGAATGCCTTCAACACAGAGTTCTCTTTCCTTGAGCATAGCTCATCGACAATCGTTTCTGTTCCCTTCTGCAGTTTCACTTATAAGAAAGGATTATATAAGAATTATCGAAATAAATACATATCACCAAAATTCTAATTTTTTTTTTTTTTTTTTTTTTTTTTTTTAAGACGCTTATAAGACTTATCGAAAAAAAGTATTGCAAAACTGGCCATTTTTTCTCAATGAATGATGAAAATTTAAAACTGGTAAATGACACAAATCCACATCAGTAATATAGTGTAATGACAGCTGGGCAGTGTTCCACACCCCTAGTTTAAATATCAATCATATAAATCTAATCTTAGTTTAAACTAAATTTTGATGGATGTGGTATAACTTAAATAATTTATAACACGTGGTTTCAAGAATCACTCTTTAAGTTATAACACGAAAATTATGTTGACATTGATTTTGCCCTCGCAAAACATGTGTTGCTAAAAGTTAAAACAAATATTGGTACTGCATTTACAATGGTCATATTGTCAAGTTTTACATTAACACATTTACGACGGTTGGAAAAAAAAACTTGCCAATTGAAATTTTAGCTTTTTTTTTTTTTTTTTTTTTTTTTTTTTTTGTTACTAACAAATTGTGATGTGGTTCCACTTAGCGTTTTTTTTTTAAATCATAAAAGTAATTTTCCCAAAATTCTGAAAAATTCAAAATACACCTTAAATACCAAATATACACCAAAATTGCCTAAATATACTAGGTAAAAGTTAAGAACAATGACTGTTTATCCATTTCAAAGTCGTCTTTAATGGGTTAATAGATTATGATAATTTTTACTTTCAATAACCCATATGTTTACAGAGGGTAATGAAAGTACAGCATTCGGTAAAAAAAATCTCTTTTTTTTTTTTTTTTTTTCTTTTTTTTTTAAAAAACCATCCTGATTTCAAAAAAGTGGTCTAGAAAAAATGTGTGTCTGTAAGTACATGGTTAGCACAACTCGCGAATGAATTGAACTACGATGTCCAAATTTGGTGTGAGGATTGGTGGTGTGGGACCTACCATCAAGATTTCCTTCAAAATCGCGTATGCGCATAAGGTTGAAATTATGACAAATGAAAGAATAATGTTTTTCACCAATTGATAAGAAACAGCTCTAACGATTTCGATTAAAAGCTCTGTACTTAGCCTGTTAAAGCGTTTTAATCATCCCTAAATTCGAAACTCCAGTAGAAATGCGGTAAAAGCTTAAAAAGTTGAAAAACAAGTGTCTGTAACACAGAGCTCTCTGCCCTTGAGCATCGCCTATCAAAGAGAGATTATTTTTTTTCTGTTTCACGCACAAGAAAGGACAATTTAATGTCTATCGAATAACATCGCCATTTTTTTTTAATTTGCCCTTGTAAAAATTATTGCAAAGATAATCGGCCATTTTTATTTAAATTAGTGAAAATATGAAAACGGTAAGTAACACCATACATTTTAATGCAGTGACTATATTATAGTGAAATTGAAAGTTGTGCGGTGTTCCACATCCCTTGTTTTTATTTATATGCTTACCTAAAATATTATAAACACTAAACATAATGAGATTTTGATAAGTAATTTAACTATGAAGCATTTGCAAACAGTTATCTAACTATAATTTAGATTATTAAAAATATATATATATATCTAAATTTGCAAACTAAATAAGGGTCTGAATTGGACAGTATGAGTGCTTAATTAGATGAGAATGAAGAAAACACAATTTAAAGGAACAATCAGATTTATTATTTTTTAAAAACTCAATATTTCAGTATTATGAATTCGTAAGCATACAATTGTATAATCCATGTCATACTTGTGTATGAGTGTTATTACTCATTTATTACCAATATATGTATTTTTTGAGAATTGAGTAATTGAGTTAAAATTATTTATAATGTTTTTAAAAATATCTACTGTACTAAATTTTAAAAACGGGTATTTCCACATAGTTTTTTTTCATATTTTACATTAATGATTTTGGAATTAATACATTTGTATTAATCCCAAAATCATTATTTCAATCTCGTCTCAAGATTGATTCAAAGTGTGTTAAACCATTGTACAATACATTAAAAAAAAATCAGAACGATGGCTATATCTTGTGCTCTAATTCTTGAAATAAAAAACAAAAGGTACCGTTGTAAATCGTGGAAGGTTTTTAATAATTGCATGTAGTTTTTTTTGTCATGAGGGGTCATCTACATATTAAAACAGAACCAAACTTTAAAAAGTTCAATAGCAACCTCATAATATTATCCTATATTTGGATTCAGCATCCAAAAAAATGTCGAAATACAAAAATTCGTAATTTTCTAATGAATCGTTTATAATTTAAATGATAAAAAGAAAATGATAAATTAATGTTAAATAAAAAAATTGGTTTTTTGGCCATAACTACTTAAATAATTAATATATTTCAGTAATTTTTTATTTATTTTTTTTTTTTTATTTTATTTTTTAAAGAGAGTTTGTAAATGACCAAACATAAATAGCAAGCAACTTCTACATCAATTTCTTTTTTAATAATTAATTATTAATTAATAAAATAATTTATGTTTTTTAATAGAAACATATATTTTTTTTTTTTTTGCTTTCATTAGATTCACCATGGTCTGGAACCCCACCACAATTTTTTTCTTTCCATTTTGACTTTTAGTTCTCGATTTTTTAGCGAAAATGTAAAAAACGCTCACTTTAAGTGACCGTATAGTAGACGACTTTTGAAAACTATCAAAGATTAATTCAAGGTAAACTAGAGGTGTGGAAAATCGCACAATGTTCAATTATCGTAAAATGGGGTGAATAGGAACAGCGGGGTGAATCGGAATAGAATTTCTTGAGATAACAAAAAAATATAAATATATTATTTTATACAAACAAAGCAGTTTTATTTTTTGTATGTATATTTTTAATCTGTCTAACGTGTTTGGAATCGTGGAACATATGTTTTGTGTGGCTTTCAACAGTGTCCTTTTTTTAAACAAAAATTTACTTCCTTAAATTATATATTTTTAAAACAACATTTTTTAAGCAATTTCAATAAGTTATCCTTTAAAAATTTTACTGAATCAGGTGATTTTTTTCATTTTATAAAGAATTTCAGCGATCAAATTACATTTGTGTTTACAGTGAAATGTTTCTGTAAAATAATCACACTTTGCTGAATACTGTTTACTAATGCCTACATTTTATATTTATTAATTTTCTAATTATCAGTAGTATACGTTATACTTCTGCAATTACAGTTTTCGATATTTTATTTATTTCGTGTGAAGAATGCACATCTTTAACGTTGTAAATAAATTATGTTACTTTTGCGTTTACTTGCTATTTTTGTATTAATCTTAAACAAGACACTATAAATCCAAGTACTTTCTATGCAATTTTAGACTAATATTTGTATTTTATAACGTCGTGAAACGCCTCACTGACCGTTCGATTTCTCCCTCTGTGAAGTAGAACCTTAAAAATACCTTTCGTTTTATGGAAATTCTCCCTGAAGATCGGTCAAAAAATGGTCGAAACATTTTCGCTCATAAGTGATGTGTTTTTCAACATAATGCATTGAAATTTGTTATATAAAGTAAATGATGTATTGTGAATCGAATGAAATGATAAAAAATAAGGGTTCGTATTGAAATTTTCGAAGATAGCGTTATTTTTACTTAGTAAATGGTCCCTCAAGAAAAAGAAATTGCATCAGATATATAGAAAATCTTAAGCAAAACATTTTGGTGCAAACCGTAAGATTCTACGATAATTAGAACCGAAGATATAGCCATCGTTCTAATTTTTTTTTTTTTTTTTTTTTTTTTTTTTTTTTGGTACTGTACCTCGAACGAGTATGTTTTTTTCCTTGGTCTTACACCCTAGGAGATGCAAACATCAAATGCAAATCATTGTTGCTCTAATCATTAGCTTTACATGGTTTCCCGTACACAGTTTTAATTTTAATAACTAATATTTTTTGTTGTCTTGAGTAAAAAATATTGATCTGGAGTAATGCGTTTGTGAAAAAGAAGAGATCGAGAACAATGTTAATATTTATCTTAAGAAAGAATTGATAATTAATGATGTCGCTGTCTTTTCAGAATATAAAAGTATGGTAAGCAACAACAAAAAAAGAGGGAATCAAGAAAATCTTCACAGTACTTTAAAATAATGATGTCACGCAAGTTTTCTTGAATTTAGAGCTGATACTAGTCAAATACATCAGAGCAGATAAACTTTATTTTACGTTGTCTTTTAGAAATGTTAACCAGTAAACCATGTATAATTACCAAAAGTAAGTAATAAACCAACTACACGTTATTACAAAACTTAATATAAATAACCACTGTCAGAATCCACTTATTCAGTCAGAAAATAGAGACAACGCAGCTCCTCAAAAAGTGTTGAACTTTTTTAAACACAACATATACCAAGCGTTGAATTGGGCATGGTGGATGGTAATTCTGGATACTGGCCTATAGGTTCCTCTGATCATAAATCACTTGATTTTGTTTTGGTGTAAATAAAACCATTAGTTTACGACATGTCTTTTGACTCTTTGGTGAATCTCTTTAATAGAAAAGTCGCCGATAGACAGACACTATAAATCCATAGTAGGTTTTTTCCAGAAATCTGGAGGATCCGACGATACTTCTTTTGCTGGTGTGAAACTGCACAACGGCTTTTTGTGACGATAACTTTGAGCAATTACTTGACACTTGGAAGTGAATCACCAATTGCCAAGTTTTTTTCTCGGTTGCTCTATTGACTTGCATATGTTAGTATATTATTTTCTAATTCAATAAGTTGATTCTCATATAGTCAAACCCCACTAACGTGATGTCGATGTGGCCGCCAATATTGTTCGCGTAATCGAATTTCATGATAAACGAATAAATTAACATTGTTTAAAGTTCAGAGAACTGCTTTTACTTCGCGTTAAACGGGATTTAACTGTTAAAGCGATTTTGAGTTTGCGGGGTTTGACTATATTAAAAAAATGTATTGTGATGTGTATTTATTACCCATATTAATTTGTCATCAGAGCTCAGGAACACAATGTAAATTTCAATCAAACACAACACTCATAATTAATTTTAATTACAGGCTTGAATCAATTTCCAAATTTTCATTGTTAATTAGTATACATATTCTTATTTTTAATACGTAATGGTTTTTACCAATGCATTAAGTTATAACAAATATTTCATTTGTTATTACTTCATCATTAATTTCTTGATATACCTTAATTATTCACAGTTATTTTAAATTACGTTAATAATATTATGAACAGTAAGTATAAAAATATATATATATTTTTTATTTTTTTTTTAAATATTATTTTTAAATAAAAATCGCGATTCATGACCCTAACTTAAATTGAAACAACAAATATAAAAAAATAACAAGTTCCAACAATATAAATCAATTTCATCTTAATGTGTGCAATGAAAATTTTGGAAAAATCTTTTCTCCATTATTCCATACTGACTTCCTTTATTCATAATCCTAAAATTGATTTTTTTAATTTTCTATTGAAACTTATAAAAACTTTTTTCATCAAGCAGCAAATATAAATAGACACTTAACACCTAAAATTTCACAATTTCAATATGAAATCTCAAAAAAAAAAAATCTCGACACGTCATTATCTTAAAATTTTCTAATTATCACATTTCATCTCTTCCTACCAAATTTTTCTCCTAAAAATATTCATGCACTTTTCTACTCCCAATAGCATTTTTACAGTATTAAATTCCTTTTAAAGTTTCGCACAGGAACCGAGTAAAATCTAATTAAAAAATAAGTGACTTTAATTCTCGATTTTTACTCTCTGCGCTTAATCCCCGCCAAAAAGGATTATTCGCGCCAAAAAGAATTGTGATAAATTACAACACGTCCAGGACACGCGAAATAGTTTCAAAGTTGTTAAGAGAGGTGAGCATATTGTGTTTGGCGTTTGACGGCTTTTAAGTTAATCAATCAATATAAAGTAGCAACACAACGGTCTCTGTTCTTAGGAGAAGTGAACATTCTTAAAAGTTTCTGTATTGACATTTCGCCTTCTCAGTTTGAACCGCGAGTTGTTTTACGTTGCTTGATCGATGCAAATGGAGCTGGGTGAATGTGGGGTCGTTTCTGCTTTTCTTCTTTTTTCTTTTTTAAGGGTAAGGTGGTTAATGATTCAGGTTCGGTAACGTTGTTGTTTTGCTTGTTTTCTGTATGTGCCTTCGTGAGATATTGTTCTGAAGGCATTCGAATGTTGTTCATTTGAAATTGTGGTTTTTGTACGTCTCACCAGGTCGTTTGACTTATCCAAGATAAAATACGTCCTAAAATAAGATACTGGATTCCCAAAACAAATTAGTTTTTTTCCACTTCTATAGACAAGATTTTTATTATTATTATTATTTTTTTTTCTTTCAAAATTTGACTGTACTATTTTCACAACGTTAATGAAAGATCAATAACAAAATTTGAAAGGATAGTAAAATGAAGATTTTTTTTTTTTACATATAAAGTTTCTGGGCTGTTACCTCTATTTCAGTATCGTCATTTACTGACAAGAATCCAAAAAAAAAATTGTCAAAATTTATAATTTATTTTCGAACTCAAAAGTTTAATTGTTATTAAATTTATGACAAAATAATTGTGCCAGAAAAAAATTCCATATGCTATGAAGAAATAATTTAACCGAGAGAATTGCTAGAAAATGTCGTAATACGTCAATTGGACTGTAATCGACGGTCGATCTATTACAGGTATTCTAGTAGGTAATCAACATCTAAAATTACTCCAAAATTCAAATAAAGTAAAATTCGGGGAGCATTTATCAGACTGAATACAAGAGTAAGTTGAAAGTTAACCAGACTGCAATCTGGAAGTTGCTACTTCCCTTCTTTCTCCGCATCTGCCTTGAACACAGCAACAGGTAAACTTATTCCGTCTAATATAGAATTCAACAGAAAGTTTGTTTCATGGACTATCTATAAACTATTTGTGTCATGGAATATCTACTAATTTCAATCCATTGCTATACTCATCGCTAACATCACCTGTATTATCTACCAATATTTAATTTCAAATTGAAATTACCATAACAAAATTTTAGCATTTTTCCCGCTTTCGAAAAAGCTATATGGTCGTCCTCTCAATGGGTCAACAATATAATTCCCCAAATTAAAACTTTTTCAAACAGCATTTCATGGCTTTGTAAAAGAGTCAGTGTACTACATGCAACACCTGTGTCAGTGTACAGTGCAACGTTGTGAATGGCTACTGCTAAACTGATATCTAATAAAATGATAATTCTAATTCTTTTAATTAAAAGTCGTAACTCAATTTATTTGTTGGGGAAGTTTATTAAATTTTAAGAAAATATGTTGGGTGGTTATTGATGAAACTAATAGATATCTGACAATGAGACGATGTAGTGTTGATGTGAGAAAAAAAATTGTGATGTAAAAAGAGAAGCTTCACGATGTGAAAAATTCTGATGTAAAAAGAGAAGCTCCACGATGCGAAAAATTCTGATGTTTAAATATACAGCAAGTTCGGAGTTTGGCCTTGAAGAAATTTTATTATCTAAAATAAAAGGGGGGTTTTCTCTGAAAGTGACTGTACCAGGTACTGGAAAAACGTCATCGAAAACATTACACATACAATCGTAGTTAGCGTTATATTTAGAATAATGGGCTTAGCTTTGACTGTTGAAATAAGAACAAATGTATGTAAAATATTACCTCAGTTTAGTCATCAAATCGATAAAAAGCTAATAGTTCATGTAATTTATAATAATATTGTGGTGTGTATCATAAAATTACACGACGCTGAAAAATTAATCGTTTAAAATAAAAAATAAAATATCTTTAATATATTTTCCGTTAGTAGTTAAAAATACCTATGCACTAAATACATAAACCTTTTTGCGGTGTAATTGGGAATTATAAAATTTTAAATAGTTCTTTCAAATTAAATAGGACATTTTTATTAACAATATCTTAATGTACAATAACTTACATTACACATATTATTTTTAAATATTATTTCAAATGGTATAATTTTTAAGAACAAACCATCAATTCACTCAATAAATGTTCTCAATTGATAAGATTTACAAAGAAAAATTTTACCCAGTATTATACAAAAGTAGCTCTTTATTATATAACATTTTTTAAAATTTCAATAACATGCTTCTTTTCTGCGTGGGATGGTCAAAATACAGTCCACGTCAATTCAAATAAAATTGCATAAATGGTTAAATCAAAATTAGTTTAAGGGGGTCAACGCCTCCATAGGATCCCATGTTAAATTTAATAATTTTGGGGACATCTCATTTAATAACAGATTCTTCAATCATTATGTAACTTTCACAGTATAATATTTGGATACTTTTGAATACTTTAACACGAGGTTTTCAATATTATTTTTTTTTTAAATTAACATAATTATGACCGTCTAAAAATGTATTTAAAGTGTTTTTTTTTTAATTTTTGACTAAATTTTTTTTTTTTTTTTTTTTTTTTTTAATTTTGCTACTTACCCTTTATTCATCGTGTTAAAGTACTTAAATATATTAGCGAAACATGTATAAAAAATTTCAAGCATTTATATCATATAGATTTTAAGCTATGTGCCACCTTACATGGAAAAAAAGGCATTTTTAGGAATTCGACTTTGATATTAAAAAAACATGCATTAAATATTTACATTTTGTTTACTTTAAAAAATTATTAAAAATACTTTAAAATAAGATATAATTACAAATAAGACATCATTTTAAAGATAAGAATTTCAATTTTAATAAACATTAATAAACTCAAAATTAATAATCTGAAAATTTTTCATCGGCCCGACCCCCTTAAAGGTTACATAACAAGTAGTTAACAAACACCTTCTGTTATTATTTACTAGCAAAAAGGTACTAATTTCCGAAACAGCTTCGCATTTTTCACGTCTCTTTCGAAAGCATAAGAAAATGCCTTCCAGAAAAGCAAATTAATCTCAACACTTCTCCATGTAAATTACAGTCTACGTAAGATGAAGAAAAGCGATTAGAAAGGCAATTTTAACTTTATTACCCTTCCCGTCGTTTAAAGTTCCAAAGGGATTACTTTAAAAGGATAATCGTGGTGGGGCAGTTTAGACTAGAGTAGACCGTTACAAATTGTTTTAAAGGCCCGGGGGATGCAAACTTGGATTAGAGTGCCAGAGTATCTTTATTAAATTGATCTCCCGTCAGTAATAATTACTAATAATCATTCGGTTAGGATAATTACATTTATTGACCCTTCAAACTGTACAAGGAGATAAAATATTAACGATGTTAACTTCCGTAAATCAATCAGATTGATTATTGGACGCATGTTTTATGTGTCTTATTTTTATTTATTTTTTTTTACTTTTTTGTAATATTGATGAACAATAATTTTTACTTTTTACTTTGTTCCCTTTTTATAAGTGTTGAAGATTAACCAGATTATTTTAAAGATTTCAAAGTTACTATAAAACCTTTTTTAAACTTCAAAACTAGCGAATTATGCTGCGTGTGTTTAATACTAAAATTTGTGTAGTATATTTTTTCTTAGTTGTTCTTGTAAGTTAACAAGGCTCCAGATTATCAGAGAAAATGTTAAGAACTTGATAATTACTTAACACGTATTCTAGTGTAGCTTACTGAAATAGTTGGGGCATCACAAAATCATTAAATTGATAACGCTTTCCTTAAAACTAAACGAACACATAGCGTAAATTATTAAAACTAGACTTCATTCGCAGTGAGAAAATATTTTTTCTCTATTAAATGGCAATTAAAGCTTAATTATTTTCCTCTAAAATATGAATTCCTACTAGGAATTCATTTCATTCATTTCAGAGCAGAAAAATGTAGTTTTTGTAAATATAAAAATTTAGTAACTAAGCAAAGCAAAATATTATATGATTAACACATCTTTTAAAAACATGGGATATAGTAAAATTTAAATTGAACTAATTTCACCTTTAAAATAGAATGAGAAAAACTTTATTCCTAAGTCTTTTGTAGAAGAAAGAATGTAAATAAAAAAATTATTCAATTAAGTTTATTAAGTAATGAAAATTTGCATTGTAATTCTACGTTCGTACGGTAATTCAAACGCAATCATAAGCACTTATAAAATCAAAGCTACCTCAAAGTTCCAGAAATAAATTATAGATAGGCCAACATATTTTATTATCATATACACTATTTGTAAGAGTAAATATAGAACTTATTATCTGATAGTTTTATTTTATTTTTATCTCTAGTCTTATAACATGTATTTAATGAAATACCTTTGCTTATCATAGAAATATTATTACATAAAAGCATTTGCGTTGCTCTTGCGTTTCGTGGAGCTATTTATGAGAAAACTGAGAATATTGGATGATTGCTGAAATACGTCGGAAATTGGCTTATATAAGCCTATATCTTCCTTTTGATAGAGTATTCTCATATAACTCTCGTTTTTACATTCTTTCATTTTCTCGTGCTTTTTCTACTCTCTCTTTCTCCCATTCACACATGTCGAAACGATTTAGTTATGCATTTCTCTTCAATACACGGATGTGTGGATGGATGAGTAGTAAGAGAAATGACTTCGAGCATCGTAATAAATATGTTGAAAACTAAAGGAGATATGGTGGTATGGCAAAAAAATATCGTAGAGTGTACTAGTATAAAAGTCATACATATGGATGTTTCGGTAGAAAAATATTTTATCAATTTCACTTCACTACATTTAGTTTTTTACTTTTAATTACCCATATGTATTATACATAGGGTAATGAAAGTATAGCATTCGGTAAAAAATATATATATATATATATATATATATATATATATATATATATATATATATATATATATATTTTTTTTTTTTTTTTTTTTTTTTTTTTTTTTTTTTTTTTGCACTTCTTTACGTTTTGGAACACCCTGATTTCAAAAAAATTATATAGAAAAAATGTCCGTCTGTATGTGTGTCTGTGGTCAGCGTAACTCCCGAACAAATTGACCTACGATGTTCAAATTTGATATGCGGGTTGCTGATGGCCATGGGATCTACCATTAAGGTTTTCGTCAAAATCGCGCATGCGCATAAGGTAGCTGCCATTGAAAAAAATCTTTTTCAATGATTGCTAAAAAACAGCTCCAAAGATTTTTATCGCTGTGCTAATGCCTCTTAAGATGTTCTAAACATCCCCACCTCCGAAATTCACGTAAAAATATTTTAATGGTGTAAAAGTTGAAAAATGAATGCCTTCAACACAGAGTTCTCTTTCCTTGAGCATACCTCATCAACAATCGTTTTTCTTCTCCCTTCAGTTTCACTTATAATAAAGGATAATACAAGGATTATCGAAAAGTACACCGCCAAAATCACAATTTTGGCAAAGTTTTTTTTTTTTTTTTTTTTTTTTTTTAAAGACCCATACAAGAATTATCACAAAAAATAATATCGCCATATTGGCTTGTAATTGAAAGTTGTGCGATTTTCGTCTCCCCTAGTTAAATAATTCAAAAAAATTGTACTATCATTGATATACAGCTTCGTTATTTCTACAAATTAAATTTGTTGTAAATAAAAAAAAAAAAGTTGCTTAGTAACAACAGAAGACATCACAGGATTTATGGTTTTTCTGAATATTTCTTATCAAAATTGTATATAAAAATAGTATTATCAAAAGCTGTTAACTCCAGTGTTTGAGTTAGTGACTTTTGTCCAAAACAGATCTGCTATAAAAGCATAGAAGATATAATTGTGAAATAGTTAATAAAATATAACACAAACCGTTTTAAAACGCGTTCCAAAGATTATTTAATGTTTCTTGAAATAAATACCTCGGAAGATAGCTTCAATTCATTAAGAGAAAAAAAATGTAATAAACTTTTCTTATTCAAAATTAAACAACTGCTTAAATGAATAATAATGTTTCATTACTACTATATTAACGAAAGGAAAGTAAAGAAACTACCTGATATACCAATTTGAAATATGTAGTGTGATTACCAGAACTTTTTTTTATTAATTGTTATTCAATTGTGTAAAAATGTTCTTTATAAAACATGCTGTTCATTAATTATTAATAAACTTCTTTAGAAACCAATTACTATAGTCTAACAAAACGAATTTTATCATGTTTAATTTATTTATTTCATTAATAAATAATGAACTTTTGTTGTTTTGTTATTATTAACTTATTTAAGTAAAGTTACAAATTTTAATTAAAGCGATTATATAAATTATGAAAGAATATACTGACTATATAATCTCTCGTTTTCTCTTTCCTTAAAGAAACAAAGGATTAAAGTTAAAAAAAAAAAATTCTAAACAACGCAAAAATAATTAAATGTGTCTCAATTTAAATGCATTTATGTTTAAAAAATTATGGCTAATGTAAATTGAAAGTAAAAGGATATTGAAATTAAAATATATTTTTAAAAGAAAATCTAATGAAAAAAAGTAATACTGAAAAAAAAAAAAAAAAAAAAAAAAATGAAAAAACATTAGCAAAAATGTTTTTAAAAATTGTAAGTATTTAATTGAATAATATAATAGTTTATAACCATAAAATATTTTTTCATGACTTTTCCAACTTAAAATTATGCTTATTGAAATTATACATATTTTTTAATTACATACTAAAAAAACTTTTCAATTTAAAGGGATTTTATTCCATTTTTATTAAAAACTCAAAAACAGATGGAGAATATACTATCCCACAAGAAAAATAAACTAATTTATGAAAGAAAAAAAAATGCGAGGAAGAAATAGTCCAAAAAGTCGGTGTATGTCGTTTAATTTAAATAATAAATATTTATTAATTACGTCCTTTAAAACGGTTACTCTTAATTACAAAATTATTTCTCTAGTGCATATTTTCATCTTGATTATTTATTCAAACAAAGCAGACTTGGCGACGATTGTGACAAACTGTCAAGTGCCAATTGCTTGAAAAAACCGATTACTAGGAAATAAGAGTAGAATGTATTCATTTTCAAGGTGGGTAATTATCATAGCTACGAAACTACTTGCATCAACTTTGATTAAGGTATCCTACTACTTACGACTACTACTAATACTACTTACAATTATTTTAAATTGTATTGAAAATATTTATACGTTCAACACCTGGTTTTAAACAGGGAACTTCTCTTTCAGTTACTTTTCGTGTTACCAGCACATTCATAGAGACATTTTTTTATCTTTCAAAAAATAGTATAGAATGATTTTTTTTTTTTTTTTTTTTTTTTCCCGTTTAAAATAAAAAAAATTAAAAATTTAGGCATAAATTATTTGTATGAGCCCACGAAAATAAAGTACGATAAATTCTTATAGATTAACTCGCCATTGCGAAATACTTGTTTAAAACATTTAAGAATTGAAAAAGTAAGTTTTGAATATCACTTTCATAAAAGTTAGATAACATTTAATGGTCCGTTTTTAAGTAAACTGAGCTTTTTGTTGTGGTTTGACATTCCACAATTTTCGAAAACAATTTTACTTCAGTTAAAAGGTGGGAGTTGATGTTTTCATTTTTAGAGAAACTTTTTCTTAATTTGTCAAACTGCCGAGTCGGATTTTCTGTTTCTCCTATTAGAGACGCAAATGTATCTAATTTCCCCGTTCAAAGAACTCCCAGAAGGCTTCCTGCTTTAACAAAGAGACTACTCTCGATAGTCTACTTCTTGTTGTAACGATATTGAAGGTGATTTAGGGCAAAGGGAGACAGTTGCCCTCACACTGCTTTTGAAGACAATATTGCAAACATTTGCAGTTACCCCAGCCACTCAATTGCCGTCACTATTTCATGGAGAGTTTGTGCTGTGTGGCCCTTTTCACCAGAAAGTATCAATACAACCAACACTATGAAGTAAAATTCCATCCTCTATCAAGCAATTTTACATGTTATACCAAAGAACTTTTTTTTTCCCTTTTTAAATATTTTATGTTAAAATTTAAACACTAAGAAAACTTTCTAAATACATACCAGAACTTGCTTTTCTACAAACACGAAGAATTCCTCCACGAAACCATTGTCCAAAACACACGCGTAAAAATAAAAAAAGACAGTATCCTTCACCACGTGCGACCAAGGAAACCCAATCAACAATTTTCTTTTAACCTTGTTAAATCTGATCCGCAATCACATATCCAGCTACGATCGAATGGCGCGAAGTACGTGCGACCCGAAAAAGTACGCTAAGTTCGGCCCACGGATCACACGTTTTTCTTCGTTTGGGAGAGAGCTAGTGGCGGAGGTGGAATAAGTTGGCTCCGTTCTGTCAAGGGTGAGCTCGACTGGAGGCGAGAGGCGGTTGTGTCTCACCCATCGATTGAACAAGATTACGTGAATGAACACCAGCGCCAAGCGCGTTCTTTTATTCTATTTTGCGAAGAGTTTTTGCGGCTGATTGATTCTGTAATTGGGACTGAGAAGAAGGCTGAGAAGTTTTGTGCGGGGTTTAAAATTGTCGGTACACTTTTTGAAATTGCTTTGGAGGAAATAATGTTTTTTTTAGAAATGAAGTCCTGACATCCATCCTCACAAATGAATTTTAATTTTAGCCAAACTCATCTAGTAGAGGCATTATACATGCTGTAAACTTAGGAGCTTGATTTTTGTCAAATTGAACCCTGCAAACTCTGTTTTAAAAAGGAGTTGAGAGAATAGCGATTGCAAACAATGGTTTGATGTAAATTATCGGGAGTTCTGGAGTAAATCATTCTAGTTTTCTCCCAATCATGACTCCCTTTAAAGACATCCCGGATTATGTTCTATAATTGAAATACGATTACTTTCATTTGCTCAAATTTCCCAATGATGTTTTGGATGTATTCTTTGGAAACAAAGAATAAAATTAAAGCTTTTTACACATTTTTCCCGATTTTTATTTTCAATTACCTGTATGTTAGCATAGGGTAATTAAAATATTGCACTGAGTAAAAACATTTTTTTTTTCAACTGTGTGCCCGTCCATCCGTCTGCCTGTCGTCAGTATAACTCCCGAAAAGGTTTGTCTACGATAATCAAATGTTATGAGCGGATTAGTAGTGGTCATGGGACCTGTCATTAAAGTTTTCATCAAAACTGTACATGCGCATAGGGTAATACCTGTAATCGTTGTGGTAATGCCTTTTAAAGTGCTCTAAGAGCGCCACAGAAATTTCCTTACGATTAAGACATAAAAAGTTGAAAAACTAATTTCTTTAACACAGAGTTATCTTCCCTTGTAAATAGTTTATCAAAGACTGCTCCTCCTTGGTTTCACTTACATGAATGGATCATGTAATATTTATTTAAAACCATATCACCTTATCTTTGGCGGTGTCTTTTTTCCGATTGTATTGGTTACCGACTGAAATATCGATAAATTTGTCTTTTTTTTTTTTTTTTTCTTTTTTTTTTCTTTTTTTTTTAAATAATGAAAATCTTAAAATATAAGCGGTAAATTACATCAATCCATGACAAGTTTAAATATTGTGATCAGTAATAAGTATAATTTAAAGTTGTGCGATACTCCACATCCTTAGTTTTTAATTGTTTTTGGCACTCATTGTGATAGCAATCATTCGCTTAGAAAGTTTAAAAGAAACAATTTTTATTTCATTTCTGTATGATATTTTTTGGGTCCCAAACGACCATTTCAGTTTCATTAAAATCAGTTCATTATTTTCTGACCTTCAAATGGAAGGTTAATTTATAATGTGACGGTTGAACAGAAAAATTAATGAACTTACTCCATCGAGATTTTGACGTATAGCGTACCATGCTAAGCTAATTCCCGTGAAAAAACTCCAGCGCAAATTCTTGAAGTTCTTGGATAATAAACAATGCCAGCATCATCTTTTTTTTTTTTTTTTTAAATTTAATTCTAAATTCTTTGAACAGGCCATAAACACAAAAATTTCTGCTGAATGCACTTTTTTTTTTTTTCTTTTTTTAATATGCGATCAAAGTTACATTGTTAGACGTTGACGAGAAAACGATTCATTCCGCTGGCATTGAATGTGACGTCACGGCTTCCCGAACATCTTGGCTTGAAATGCGGCAGCCAAAATCAGATTTGCAAGTTTCTCGAAAATCACGCCAACTTGTAAGGATTATGACAATGGTCTACCAACGCCAACTATTTGGCAGAAATCTCACGATAACCACAGAAACTGTTGGAATCCTTGACGTCACAGATTTTGATTGTTTTGATCGGATTGGTTTTGGCTTGGTATTGAGACATTTCCTTTTCTTAATATTTAAATAACTAACTTTTTTAAAGATTTTTTTTTTTTTTAAATATTTGGAATCAGAAAGAAATTCTTCATAAATATAAACTAATTTCCCTCGTTTTAAAAAAATGCGGGAATCGTCCATTGCAACTAATAATAGGGAAGCCGAAAAATTATTATATGAATGATTTTATATTAATTGCAATATGTATGTTTTTGAATTTATAGATAACAGAAAATACAGTAAATGTCTAGTTACCACACCAAGAAATGAAGCATATGTTTAGGATACACTTAAGAATGTTGATCGTGCAATAAGCGCGCTCGACCAGGTACAGAAAATAGGTGTGTTTTTTACACCACTTTTAGTTACAATTTAATGATAGAAACTATTTTGAAAATTTGAAATGAATTGACACAGTTTATAGTTTGCTTTTTCAAAATATCATTGAAATATTTGGAAGGGATAAAATCTGGCCAATTTGAGGGATTAAGCGTAGTTTTTGGAGTTAATTGCTGTTAAAATTTCACTAAGTTTACAAGTTGGGTGCATTTTTTTTACAAAAATAGTAGTTCATTTCTAGTTGTGGATGAAAAAATTTACTCCGAACAGACAGATTGAACATAGCCTCTGAATCAAATTTTAATTTTAAATGTAAAGCAGAAGCTATAGAATTTAAATTATATATCTTTATTTTAACACAAGAAGTTAAATTTCGGTAAATACACGTTACTATGTTCATTATTTCCACGTTACCTATCGTTTTCATAATTAAATTTAAAAATATTAAATCTTTTTTTATTGTGGAAAGATATTTGTTTTTCAATTTTATAAACCTTTAGTGCATTTTTATGCGAATTTTAGTTGAGAGGATGCTGCGAATACAAAAAAAAATATTAAAAGAACTCTTGTTGTAAACGGTTCTAACGATTGTAATACTTACAGAAAATTCTTAATATTCCGATGAAAAATATCTTTCTGGACATGGGCGATTTTGAGAAAACTTTATTTTCTTTGAATTATGAGAACAAATGACTTGACTACAAAATTTCAACATTTTAGTATATTCCGTTCTGGAACCAGTGATATACTGGTTCTGGAAACACTAATCACACACAGACATAGATCATTTCCCCCCCCCCCCCAAAAAAAAAGGGTTGGAAAAGAAAGAAAAAACTTTTTTACACCCTACAACCTTCTAAAATATCGAACCCTAAAACCTTCAAAAAAACACATTGATTTTTTTATCGTACTGTAAGGCTTTCACTATCCCATATTATAGTATTTGATTAGTTGCAGCTAAAACGCATCAGTTCCACAAAGAGTTGATTCCGCATGGCCGACAAAAATTTTCCTTCAGAGGGAAGGGTAAAAATATATGTTTCAATATATTTCAGCTTGTATTGCTTAAAACTTAACCAAGCATTTTGCGGTCATATATAATGAGATTGTAAAGATATTTTAACTTTCAAAGAAAAGTAATTGGGAAATATGTATATTTAAAAAAAAAATTATAAAATATAAAGATGGTGGAGGTTACTGGGTCATGATTTTACAACGAGGTAAAGTATTTATGACCTTAATATGTGTCTTATAGTTAAACTAAAAGTTTTTGCTTAACTATAAGACGTGATAACATAAACTCAAATTTATGGTATTTAAATATGATACTTTATTTTGATATTGACATTATTAGAAATAATAAAATAAATTAAGTGTTATATCTAGGGGGCCCAGTTATCCTTTAAAACAGGAACAAATGAGTCACCTGACGCTAAATTTCATATTAGTTTCAACAGTTTGATGTGGGATTTCTGGGAATATACAAATACCTTTGTACTTTACTTTCATATGAAATCACTAACATTTATATACAGCGTGTCCCCGTATAACCTAGCCGACCTTTATTTTAACACCGTTGGTCCTAGATGCATAGTCCCAATTGAAGAAATGTTTTAAATCGTTAAAATATTTTTACTGAATGGTTTTTAAGTTAGCAAAGGGGTTGGTATAAAAATTACGGATTGTAAATTTTTATACGGTATCCAGTTCCCCAAACTCATATTTAGAAAAATTTTGCCCATGAAAAAACATTTCAAATAAAAAAAAATGAATTTTTTTCAAAATTGCAATGATTCGTTAAACATAAAATGAGGTTTAGTAAGAAAAAAGTTTTCTATGAGGCCTGGCCCCTTTTTACATTTATCGAGTCAAATGAAATATATACTTTCTGGTAGAGACCACAAAATATCAATATATTGTTTCAAAAAAATAAGTGTTATTTACTGGTTTCATAAGGCAACTTTTGATACCTATTCCATTATATATTTCTAAAAAAAAAAAAAAAAACATTCGGCCCACCCTAATGAAGAACATAACATAGAACATTTTCTTTTTTTTAATTATGAGTTTAAAAATCTTTTTTTTTTTTTTTTTTTTTTTTTTTTTTTTTTTTTTTTACATTAGTTAGAAAGTATATGATTAAAATAGTTTCATAAAAAAAATTCAAATTTCGGCAATTGTTAATTTAATAATTAAGCTTTAATTAAATAATTAGTACCTTTTTCAAACAATGATATATCACATTCTAATTTGCATAGAAACGCAGTCCTATTTGGAAACGATTCGAAATATTATTCTTAATGTTTTGAAACTCAATTAAGTCTCTTATTTAGAATATATATTTTTTTTACAATTTATTTTGTGTGAAAACATGAAAAATAAATCAATAATTTCAAGGAATTCTAAGATTTAAAAATCCCTAAAAAATCAATTTCTGAACCAGTTTTATATAATTTAGTTTCAAAACATCTAGCATATTATGTAGATTACTATAATATTAAAAAATTATAATTGAACATTTTGTTGTTGAATTATCATTGTTTAAATAAAGCGTGACATAATCAAAATACAGTTCGTCAGAAAACAAGTTTAAAGTTTTAAGAACGTGGTATCTAACAGAGGAAGTATCTACCTATAATTGATTGTAACATAAAAACTATTAAGGATGTTTTCAAAAGTTTAGTATTGTTTAAAAGCCAAAGTATCAGAGAATATTATGATATAATAATAAGAAAATGAATATACATATCGATTTTCGTGAATTGTAGGGTAAACGTACACCATAAATTTTACAATTATATGTAAGCTTGGAATCGAGGATTTTTGAAGTTTCCACTCATAACTTGTAGAATTATGTATTTATTATACGTATTATCATTTAAATACCAACCGAACCCTAGAGGTATGCAAGAAACATTCTTATCATGGTATCATAAACTGTAATTTTTACTACAGTTTTGAAGGAAAAACATGTTTGGGGCATCTTCTCTAAACCTTCAAATATTTTATGGAACCTCTCATTTCCTGAATTGTAGTAAACAACAGTATCATAAACTGAAATTTTTACTACAATTTTGAAGGAAAAATATGTTTTAGGCATCTCCTCTACTAAGGGTATCGCAAGTAATTAGTTGGAGTAATTCATCCCAATTTTGAATTTTCTCATGCATACACCACTTAAGTAGAGAAAAATAATTATATGTTGATCAAAGAGTAGTTTTGCTTTCAAATGTAAACCCAATTCCGGATGTAAACAACAGAATGATAGCTGCGGAGTCAAAATTTATAGAATGCCTGATTAGAAACTGAAATTTAAATAAGTATGAACAGAGGCAGGAGAGTTATTTTGAAGTAATGCGTTTCATTTCCACACAGACCCAGGAAGTAAAAATATTCCTGTGCACTTTTTTGCTCTTAATTTCCCATATGTATACATAAGGTAATAAAAGTATAGCATTCGGTAATTTTTTTTTTTTTTTTTTTTTTTTTTTTTTTTTTTTTGCATTTCTTCACGTTTTGGAACACCTTGATTTCAAAAAAGTGATCTAGAAAAAATGTCTGTCAGTGTGTTTGTAAGTGTATCTGTGGTCAGCATAACTCCCAAAACAAATTGAACTAGGATGTTCAAATTTGGTATGCGGGTTACTGGTGGCCATGGGACAAACCATTAAAGTTTTCGTCAAAATCGCCCGTGCCCAAAAGGTAGCTGCCATTGAAAGAATCATGTTTTCAATGATTGCTAAATAATGGTTCAAATGATTTTGGCGTACAAATTTGAAAAACGAATGTTTGCAACACAGAGTTCTGTTTACTTGAGCATACCTCATTAACGATCGTTTTTTCTTCTCTCCTTAGTTTCACTTATAATAAAGGATAATATAAGGTTTATCGTAAAGTATATCGCCAAAATCACCATTTTAGCGAAGGGTAGGTTTTTTTGGGGGAGGGGGGGGCGGGTGAAAATTATTGCTAAAAATAACGCCAAACTAGCATTTTTATTCAAATGAGAGGAAATAGGAAAATGGTAAGTAAAACAATGTCAAATTTTACTGCAGTGACCAATGTTATATAGTGTAATTGAAAGTTGCGCAATGTTCCACACCCCTAGTTTACAGTGCTGTCACCAGCATTTCTTAATGCACTGTTAAAAGAAGTCAGAAACTTTTATATCAACGCTCTCCCTCTTATCGCTATCATTCAATCCATATAGATCTTTTACAGCCAAAAAATCTGTACTAACCTATAATTACCAAACGACTATTTTAAATCCAAATCAATAATTTCCATATTTTATGTCCATTATCCTGTTTAAATGTGATGCCCATAATTTATTCTAAATCTAATATCCATCATGCAAACTAAATTCAATGTCCATCATCCAGTTCGAATCCAATGTACATCGTCCAGATCAAATACAATGTCCATCATCCAAATCTTTTGTCTATCATCAACTCTGAATCTTTTATTCATCTCAAATCTAGACCTTTTATCCATCGTCGTCAAGTCTAAATCGTTGTTCCAAAGTCAAGTTTGAATATGTTGTTCAAAGTCAAGTCTAAATACAATGTCCGTTGTCCAATCTAAGTCAATTAATAAAACAGTTATCCCTTTCAAAACAAATTTCCATTTCCCAGTCTGACTTCCGTTATTTATTCCCAGTCGAATGTTCGCATTCTTTCCATCCACAATAAGTAAGACTAGTGTGTTCAACAATAGGTTAGAAATTTTGAGTTGAATAAGTCTTGTTTCACTAAGGAAACCATCTCAACTGCATGTATTAAAATATCAATAGGGTAATTTAGCGTTTAAAATATGTATAAATTAATTTTGTTCTAATTATCGTATTCAACTACACTAAAAGAGAATCTTAATCATAAAGTGCAATGTCCAATATCAATAGAAAGCCGAAAAGGTTATTGATAGGCTCATTCTTCAGAAGTTCATAAAAACATGTAATCATGTAACTGTTTTATAAAGTGTGTGTGTGTGTGTGTGTGTGTGTGTGTGTGTGTGTGTGTGTGTGTGTGTGTGTGTGTGTGTGTGTGTGTGTGTGTGTGTGTGTGTGTGTGTGTGTGTGTGTGTGTGTGTGTGTGTGTGTGTGTGTGTGTGTGTGTGTGTGTGTGTGTGTGTGTGTTTTATTAGAAACATGTTACATATTGGATAAGTCATACACACACATTATACGCACTAGTGAAATAACACATTTGTGGCAGACATGTTCTGGTGCATTCACACAAAGGCAATAGCAATGGGTAATCTCAATCATCAGCATATGGTGTTTTCTTGAGTTTCTTTTCTCAGAAGGCATTCCATTCCAGGTCATCCATACCACCCAACTTGAGATTTTTCAAATCCTATCATAAAAAACCCGTACCCCCACGTGGTACCAAATCAACCAATAGTGTACAGCCTTTTCCTCATTCTAATTTGATTCTTATTGAAGTAACATCTCTGTTTTACACTCAGATACGAAAATTCATGAGCACCAGACGTGCTGCCACAGTGCTCCTCCGCAAAGTTTCTTAGCACTTGTACTCTAGCAATAATATGATTTAGTTTATTAGTTTAAAAATAGAATGTAGCCAAGTTAATAGTGTAATTAAATTATTGTTTTATTACCAAGATCCATCCCATGTTTTAACCTTTATCTCATAACATGAAAACAACCTTCTGACAATCATTCTACCGGGGTCTTATTAAATATCTCTTGCATTACCAACAACCCAAATTCCCGGCACATTATACATGCATCGAAATCATTATCTACGTAAAATTTGTATTAATAATTTCCTTCAGAGCCTAAAACAAATACGAAAATACAAATATCTGAAAAAAGACCACGATGCCGTTCAAGGTCATAATTTTGTTAAAAGAATAGAAACTATATTAATCCATTAATTCTGAATAGAAATTTCCATTATATTTTTCAAATCAAATTTCATTCAGTAAAGTACGTATATTATCTATTAATAAATCAATTTAAGTGAATTATCCTAAATATTTTCAGAAATAAAACAATTTTAAATCGAATAACTAAACTTTATATTATAAACCACTTCGATATGTAATAAGTGACCTAATTTCTCTTTAAACTTAGCAACGATACAAACGCCAATTGGCAGTAATTTTGGAATATGACCCAAAGTAATGGATTAGCATTTCTATATATTTTACAATTTTTAGTTTTCATAAATGTGTGAGGATATTGAATCCTAATAATGATTTAACAAACCTTTTGTCTCTAAGAGTTCCACCGTTTATTTTCTTAATAGTAAGTTTGATCTTCAATTTCAAATTGCTGGTTGACTCCATAAATTTAAGTGTCATCGTATTTAATATTTAGTGAAGAACGTACTTGTAAACTTTCAAATTATTCGTCCATCGACGTATATAAAGCCTGAAGTTTATCAAATTCATGAAAAGGGTTTTGTCACGGATTTCAGATAATGTTGGGGGGAAAAGTGAGCTATACATATATACATATATAAAAATATATACCTAATAATTACTTGAATTGTTTTAAAATCTGTTTCTAGCTTTAATAAACAATCTTAAAAAAAAAATTAAATAGCCCATTTTTAATGTATATGTATCATTGACATTTACCATTTTACGTTGTTCGTTTCGGAAAATTAACAAAAACTTTAAGATTTAGCTTCCAAAGATGGGAAGGAAATGTTTAATGATAAAACATTTTATAACCATTTGTTAGTAATTATATCTTTAAGAAAACTTTATATTGTCCAAGAACTATTCAATTTTCTTTCGAATTAATCAAATTTGCAATGAAAGAAGCTTTTCAAAGATATCCTATTTATCCACTTTGTAAACGGTTCTCGAATTCGCAAAATATGGATAGTGTTCTTTAGAGAAATTCCGAATTAAGGCCAATTTATGCATGAGATTTTTCTTATATTACCTAGCAAAAACATTTTAGAGTACTTGGAATCGTCTTGTACAATTACCTAATGCACGTTTAAATAAACATTTAATATTTCATTTAAAATCAGCAACTGACTTTCAAGCGAAATCCCCACTGCCAATTTATAAGGATGAAAAAAGTACTTACACTTTCCTAAACCTCCTTACAAAAAAGTCGGATCGACATCTTTATAAAGAATCAGCAATTAGATTAATCAAACATAGTTATGTAACTTTAAACGCTATTGAACAGTTTTTGAATCGTAGTAAAATTTCTTTGATATATTCGTAATCAAAGTTGAATGATCAATGAGCTCAAAAACAATATTTTTACGTTATTCTCTGTTGAAAGCATTGTTTAACATAACAAAGCACACCTCTTAAATTATAAACATATATCTTTGTTACTGATTATTATTAATATGAACTATATGTTAAAACTGTTTCGCTTTGTTGTGAGTGTATGTTAGATCAACTAAAAAGTTTAAAATATCAATGTTAACTTTTAAATATAATTGTGCTTTAAATTATAAAATACACAAAAATACACTTTCTCGTTATACATTGATATACTTAAACTAAAACTCAGACATTCGTAACACTATGAAAACTCGATCTGAACTCAATAAGTTGCAATTGCACAAAAATTGGCAATGTATTTAAAATATTTATATTATAAACTTTGTTTTTATGTGTTATGTTATTTTTTAAGAAAGATATTAACTCCTCCACTAATCCTCTTAAAAGAAGGGGTAAAGATGATTTTGTTGATTAGACCACAACTTTAACGTGAATGATATTAATTTTCGGACACAACTAGCATAGATTCTTCTGAAGATACGTACTGTTTATGCTTGAGCATCTGGAGCGAGATAGATTTCAATCGCCAAATTGGCATTCTTTCAATTCGTGGACGCTACTTGGCACCTTTTAATTCGAACCATTGGCAACCGCATCATTCAAGGAATTAACTTCGTTTCGATCCCATGCAGTCATGGACGGCTATATCTTTTTTCGATATTATCACTTTAGATGCGCAAGCATGCGCCTGAATTCTTCAAGCCAATTGGTTGCTTACAATAGACCCATTCCTCAACTATAAATATCGCATTTACGTGAAGAAATAAAACCATTAGAAAATCAACGAACTCATTATATATATATATATATATATATATTATATATATATATATATATATATATATATATATATATATATATATATATATATATATATATTAAACCAGGTATAAACACGTACCGTTTTCCAAATCAAATTAAATCAGATGCTGTGCAAACCTAATATACGATCCCTTAAATCAAAAACCAATTTATAGAGATTTATGAGACATTATTCAGAATAGAACTGTAAAACGGGTCAGTTTTGAAAAATAATTTTAGTATAGTGGCTGATGCAACAACAGATATTTCGTAAATCGAACAAATGACTAAATGAATAAGATGTTTTGGTAAAGAAGGCACATTCCGTGGGGTTTTTCCAATTGGTTAACATACGATGTTGCCTTAAAAGCAAAAGAAGTGTATCGGTGATATATCGTCAAAAGTAGAGGGAACTGAAACATTTTAACGATGTCAGTCAAAAACTTGAAAATTTCATGAAATGGATGGACAATTGCCCTTTCCTAGTCATCACCGCTATTGAGTAAATTTCATTTCCAAGAAATAAAGATATTTTTATGTTCATGTAATCATTAAAAAAATTCCATTATTATAAGTATTTTGAGAGATGTTTGTACATGGAGGTCAGCAGAATTATTTGCAAGGGGTTGAAAGACTATTAGATTTTTGGTTCAAATTGTTAATGTTTCAGAAATGCTCAGAGCATTTCCTAATGAAATATTAATAAAAGTTGTACATTAATATTCTTTGCTAATTATAGGTATATATACTTTTGAAATCGTCTCCTCTATGCCTTTTATTTTGTACAGTACCCAAAAAAAAAGAGAACAGAACGATGGCTATATCTTCGGTTCTAATTATTGTAGAATCTTACGGTTTGCACCAAAATGTTTTGCTTACGTTTTTCTATATATCTGATGCAAATTTTTTTCTTTAAGGGTCCGTTTACTAAGTAAAAGTAACGCTATCTTCAAAAATGTCAATACGAACCCTTATTTTTTATCATTTCATTCGATTCAAAATACATCCATTTACTCTATATACCAAATTTCAATGCATTATGTTGAAAAACACGTCACATATGAGCGAAAATGTTTCGACCATTTTTTGACCGATCTTCAGGGAGAATTTCCATAAAACGAAAGGTATTTTTAAGATTCTACTTGACAGCGGGAGAAATCGAACGGTCAGTGAGGCGTTTCACGACGTCATAAAATACAAATAGTCTAAAATTGCATAGAAACTACTTGGATTTATAGTGAAATGTTTAAGATTAATACAAAAATAGCAAGTAAACGCAAAAGTTACATATTTTTTTACTACGTTAAAGATGTGCATTCTTCACACGAAATAAATAAAATATCGAAAATTGTAATTGCAGAAGTATAACGTATACTACTGATAATTAGAAAATTAATAAATATAAAATGTAGGCATTAGTAAACAGTATTCAGCAAAGTGTGATTATTTTACAGAAACATTTCACTGTAAACACAAATGTAACTTGATCGTTGAAATTATTTATAAAATGAAAAAATCACCTGATTCAGTAAAATTTTTAAAGGATAACTTATTGAAATTGATTAAAAAATGTGGTTTTAAATAAATGTAATTTAAGGAAGTAAATTTTTTTTTAAAAAGGACACTGTTGAAAACCACACAAAACATATGTTCCACGATTCCAAACACGTTAGACAGATTAAAAATATACATACAAAAAATAAAACTGTTTTGTTTGTATAAAATAATTTTTTTTTTTTTTTTTTTTTTTTTTTTTTGTAATTTCAAGAAATTCTGTTCCAATTCACCCCGCTGTTCCTATTCACCCTATTTTACAATAATTGAACGTTGTGTGATTTTCCACACCTCTAGTTTACCTTGAATTAATCTTTGATAGTTTTCAAAAGTCGTCTACTATACGTGCTATACGTCCTATACGTCCTTTAAAGTGAGTGTTTTTTACATTTTCGCTAAAAAATCGAGAACTAAAAGTCAAAATGAAAAGAAAAAAATTGTTGTGAGGTTTCAGACCATGGTGAATCTAATGAAAGCAAAAAAAATGTATGTTTCTATTAAAAAAAAAATTTAATTGTTTATTAATTAATAATTAATTATTAAAAAAGAAATTGATGAAAAAGTTGATTGCTATTTAACAAACCATTAACAAACTATCCATTTAACAAACTTGACCATTTAACAAACAATCTTTTGAAAAAAAAATTACTGAAATATATCAATTATTTAAGTATTTATGGCCAAAAAAACAACTTTTTTATTTAACATTAATTTATCATTTTCGTTTTATCATTTAAATTACAAACCATTCATTAGAAAATTACGAATTTTTGTACTGCGCATTCTTTTTTAATGCTAAATCCAAATATGGAATAATATTACTAGGTTGCTATTGAACTTTTTAAAGTTTGGTTCTGTTTTAATATGTAGATGACCCCTCATGATAAAAAAAAACTACATACAATTATTAAAAACCTTCCGCGATTTACAACGGTACCTTTTGTTTGTTATTTCAACAATTAGAACAAAAGATATAGCCATCGTTCTGATTTTTTTTTGGGTACTGTACCAACTATGTTAAAGAAAAAAACAAGCAAGAAAAAATTAAATTCCAAAAAATTTATTTTTAATGATTTTTTTAATTTTTTATGTTTTCTATCATCCACTAGTTTATGCAGCTCTCCTCGGACAGTATTTCGAACAGAAGAGGGCTCAGATAGCCTAGTAGTTGGAGTATAGCTCATGATCTGAGTTTTGTGGGCTCGGTTCTCAACGGCCACCAAAAATCTGTGTGTACCTAATGGGAGCTGGTGCACATTAAATCTATCGTGGCCTCAATGTCCTCTAGTTTATGTGATGGGGTTGAAGATAGGGGTTTACACGAGGATATTTCAATATCATATTCTTCTAAATGCACAAAATTACGCGACGTATATGGCTGTGTTAAGCACTTTATAAGTGGCAAAAATATACAGTCGGAACTTCCTAACCATCAAACAGAAGAACCAGAAAACAGAAGAACCATAAAACAAAAAATACAAAGTAGTGATAGTTTATTTCTTCCAAGTTCCGGAAATAATGAAAAACAAATTTCAAAAACGAAAAGCAAAGGTAGTATAGGAATTATAAAAACATATTCCATTGAATTCTAAAAATATGTTTCAAGGTCTCAATGTCTGATGCCTACTAAACAACACAGGAATTGCTCAAGAAAAGGAATAAATATTTCTTTTTCTATCCAGTCGTTAATAGTTCAAGACACCACGCAGGTGAAAGAATTAACATTAAAAACAAGAACGAAATACACAAGAGACTTCGAAAGAAAGAAATAGCATGAGTATACTGTTATGAATTTTTCCACTGAGGCAATGATGGCACAGTTTTCACGGTTTAAAAGTATTTATTCTCTCTTCAGAAAACTCACAAAATTTATTCACAGGCAACAGTTTAATTACTCTCAAGCTTCAACACAAGCTTCAACAAAAATAACTTCTAATTCAGCGATTATACAAGCTCACTCCAATGGGTAAACAAAGCGATCAGCTTTCAACGAAGTCCGAAGTCAATCTGAAAACTTTCCCGTTCTCCAGTCTTTTATATACAAGCGCGTGAGACATTCGCGAAATTTCCAGCCAATTCATCGGAAAAGAAATATCTCGAAACTTCTCGATTGCTTTAGGTGTTGCCACCTTTTTCTAACCTGTATAATCGCTATTAATAAATAAAATAAGATAAAAATAAATTACAAGAGAATTTTAAAATAATACGTCACTATTTACAATATATACAGACAATTTGTGCAACATTTCCCCCTTCTTAAAGACTGCACGTCCCGGGCAGTGAAGTCCTTAAGCTATTCAATGACTTCTACCATAATATGGGGCTAGCCTATTGTAGTGTACAACTCTAGGTTTACAGGAAGGTGTCCGTTGAATTCTCACCAGGACGTCGTTGATCTTCTTAAGGACCCCATACGGCCCTTCCCAGTTCGTTTGGAGCTTAGAGGAGAGTCCTTTCCGACGTTTAGGGTTCCCTAACCACACCTTGTCACCTTCCTGGAATGAACAGTCCATGGCCTTGGCATAGTACTGGATCTTCATGCGCTCCGTCATGATGTTGTTTCTCTCTCTGGCGAACCGATGTACGGCTTCCAAACGTGCCTGCAGATCATCTAGATACTGGACAGGCGAGGAAGGTGTGTCCGGTGGTTGTCCAAAGAGGAGGTTGCTGGGGAGCCTAAGGTCTCTTCCAAACATCGTTAGAGATGGAGAAAGTCCGGTGGTCTCGTGAGTTGCACTCCCGTATGCCAACAGAAGCGATGAAAGTTTCTGATCCCCCTCTTGCTGATTATATAATTTTGAGATTGCGTCCGAATCATCCGCGGGAGCAGCTGATAGATCCCGGGACCTCCGTTCGATGCTTGTAACAGGAGCACGGATGTCGATTCCCTCTTCACTAACTTTGTCCATTTCCACATGAACCACTTCCTGGGAGGGTTTCATCAACGTCGCTTTCTTCGGTTCTCTTTCCGAGGCTGGAGAGGTACTTTTCATAGATGTGGACTCTTCAGCATTCTCTATGACATTGTCTTCATGAGCTACAATCCGATATACACACCGCTCTTTCATGTCTAGATCGTGCAAAGGAACTTCGCCTCTCCATGTTTGCAACTTGCTTTTCTCAAAATTCAGCATAATTCCATTTTTCTTCAAAAAGTCTAGTCCGAGAATGCACGGATCTACAATTTCGGCAACATAAACGGTGTGCTTGTAGGTGTTAAATCCAAGGGCAATGTCCACTTACAATTTCCCATGAACAAAGATATTACCACCAGACACAGTTTGTAGAGAAACAGAGGGCGCTGTGTAGAGGAGTCGGCTGTTCAGGCGACGAGCCACGTCCGTCCTTACGATCGTTACGTTCGCTCCCGAATCGACGATTAGACGACATGGAGTTCCGTTGATCTCCCCCTTCACGAATAAACCCTGGTTTCCTCCTTGTCGGGATGAAACGTGGAAACGACTGGTCGGGGCTTCACCTGTTATACATTGCAGCTTCTGCCCTGCGAGATGACATCTTCTTAGATTCAGTTGTGGAGAATCCGTGGTAGTGTTATCCCTTCTCTTTTTCAAATCAAGGCAGTTTCGTCGTAGATACCCTTCCCGTTTGCAGTGCCAGCAAACGACTCTGGTCCTTCGATCCCTGGCTCCGGGATAGCTTCTCGTCATTCTATCAATTTTGCTTTCCAGTTCTTGAAGCTTACTGGTGACAAAGTCAGACGAATCCTCGGCTAATGCACCACGCACATATCGTCGGTCTTTTCCAGAAGCTAGCTGCGCGGCTTCCACTCTCATGGCGTACACGAGGGCAGACTTCAGGTTTTTGTTTTGGGATAACCCCGCCCGCTGCACATCGGGATCTTGAATAGCGTCGATGAAATACTGCAGAGAAAGATCGTCTCATTCATCCAAGGGACAGTCAGGGAAAGCGAGGAGCGACAGTCTTTCTATATCCGATGCCAATTCTTGAAGAGTTTCATTGGCCTTCTGCTGTCTCACTTTCAGTTGCAGTCTGTTGTAATCCTTTAGATGCTGCTCCCCAAACCTTAACTCCAACGCACTTGCCAGCGCCACAAATTCTCCCCGCTTCTCTTCAGGTAGTGTCTGTAAAATGTCAGCAGCTTCACCTCGAAGAGATGCTGCGAGATGGAATGCCTTCGAAGTATCGCCCCAACCATTCGCAGAAGCAATAATTTCAAACTGCGTTTGATAAACGCGCCAAGACGACCTCCCATCAAAAGTGGCTACTTTGATGTTGGAACGTGACGCAATAAAGGGAGTGGAAACATTATCCCATTTAGGCGTTGCAACGGTCATAGCTTCCCCCGTTTCAATTTTCCGTAGCCTTTCTTCAACAGCGTCATGAAACTTTTCCTGTTCCTCTTTCATGGTGGAAACCTTTTCTTCGATTTCATTCCTCACAGTCACAAGATCTCCTTTCATTGTAGAAACCTTTTCTTCCAAGCAGTCAACTTTCCCATTAACCGCCTCAAAACTCTCACTGATTTCTTTTCTTACTTCACTCAGAACATCTTCTTTTACCGATTGTAGAACACTTGTAGTAGTCTCTATTATCGTAGATTCCACCATTGTAGTTAGTTCGGATTGCATTTCTTCTTTAATCCCAATTATAGCTGCTGATGTGGATTCTCGGCAGGTGACGATTGCAGAGGCGAGTTCGGCATTTGTCGTTTCTTGACGGGCTTGACCAGCGGCTATTGTAGCGGCGGTTAATTCTTGTCCGGCTTTTATTTCAGCAGCGGTTGATTCTTGTCCGGCTTTTATTTCAGCAGCGGTAGCTTGTTGACTGGCTTTCATTTCGGCGGCGGTGGTTTCCTGTTGGGCCTTCATTCCAACAATCATTTCCATCAACTGCTTCATTTGGTCTTCCATCATTCCTCTAGTTGTCGGCATTCAAAATTACGAGACCCCACTTCTGACACCACTGTTATGAATTTTTCCACTGAGGCAATAATGGCACAGTTTTCACGGTTTAAAAGTATTTATTCTCTCTTCAGAAAACTCACAAAATTTATTCACAGGCAACAGTTTAATTACTCTCAAACTTCAACACAAGCTTCAACAAAAATAGCTTCGAATTCAGCGATTATACAAGCTCACTCCAATAGGTAAACAAAGCGATCAGCTTTCAACGAAGTCCGAAGTCAATCTGAAAACTTTCCCGTTCCGAAGTCAATCTGAAAACTTTCCCGTTCTCCAGTCTTTTGTATACAAGCGCGTGAGACATTCGCGAAATTTCCAGCCAATTCATCGGAAAAGAAATATCTCGAAACTTCTCGATTGCTTTAGGTGTTGCCACCTTTTTCTAACCTGTATAATCGCTATTAATAAATAAAATAAGATAAAAATAAATTACAATAGAATTTTAAAATAATACGTCACTATTTACAATATATACAGACAATTTGTGCAACAATACTCTCTTACCTGCGTCCGTTTAGTTTGCACCTTTTAAATCCCCAGAAGAATATTTATAGCTTAAAACTGATTATAGAATGTTCTTACTTTTTAACCTAAAAAGTCAAATTTTTAAGTTGAATAATATTTGGCTCACTTAACCTGAAAATATGTATAAATTTTAACATCCCGCGATATAGTTTTTGTACATTTTACACTGTCATTTGACAAGTATAACGCCTATCAGGGATGTGCAGACATAGTCTTGTGTTTGAATAAATATATTTAACTTATATCATCCTCTAAGTATGAAGATGTTAAGTATACTTAACTTTATGTCATGCGAGACTAAGCAAAGCGTTCCAAATTCGAGGTATAACATCCGAACCCTTTCCAAAAAGTTCAAGGAAAAAGATAGGGAAGGGGTCTAACCTTCTCACAGATTTCACTGATGGTGATGAATGTATGACAATATTTTCTAGATCCAAACTTACTCATTAGAACACCTATAATCGAACTTTTACCTTTAATTTCCTTACAAAATATTTCCACATTTCCTAAATAATTATTTTTTCATGTAAGTTTTTCTGTTTTTTTTCTGTTTTTTTTTTTTTTTTTTTTTGGTTGTTTTTTTTACATTTATTAAATAAAAAGTCCACTTACTGACAGTTTTTCTATGGTGCTAATATGAAAACGCAATACATTTTGAGTGGGTTTTCATTTCTCCACAACTTTGCTTGGAAATAATTAGTACATCATATGGCTGTTGTCCCACAACTTTAAAAAACTTTTTAAAAAATTAATAACAATTTTTAAAACGTACGTTTGATGGTTTTGTATGGTAATGTAACAATATCCACACTATCTTTTAGAAAATACAAACTTCATTTTCAAATGTCATTTTTTGTATTTATGCATTACATAAGTTTGGTTTATTAAACTCAAAAAACGGGGCAAAGTAGTCCCATGGATTATGCGGTACTTCATTAAATATATATGAGGGGTTTTTTTTTTTTTTTTTTATTTTTTTTTTATAAAACTTTTTAAAGTGTCGTCAGCATGGGAGAACAGGAGCTTTAGAGTTTTTTCCAGAGTCATTTTTATTTCATACCTTATGTAAACACAAATACATATTTGTATTGAAATCGCAGCACAGAGAGGATACAGCCGGGACCTCCGCGAAATATAGTAACTATATATTTATTTCGAGCCTGGTACAACCAGATGGCGCTCTATCCTATGAGTCGCTAAGCGATGGATGAAAATGTAAACAAACTATTCTACGAACTGGATTGTACACACGGTATTGAAATTTATCGAGAGCTAAAATGTTTCTTTTAATCCTTTTTTTTTTTTTTTTTTTTTTTATTTTAATTAACAAGCTGAAATGTGGAAAGGATAATTCTATAAAAAAATGACTTTCATGTTTGAAAACTTTACAGGTAAGTTGTATCATGTTATTAATGTATTGATTTCAAACTTTTAGTGTTCTAAGTTAGGCTTAATCCTATCGTAAATCAAACAATCTCTCATAGAAATTAAAAAAAAGTTTTATTTCATAATTCTATTTTAAATATTCTTTTGAAAATATAATTTTGTAAGACTGATGATGATGAACATGTTTGTTTCCTATTGATACAGCTATCATACAAACATTTGCTGATTTTTTTAATATCATTAAAAATAGTTGGAAAGTAATATTTCTATTTATCACTTGATTTAAGTTGAAATCTATATATATAATTCTCTTGCGTAACGTCCAAATTCGGCTGTATTTCTGTGAGCAGAATGGCAACGACTTCAAATATCCGATCACAAATCTTCTAAATGTACTTTATGCACGAATTCCCAAATTCAACAACCCAGCCAATCACAATATAGCTTTTGAAATTTGACTTATACATCTGGCAACAGCAACAACTTGGATTCACTATATTTTGTTTTTCTTATTACAATTTACAGATAGAAATTATTGCCTATTTAAAACGTATTGATTTAATAGTTACGATGATGCAAGAATAAATATATCCAAGATGTGTACATTTCTTTTGGATTAGAATTCCGGATAAAACAGACTTTTCGGAAAAGTTATTTGCTGGAACATGTTCTGGATGTCGCCGGATTGCATTCAGCGCTAAATCGCCAACTTTCAAAAAGTCACTAAGAGGCATCGATTGTACAGTAAATCTGAACCTATATTCATTTCTAATCAGTGCAAATTCAGCTATTATGAATTGAAAACTATCAAAATAACGAATAAAACCACCCACTCAACTTCCAAATCTCATTTAAAATTTAAAAAAAAAAAAAATTGGCGAAATAGGGCTAATTTTCTAGCCAACTTTGATTTTCAAAAAATTCTGGTTTATTGAATGCCGGATAACTGGCCTTTCACTGTTTTATTTTATATTCTAAGTATCGCAAAAAAGATTATGCAAACATATAATACCATCCCGTAAATTTTAATTGTTCAATGAAATAAAAGATTTTTTTTAAATATATGTACGAAGCTGTTTATTTTTGTTGTTTTCCAAGAACTTTCTACTACGTTGCCACACTGACCCTGCTAAACGCGTCTCGACAGCAGTAGGATAATGATGTTCATAAATAACTAAACGTTTTCAGTTTCATGGCATTATGCAGCTGAAATAGCTTTTTGCTAGAGCATATTTTAAATGCTTTACTTTGAGGCGAGCAAAGCGAGCCAAGGGGATTGCATAGTAATCCAGGGGGTTGGCGAGCGTCAGGGAGCAGGGGGCGGAGCCCCCTAGTTATATTTTAATGGCTATACTCGTAAACAAAACCTGATGATGGTTCTTTTCTTAGTATCGAGTAATGTAACAAGAATATATATTTGATGGAAGAATAGACCAATTAGAAGAATATACGATAAAATCTAAAAGAAAACGGAAACATTGCCAAAAAAGACTGGTTGTTGTGTCTTCAATTTATTGACTGAACATTCAAAAGTGCCAACAAGTATTCGACAGAATATTTTCATAGAAAGGGATCTGTCTGCATATTTTTTTTTTTTTTTTTTTATTTTTTATTTTTTTTTTTTTTTTTTTTTTTTTGTGAGAAGAAAAAAATAATTACGAATTAAAATGGCTCTTGAAATGTAATGCTAATAATGATGATTCATAGTTCAAAAAGAATATAATAATGTTCTCAAGTCGCGCTTTTCTGAAAAATAAAAGATGTACTTCACTACTTTTTATTTCAGTAGTTAGTTGCATTTATTAATGCTGGTTTTTTTTTTAATTATCAATTTTATGAATCCTAAAAAGATATTTATATAATTTTTTACTGACATTTATTTGGAAATATATATAAAACATATTCCTAGGGAATAATTTTTATGATTTCATTTTGACACTTATTTTCAAATCAACGAAGTCTTATTTGTTTTCCCATCTAATGATTGTGGTTAGCTCTCTGGCCATGCATGCCAAAGGTGCCGGGTTCGAATCACGGATAAGGCATGTATGTTTATTGTGGTTCGGAATCAACTTAGCTGTACGTCCCATCCTCATTAGACGTCATTGTGTATAAGAATAGGTCGTTGAACTCATAAACCAACCAACTTATTTGTTTAAAAATGAAAATACCTATTTGAAATAATTTATCATGTTCTTCTTGAGGAAATACATTGTTTAAAAATGAAATTTTAATCAGAATATTAGGTACTAGCACTTTACAATTTTTAAATTCCTATTATATTCAAAGTTGAAATAAAGTTTTTGTATAATAATTTAGTGTTTGTATTTTTGCAATATTTATTCTTTTAAATACATACTGTTTCAATGTATTGCTTTTTATGGTATTGAAATTATTCAACCCGAATAATCTACTATAAAAGGGATTTTAGTAATATTGAAAAAATCCAGTTATAATTTCAAGAATTTGCAGCATCAGTGTTTTAATTTAAATCCCACTCTCGGTGCTTTTACTTCATGAAATTAAATGTTATATCTGAATATTCTACAATTAAACAACTTAACGTATTAAAACATTTTATAACTCACTACATAATATTTTACAGAATTTACCAGAGATGTTTCATTACATCTGTGGATTACGGACTACGGTAGAAGACCTTCGTGTTTTCATCCATCGCTTAGCGTGACGTCATCAAACTTAGTTGCTGGATGGGTTCGAAAGATTTGAAGCCAAAGCAGATCAAAACTTGCAGAAATTTATTCCGATATAACTCTTAGTGGATTCTTTTACAACTCCAGAACTTTCAGTTCTAATAGACTCAATACAGCTCTTTACACAATAATGGAGCTCAAATAGCAGTTAAAAACTAGATACACAGCTGCTAAAATCGTCGCACAAGACAATGCAATACAGTTCACTACTCTGAATGCTCGCTGAAAGACAACTAGATAACTAACTCAACTCAAGGCCGGCCTTATATAGGAAAGTCAATTCTTCGTGAATCTTCTAGAGATAGAAATTTGGAGAATTTTTCAGATCGTAGTCGAAAAGCCCTATACATGTACATGGGGACCGAAAATATCGCCAACGATTTTTGGCGATTTCTCGCCAAATTTGGTGACCAAAATTAGTCACCAAAACCGTCGCCAACTTGGCGTGATTGCTATTAACCATAATGTTAAATAGCCTGCCCCTTGTAAAACCCGTTTTCCAGCATGATCCCTGTAGAACTCGTTTTCCAGCATTAAGAGACGCATTGCAGGAAAGCGAAGTAAAGTCAACTCTTGCACTGCCTTATGCGAAATGTACATAAATTTCCCTTTTTACTAAATTAATACTACGAAATATTTACAAATATACAAAGATTCGTAACAATATAAAATATATTTCGAAGCCACTAGCTCAGTAATCAATACACAATCAATCAGTGTAACTTTGATCCGCATTTTCAGCATTTTCTCTTGCTCCACTTATGTTTTAATAGTATTTTCAGACCTAATGGAATAAAATGGAAGAATGAACCTTTAATTAAAGCTTAATTTACTCAAATTGGTAATTGCTGGTGATGAAAGCACCAAATAGTAATACGAAAAGAACCCGGTTGAAAGTTACCCTGTCATTCAGGGTAACTTTAAACCACTATCAGAAGTTTCATATAAAATACCTTTTTTTATTCAATCTAGGAGAACTAGTAAAATTAAGTTTCTAAATATTTGAAACATCATCAGCTGCATCTTATCAACACCATAAAGTTTGGATACTTTAAATAACACCACAAAGAATTTATCACGTAGGAACAGTGGATGAACAATCACATGAATATATTGCGCAAAAAAAACCTATTTATTATTCAGTTTAAACATACAAATATAGCTACAAAACAATCTGTCAGTTCATTCCCTTAAATATAAACTCATTTTATCAATTAAGTAGAAAAGGTAAATAGAAAATAATAAAACTGATAGGCCACCCTTATGCTATTAGTTAAGTACTATAGTGTTTGCAAGTCACAATGGGGCACATATACAAATATTTTACTCTTAATAATAGAAATTGTATGACAAAATATAAAAACAAAGTTCAAACTTCACAAAATTTCACTTTGTCATTTTTTAGATTAATAGTTCTAAACCAAACAAAGAATCATTGATCTGGAAAACTTTTCGTGCTCTAGCTGGAATAATAATTTTTTAAACATGGCGTAATTTTTCATACCACAGATCACCATTGATATTGGGCCATTTCCAACATGCACCAGACTTCTTCATGAACCACCAAATATCACATTGTCTTTTAAATAATTTGGTTTGGTTACATTTCTCTATCGTATTGAATAATTACGTGGTCGTAAACTTTGCACATGCCATAACCAAAATCGAAAACACTTGCATGCTCTGTGTATAAAATTCATGCCTCATTGATGTGTTCAACAGCCACCACTTGAATAATCTCTAATTTTCAGTAACATTCTTCTCAACAATTTCAGCAGTATAAACCCCTATCTTGTCCTTATTGTCCAACTTTCATCTCTGAAAATGATAGTGTACATACACTATCACCTGCATCATTTAGTTCAGGTTGGTTGGTTTATACGCTCAACGACCTACAGCTTAACGTGGATTCTGAATTACAACGAACATCCATGACTAACCCGGGATTCGAACCCTGCACCTTTGGCATGCGGGGCCAGAGCTTTAACGACACAGCCATCAGGTGGATTATCTTGTTTAGGACTTTTACTCTTGCTGTCTCCCAGGAGCTCATATGGTAGAGAACTTTGGACGATCCTCTCATGCCATTGCTATACATATTCCTTTAACATTTATTTTTTGTGCATGGAAATTTTTCACTTCCTCTACTGAAACGCTTTTTACAGCCATTACGGGTAGGCTGATTTTTTTTTTTAGTTCTGTGAACGAATGCTAGATCATTATTTCTAATATTCTTAGGTACTTCTTGAATTCGCACCCAATATTTTCATTTCATTGAATTTTGCCTACAAGGGAAGATTCCGTGAATTAAATTGTATTTGTATGTATATAAATGTATTTAAAAGCAACTAAAAATAAATTGGAATAAAATATGAATAAAATGTGCAGTAGGGTGGATCAAAAAAAAAATAATTCAGAATTTCAAATCCTACCTATGGGGAAAATATGTTCTATGGTATATAGATATATAAAAAAATTATTTTTAAAATTTAAATTTTGAGTTCAATACCGCCACAAGGTGTATGAAGTTTAGGTATTTGAGCCTTTTATATATATTGGCCGACCAAATGGTATAGTGGTTAGAGTGCTGGCTTCTAGACCGCGAGGTTGCGGGTTCGAGTCCCGTGTTTGGCATGGGTGTTTGTAAATGTATGTTGGCTTGTCTAATGACGAAAAGTTTCGGCGCATTATAGCCCTCGTGTTGCTGACGGTGCCAGATAATCTGAATACAACCAACCAAAGTCAATTGATTTTTTTTTTCTGCGGAATTTCAAAACCTACCTATACGCAAAAGATGTTCTAAGTTACATTGATTAAGGGAAAAATAAAATTAAAAAAAAAAAAAAAAAATTATGTTAAGCTCTTCGCAAGGGGGATGAAGTTTTGGTATTTAAGCTTTTTAATGGTAAAAAGTCAGTGATTTTTGTTTAAGTGAAACAGACCTTTAGTACTTTTAAATGTTTATTGGAATGAGAGGACATATACTAAATGGTTACAGGAAGAAAAAAAAGCTTAAGGTACATATAACAGCTTCTTAAGAATTAAATCAAGAAAAATCAAAAAATCTTCGGAATTACAGTGAACGGTAATCACGTTTGGTGTTGAAAACTGGCTTGAGGTTTCGTGATTCCAGGCTATTTCTTATTAACCCGTCTCTTCTGTATGATCCGCTTACAGCAGCAAATGCTTCTGTGAGATCTGTAGCTTGAGTACGACAGAGATACCCTTTGATAGTAGGTAGTATTGCCGTTGAAGTGATTGCTGGGTTTACTATTGATCCTGAAATCATGTCATCACTAAATCGTTCTGTCACATTTTCCCACTTAATCAAGTCCACATAATCTGTCGCACAAGGGTCAAAAGTTGGTATGTTTAACCCTTTGCACTCCAGTGGAGCCTCTCAGGCGCCACACGATTGGATGCCAAACCACGAGAGGACCATTAGGTGTGATGCGGAAATTCGATGCAAGGCCAATGACTGTGTTTAGTTTCTATGAAGCAAATCCATAAACACCAGCCGAACCTAAAATGTCTCGAGTTGCAGATTCCTCCGCGCGAAAAAGGCCTGGAGTGCAAAGGGTTAAGATACGGATATTAATCGCTAAAAGGGTTTGGGTGCAGCATACCATTTGACTTTGATCAAATTCAAAATTCTTTGGAAGACCGATTCCCTTATGTTATTTCTGTCGTCAGCCAGCATTGATATCAGGATATTTTCAGGAAAGCCCAAACCCCCGTTTCAAAAATTACTGGATCAATGACTTTCTTCAAATCAGTTGACAAATAACGCGATAGAAAGATTGATTTATGCAAATGCTGTGCACCATAGATTACCGATTGTTTGGTTTTGATCTTCAACCACATAGGTGCTTAGACTTTTACGATGAACATAATTAATGTCATTAAAGCTTTGGTTGGACTTCTTCTAAGGCAAATAGAACATGAGAATTCTGTTGTAGGTTGTAAACCACCTTGAGTGGCAAATCTTTCCAGAGTTTCTCTTCAACAGCCCTTCGCTGCTTTGTCCAAAGTGATGGCTTCACAAATTTCCAATAAGCACAGCTGACCAGTACTTAAGTCTTTCTTGTTAGTCAGTTCGCATAGGTTGGGTTTACTTGAATGAAACTACAGGTAGTATCTCGCATACGGTCACTCGTTGGCTTGTAACTGGCACATAAACCATTGTAGTGGACGCTTCAGAATCAGTTCCATATTTCGTATAACACCTTCTTTGATACCTGTGTTGACAGACTACCTATTATCGCAACCAACTTTGTTACATCTATGTCGTTGTTGACGCATGACCAAAACTTACGATGTGCTTTCCTTGCGATAGCTTTCAGTTTATTTTCTAGCTTTGAAAGTGCAATATTTGTCGTGGTATGAACTTATTTTTCTCAAAATGTTGTAGTTGTCATTTATTGGTATTAAAGCTCGTTTTCAGGTCTCCTCTAATTTACTTGCAACTTATTTACACGCGGAGAAAAGTCTATTTAAATACACTGTTCTTTGCTTCTCTTTATGAATGCCAATATACGCACCTTATTACATTTTTCGTACGTAGGAAGCATAATCGTGGGCATATTACAGCCTAACCCAAATATAGGGCAAATCACGTCTGTGGTGTCACATGCCCACCAACTCTCTAAAGCAACAACTCAACTCGACTCAACCCGGCAGGCAACGAGAGATGACTCAGAACTCCCGGGCAACGCTCTACGAACTTATCTAGCGAACTGATCAGCCACGACTCAACAACTTTCTAAAATTTAATTTGCACTGTTAAGAACAACTTTTATTTTCAATAAGTAATGTCCTTTATATTTTCAAGTTAGTTTTGTGCTTGTCAATGTTCATCGATGATCTCTACTTAAATAAAATCAAACCGATAAGCACTAACGTAACATGTCTTTTCTTAATAACGCCTCAGTACAGTATTAGTCCAAGTAAACTAAAAACAAATGTTACACAATAAAATTATAATTAAATTTACTTTACAAGAACAGCGCCCACCGATTAGGCGTCCGATTCCGTAAGTCGCTGACAACTGCATTACAGGGTTGTAGTGCTGATTCAACGGTGATGTGGGGAGAGGGAGCTATGTCAAAAAAGGTTTAAATGTATATTCTACTACTAATTATTCGGTAATCATCGCTTTTTTAGGATTTAAATTGTAAAAAACAATTATTTTTAGTGCAAAATCATCTAACCAAAATTAGGACTTTTTGCATTTTTTTCGAAAATTCAACCTCTTTGTGGCAGTGTAAACATTTAAAATTAATTTTTTTTATTACTTTTTCCCTAATCTCTATATCATAGAACATCTTTTCCCCATAGGTAGGTTCTGATTAATAATATTTTTTTTCTCCATTGAAGAACGATCTACCCTAATATGCAGTGCATACATTACACACTGTCATTAGCCTAACTTTGAACTGGCTCAAAGTTATACTACATATGTGGTAAAATGATAGTGCCATGGTTTTTTGCTTTTTACCAAATGTTAGCAAATAAATAACCATCAGCTACTAACAATATTGCTATTTTCCGAAAATTATGTAGCTGATAAAGTGATAAGTTGATACTTATTTGCAGAAATTAGTTTATTGATATAACTATAGAGCAAAAAGCCAATTTCGCAATCTTGGCAGCAGTTTGCAGCAGTGGATCATGAGCAGCTCTTTAAAACCAAAAATACTGAAAACTAGGAGGTGGATCAAAGTTACGCCCTATGGCTCTAAGTTACCCTGAATAACTGTACTCGTCCTTAAACATCAAAGTGTATTTTAAGCTTTCGCTTTGCCGTATAGAGGTATGAGTATGAGCCGTTGAAGAAAGAAGAAAAAGTTTGGGAAGACAGTAAATTGAGAGTAAGAAAGGTATCTGTATATTATGCGAACTAGCCTTGGGCACTTTTCTTTCTGATTTTTCTTTTGAGTGTGCAACCGAAAAAGAATCGAATTGAGAGTAAAGCAATATTTATCGCCTGTCAATCGCAATAATAACCTCATTAGCTTGTCTAGCTTTGTCTAGTGCTGTGGAAACAAGACAAGTCCCACTTAACACCGGAATTTCAGGACAAAAACATCTACTCTTTACAGACTTAGGACGTCAATTTCCTGCATGCACACCCCTATTCCAAATCAACAAATCTGTAGTGACACTAGTTACAAGTACCGACCGCTATTAAGAGACTAACTGGCGAGAGTTCCTCGCATGATAGATGGATGGATGGATGGATAGATATAAAGTACCATTTGAGATGCTTATTGTTTTTGGTTTTAACCAGACATCACTACGTTACAATTTCCCATAAATTTTGCGCAACTGAATCAGTGTTTCCATGTTTTATTTGGGCGCATTATAGCCCTCGTGTTGCTGAAGGCACCAGATAATCTGAAAACAACCAACCATGGTTTATTTGTTATTATAGATATAGTTTTGCTGTTTGAAATGTTATATTAACTTTTTCTGCTCAATATGAAAACAATGCAGCATTTACTGATCATCAGGTAAGGCAAACTTGTTACTTGTCTGATCTGTTACTCTGATCTGCCGTGGCAAAAATGGCCGAAACTGGTCGAAAATCGACTTTTAATAAGTTGAACTAAATACAATTGCCAAATGCGCCATAACTTGCCAAATAATGAGCATTTTTTTTTTTTATTTGGTAACCCTCACTCTTTAATTTTCAATTAAGAAGGTTGCAGACGATTCGGATATGTGGCTATGGCTTACTTGAGTTTTTTTACAATTTGCGTCTTTTCTGTGCTACCATGATTGGTTGAAACGGGTTAAGTTAATTTACCATTGTCTTTTTATTTGAGGGCCTGAGAAGCAAAGGGGTATAAGTGACATTTCTTAACTTTTGAGAAAATACACTTTAAAGTTTCTTATTTATATTAAATTCTATGAAAGCTAGCGATATCTTCATCCCACAGGTTAGTATTTGAACAACAAATAATTTTCATACAAATTGAATACAAATAAAAAAGTTTATTGTTTCAATAATTAAGAAAAGTCACTTGTACCCTTTTGCTTCTCAGGCCCTCATTTGATGCGTGCTTTAGTTTTAAAATTAAGGAAACATTTTTCGAAACGTTGAAATTTTGCAATTCTAATAACCCTTAGTTTCGTGAATAAAGATTTAAAGAATTCGTATTATAATGACTAACAAAAAAATTTATGAATTGAGACTCTGTAAATTGATTTAATTGTTTGTTAAAAGTTACAAATTCTAAATTAAAATTTTGAGTGATCTTTAAATACAAAATATACATTTCTCATTTTTCTACAAAAATAATATTTTAATCAGATTGTGAGAGCTTGAAATTCAAAGCCTTCGATTTTTCAATATATATCTCATTCATAAATGAATGTGAAACTGCGTTTTTCTTTATGAATTGTACATATTCCACGCATGTTAGGGAGGATAATTGAAATACAAAAAAATGGTAGTGACACTATTGGATCACAATATCTCCCATTACGAGATATAGAGGTTCTCATATTATCCGACTCATAATTGGTCAATTATGAGTCAGATAATATAAGAGTCAAATATATAAACTCATAATTGGTCAATGAATGCTATCTTTTCCTTAGAAAGCAGATTTTCCGATAGATAAAAATTAAATTTTTTCAGGAGCTTCACCTCAAATTAAAATCGTGTTAATCGTGCAAACGGATAAAATGGGCTGATTTTTTGCATAAACGAATACATGCACAAAAATTATGTGAATTATTTTATATATTTTTATTTCATTGATACTAAAAATGTTCTTGAATTTATTTGCAAGCTACAACACTGGAGAATCAAAGGGGTATAGTTATCGCAAATCACAATTTGTTTGTTGTACCCTAAGTAGCACAGCAGTATTGGCCAATATCGGCCACAGGAGTTCTGGAAGATTAGCCAATCCTGGCCGAAACTCGACCGTCGTTTCAAAAATTCGTGATTTTTTTTTTTTTTTTTTTTTTTTTTTAATAAACATGTAAGAAACGTCACAAAACATACTTTTTTGGCCTCTGTTCCTTCTTATACATTACATTTTTCAATTTTAAAGCTGTGCATTAACATTTCAAAACTTCCAGTGTATTTTATCCAAATTGGAATGGATAGTTATGGAACCTTTCATTAGAAATAAAATAAACAACTGTTTGCCAATCCTGCAACAAGAACCCACAACTCACTTTACATTACCAGGAAGTTAATTTTATGTTAGTTCTGGTGCAATAAAAAATTCGTAAATCTCTGAATAAGTAAAGTAGACAATGTTTATCTACTTTACTCAAATGATAATCTGTCAGATTTTGTAAAAAAAAATATTGCTTTTTTTTTTTTTTTTTTTTTTTTTTTTTTTTTTTTTAAGTAAGACTCATTATTATATATATATATATTTTTAGTATAACAGTTCATATCAGGTGGGAAAGGTAAGGGGGTTATCTATTAATACATATATTGAAGAAGTTGAGGAAAAAACAACCAATACATTTCCATTGTTTGTATTTAAAGATTCGAAATTATATGCCTAAGTACTTTTATATATCAGATATCATCTATAGCCCTCGATTTTCTAATCACATTCATAAACGCCCATCCCCTTTCTTTCCGTTGGACATTGCAAATAGGAATTTTCTAAACAGCAACTAGACTAAAATCTATGTTTTTTCAACAATTAGTTTCAAACATTTTGTAAAATAATTTCATCAATAAAATTTGTTTTATTTCTTACATGTATTGTCTATTTCTAAAAAAATATTTTAGAATACTTATATTTTAGTATTATTTTGCAGTTAAAAACTTCAACAACTATAAAATTCAGTATTTTCTTAAATTCCATAACCCATATTTTTTATCGATTACTGTGTTTTCTAATTATCCAAAAAGTCAAAACAATGGAAAATATTTCAGGAGACGTTCGAAGGATGTAAAATGTAAAATCCCAAGATGTAGAATAGGATGATAAAAGTAACGCTTTCATGCCAAAAAAAACTTTTCCCATTTTGGAAGGTCCCGAGTTCAAAAAAGTGGTCTCGTAAAAATAGTGACCGAGACCTTTGGTCTATGTTTCTGTCTGTCTGTAGGCAGCTTAGTTCCCGAAAGGATTTATCTACGATTTTCAACTTTTGTATTCTGGTTAGCTGTGTTATGACTTTGGGATCTATCTTTAAAGATTTTACTAAATTGCATGCGCATGCCTATATGATAATATATGATAATGCATGCCAATATGATATGATAATTATCCCCAGAACATTGTCAAAGTGGCCATTTTTTAAAAATGAAAATATGAAACCAAAAACGATAAATTTAACCAATCCATATCAAGTTTAAAGCAAGTCATGCAGTGCAATAAAAAAAATTGCAACGTTCTACACCCCTAGTTTTTTTTTTTTTGTTTTTTTACATTGAAATCGTGGTTTTTTTTTTTTTTTTTATTGTAGAAAATATTTGGCTTAACATTGCCAAACTGTCTCACATAGGGTAAAAAAATGTTTAATGAATTTTAACAAACATATAATCGAGAACTACTAACAAGATATTGTATTTTATTTTAAAGCCATTTTTGTATACTGAAGCGATTTGGTTACTCAAAATAATCATATTTCTCTCGAAGCTACTCAATATCCCCAAAACATGCAACCTCTAGATAAGTTGTGCTATTTCAGTAAGTATTATTAGTTTTTTAATTCGTATTTGGGTATATTACTATTCCTCTCCATATCTCTATGTTAAATCTTTTATCTTATTTAATAAAGTTTCATTTTACAGAAGTCACGAAAAATTTTCCTAATCTAATCCTTAATTAGGGAATGTCTGTGTCAATTATCGGACCAACCTTACTAGGTTTACAACATATTGTTAAGACTGATACGAATCACTTAGGATTGGTTTACACCGTAAAGTCGAGTGGATATCTAATGGGAACCATAATTGGTAAGCTATAAGAATATTATATATATCTCATTCTACGATTTATAATGTACCATGCATTTCTCTAATTTATTATGATTTTAGGTGGAATTGTGTTCGACATTACCCCAAAAAAAACTACTTTTGATGACAATTTTAAATTTTCTCGTTGCTACAAGCATGTTTGCTCTGCTTTTTAGTGGAAGCATTGAAATTCTAATAGCCTGAATGGTTTTGAATTAAATATCAATAGAAGTTTTCGTTACAGATAAGAGTCTTAGGTGTAGTATTTTTTCCGAACCACAAGTAGCGAGTCATTTTTATTTATGTGTCCCTTTCTTTACCAAATGGCCAAGCTAATAATCTTTACCTAAGTAAGTACATGGAAACATTAACATCCCAGAACTTTCATCTATTTCAATGCTCCATTTCTACTTCAAACACCTATTTCCAGCCATCTTTCTCCAAAATGAATAAATTATGTAATTTTCTTTGGAAGTTTACTCATGTCGCTGATACGGCGATATTTCGAGATAAAAAAAGATAGCCAATTTGTGAATTTAGTTACAACAATTAGGTTACTATTAATTGATTTTTAATTACAGGACTGTTGAATATCAAAATCTGTTTTGAAAATAAACTGATAAAACATTGTTCGAATATTTACAACAGTTTCCTAAATTTGACTGTTCTATTTCTTAAACTGTTCTTCTTTGCTCCAATTCAAACTGTTTGCTTGCTCCTCAGGATTTATAGTGTTCCAATTTTCAATTTTCGTTACTCGAAAACCTTTAAAGCTGACCAACATACCTGTAGATATATTTTTTCATTTTCATGACAGAAGTATCATTGAAGCATTCTATCTATTTGTATAATTTTTAGTTTCAATATGTTACTTTTATAGGGCACTCAGTTCTTATTATCATCAATTAACACTCCCCACCCCCCTTTCATCCCCTCCCAACCGTTAAGGGTAGATGAAAAGATCATTTATATAAAATTGAAGATCTAAAGCTTTAATTTGATACCAAATATGGACATAATTTAGTGTAAAATTATCCATATCTTAACAACAGGTACGCGTTAAATGACCACCTTATTGATGATGTCATATCTCAAAATGAATAATTCGAATTGAATTCACGAATGAATATTTCGAAATTATTGACTGGGGTTCGATCAAAATATCATCTCTACTCGTCTCAGAAGGATCGCAGATGAACTAATTCGAGGTTTGAATTGCTCGGGTGAAAAACCTGGATGAGATACTAGGATATTGACACCTTCCCGAGCTACACCAAACCTCCTAGACTATGTAAACACCAACTTAACTTGACATCACTGGACGGTAGATCTTCACCGTGCTAATAGCCAATTCATTCATTTTGGCGGCGTGAAGGCATAATGAAGCACTTTGATGGGAGTATATACATCTCACACTTTTTAAGGAGTATAATACATCTCATACTTATGATGAGCGGGGCAGAGCTCAATACCTTCGTAGCCAAAATCGGCCATTCATTTAATGAATACATATGATGCATCAATAAAATAGTCTAGAAGTAGAGGGGCTAATCTACTTTTAGTTTTTCACTAAACATAAGGAATCAGAAAAATGTGTTTTGTTTTATATATATACACACACACAAATGCTAATTCGATAAATTCTTACTTAACTTTAATCTCCGCAGGGTTAAATTTCTGCTGTCTAAACCTATGAGGTAAAGACAGTGGACCCTTTTTCTAGGCTCTTTACTTTATTAGCAGCATATTTCTCGGACAATACCTATCTCAAGAAGAGATATCCATGAACAGCAACCCTTTTTTCATCAAGCAAAGCACTCCGGAAGACATTTTTCAAAATAACAGTTATTCTTTAAGCACTGTCATCCCAACAGAATTCTCATCAAACAGCACTATAAAACAAAACGCTCTTTAAACATAGTGTTTTTCTCCAGAAACATAAAAAGCAGTATTAAAAAAATTACAAATATTTTTGACGTAGCAATTTGGCTTCGTAATCTTCCGAATCGAACCCTTTTTGATACATTTGACCTGTTCACCGATGTATCTTAGAAGTTACAAAATATAAAAATCGAGGATTTTGTTTATAATTGCAAATCTCAGAATTTTAAATCCCTTGTTACATAAATTTCAAAATTTTAATTATTAACGCGAAATCTCCTTCCACAAAATTATAAATGAAATATATGTATGCCTGAAATAAGCCTGTCCTTTATTTGAAACTTCCTGGATGACACGATTATACTTCTTTAGTAGTAAATAGAGTCAAACGCATTTAAAACGATATTGGCCTTAGTAGCCATCACTGGATGACGATTCCTCAACCAATGATCGAAACTCATTGCGGACTGAACTTATTTCTATAATATATTGTTGAGAAAAAATTAATCGAAAACAGTCATACAAGTATAGTCCATATAGTCCATTTTTTACAAATGAGTTTTTGAATCGCATCTTATTCTTTAATATTTCCCATGTTTCTTTTCCATCTACCGTATCGGAAGTGAAAGTTCCTAACTTCCTTTCTACTCCTTGAAAATGGCAGCATACGTTCATTGCTTATTCCACGCTTTCAGACTCATCTGTAGGATAAGGAGGCAGTTCCAAAATCAAACTCCGAAAGGTTACAATTCATTAGCAAAATCTTAATATCCTATTTCCAAGTGCTGTAGTTATATCACTCAACTTGTAAACGAAAAAACTTGTTCCACACTAATAGCCATTTTCTTTTCTATTTATGTTCCCAAAACGCAATTTAGCCACACTCTAATAACCATTTAAAAATTTAAAATCTTAGTTGAGATTTAAGTTGAGTCATAACCCTTTAGGCTCATCAAATAAGTAAGAATTCCCGTGCGCAATGATTTGTAGATCGCAATTTACAAATGATTGCAGCAAAGCAAGACGATAGTTACTTGGCGTGATGGAATTCTCTTAACCTCTCTCAAGATCATATCTAAAAGATGAAATTATCAGACTTATATAAAACAAACAAAACAACGTTTTTTATTAACAACTCCTTCACTTGGTTTTACAAAATGTAGGGTCTCTGTCTAAACCTTTCCATGCCGAAAGGCTAAAACATTTCGCAGCTCAACGGACTACGGCTTTGCTGCTACACTATCTGGCCAAAAGTAACCGTACACCCAGTGGTATGGACGTAGAGCGTCCTGAGGCACATATTAAAATGATGTTGGTCCCCCTTTTGCATCGATGACAGCCTGCACACGTTTGGGAAGACTTTCCACCAATTTTTGATAAGTGACCATAGGAATTGCCTTTGAGGCGTCCATCACAGCTGAAGTGAGTGCTTGCAATGAAGATGGTCGATTTGGCTGGCTACGTAATCTGCGCTCTACTTCGTCCCAAAGGTGTTCTATGGGATTTAGATCGGGGCTCTGAGAAGCCCAGTCCAGTTTTTGAAAACCCATTTCGTCAAACCACGTCTGTGCAAGCCTCGATGTGTGAATGGAGCAGTTATCCTGCTGGAAGAGAAATGGGCCTTTCCCGAAATATTGCCATAGAGGGAGTGCAGCATTGTCCAGAATGTCCACATACATCTCAGAGTTCATGTTTCCAACCACAGGAACTAACGAACCCAGGCCAAACCAAGAGAAAGACCCCCACACCATTATGCTTCCACCACCAAACTTAACAGTCGGCACAATACAGTCACTATAGAAACGTTTGCCGGGCATCCGCCAAACCCAGACGCGTCCATCCGACTGCCAGACTGTAAAGCGAGATTCATCACTCCAAAGAACAGTTTTCCACATGTCCACAGTCCAATGACGGTGAGCTCTACACCATTGCAATCGATGCTTCGCATTCTGTGGAGTGATGTTCGGCTTGTGAGCGGCTGCACGACCATGGAATCCCAAGTCTTTTAACTCTCGACGGACAGTCCTGCTGCTAACACTAACGCCTGATGAACTTTGGAACTCCTGAGAAATGTCCACCAACGAGGACTTGCTTCACTACCCTTTTCAGAGTTCTGCGGCTGCGTTCACCAAGTGTTTTCGGCCTACCGGTTCGTTTTTCTGCCGTTTCACTGCCTCGACGTTTCTACTTCACAATTACATCACTCACAGTGGATTTAGGCTTCTGTAGAATGCCCGCAATCTCACGAACTGATTTCCCACAAAGGTGGCATCCCACTATTCTGCCACGATCAAACTCACTAAGCTCCTTTGACTTACTCATTGCCTCACAAACGCATAAATACAATCTGACAAACCACTACCAACACTTTTATAGCTTTCAATTACGTATCAAATTGCGTCACACGCCAGGACCACTTTTTTAAGGGGTGTCCGAATACTTTTGTCCAGATAGTGTAGCAACCAAAAGGATATCTGCTTCTCCCAACCAAATTTAGTAATTAAGTAAGTTTTCCAAAACTGCGTTCTTAGGCCATCTTGGATTTGGCACACGACTTTTTTAGAGGATGAAAATATGGCAACCCACAAATAATTTAATTTTTTAGAAATCCTTTTTGGTTCTGCAATTGCACCAATGGGCCCGTATATGGCAAGTTACCCCTTTAAAGTAAAAGCTCACGGGGGAACTGTGTCATCTATCGTAACCTCAAAACTAACAAAACACAAGTGCAAAATAGTGAATAACATTGTTAAGTATGTCTTGTTTAGTAGAGTTAGAGTTACAAACATGACAAAAAAACTCACATTAAGAATCTAAAAACTCGCTAAATTTAAAAAAAAAAAAAAAAAAAAAAAATCATAACGTTTAAAGGGGAAAAAAAAAATTTATGTTCTTACTGTGATGAAACACACAAAAGATATTTTGGATTATTGTTTGCGACAGAAGGAACATTCCTGCAGTAATGTCAATTGTTAAACGTTAAAAGACTCTTATGTTTTGGAAAGTATAACATCCAGTTACTCTAACCGAAATTATGTCACTTTTTTATTAAATTTCTACAAATAAAAGAGTTCTATTTTCGGAAACCCAATTTGGGACTTATATTTAGAAACTAATTTTGAAAGATCAGATTTGCAAATTTTATTTAGTTCAACTCTTAAACATTCGAAAATGTACTGCCGGCCTACATTTCCTTAATTATAGTAAACAAGAGCATTATAAACTTTAATTTTTGCTACAGTTCTGAAGAATTACTACAATTATTGCTACAGTTCTACAGAATTACGGCAATTTTAACTATTACAGTTCTGCAAAAAAAAAAAATGTATACATCTCAACTACATTAGTTAATTGAATAATTCATTAAAATTCTGAGTTTTTCCATGCAGATACCACTTCAAAATTAACCCTCACTTAGAGAAAAATAATATCATGTGTTAGTCAAACAAAAGTTTGATTTTGAAATGCAGATGCGATTCCGAGTGCAAGTAACAAAATAAGACATAGAATGAGAGCTGGTGAGACGGAAATTTATAGAAGGCTTGATTAGAAATTAAAACTTAAACAGTTATCGCATAAATACACAAGGAACATGATTGCTTTCATAAAAGTCTGTGTTTTTTTTCAACTTGTTAGAAAGTAGAATTAAAACACGAAAAGTTGATAGTGTCACTTTTGGACCACACCATCTCCCAATACAAGATATACAGGTTACTCATATTACTTAAATGACTCATAATTGATCACTTTTCCCAGTACTGAAAAGGTATCTTAACAAATTATCAAATTATGTTGCTATCTTAAAAAATTGTTTATTATTTAAATTATTATATTCGTGGATATGAATCCTTAAGTGAATTTGGAGAATTGTTGCACTAGTTCTCAATCGAATCTATTTACTAAAAATACCAAAGTAATAAAAATTTAAAACTGGTGTATTCTTCATGTAAACTTTTTTAGCATATATTAAAAGAAATAATATAACGTAAAATGGGGTGAATCGGAACACTTTTCAACTTTCAAAGTAAAAGTCGGTTGTAATAAGATCGTTAAGGAACATATTTTTCACATTGAAACTTGGGTCTTGCCTTCTTCTTTGAGGATAGATCCAAAAAATGTTGAAAAAACTAGAACTTTAATTTATTTGGAATTTTTTCATGGTGTTCCGATTCACCCCGCAGAAAGGGGTGAATCGGAACACTCGATACAATTTATGTCTGATCTTATTTAAATGTTTATAGGGTGACAAAAAACAACTTATAATGCATTGTGGTGAGTAGGAACACAAAATTATTATAAAAAAATCCTTTAATATGACGAATAAAATTTGTGTTTGTCAATTATTGTCAAAACAAATCATATGTTTGAAAGCGTATCAACTCTTCTCCTATAATTCATCCAAATAGTCTTTAAAATTAATAATATTTTTTAATCTACTTTATGTTTGAATTCGTATCAACTCTTCTCCTATAATTCATCCAAATAGTCTTTAAAATTAATAATATTTTTTAATCTACTTTATGTTTGAATTCGTATCAACTCTTCTCCTATAATTCATCCAAATAGTCTTTAAAATTAATAATATTTTTTAATCTACTTTTTGTTTGCGTGGCTTATGACTGCCAATTTCTTAAAGTATTTTGAGAAAAGAGAAAAGCATTCTCATTTGTTTCAGAAAATCTCTTCGTTCATGGGCACTTTTTGTAAAACACACTTATATAGCAATATTCTTGTGGGTGTAAAACTTTGCTCACATAGTCTTCATACATTTTTCCATATAACTTAAAGATAACGAAGTCATTTAGAGAAAAAAAAAACACTGGAACAATCGGGTTTTCTGCCATGCGGAAACTAGGCTCCTCTTCTGACATTTAATCAAGCCTGCAATCTTGATTACGTCTTGAAGGGAGTAATTAGACTCTTCTTCAGTCGTTGAATCTTGTGAGGAACATAATCTTGCCAAAAACAGCTCTTTTCAAGTGTTCCGATTCACCCCGCAAATCTTAAAATCGAGACGAGGCAAAACATAAAAATTCGTAAAATAAAAAATTTTCAAAACCAAGTTAAATTAAGTATGGCATTCTGTTGTGGATGTTTATACTTATCTAAAAATATATTATTTAAGTCTATAACTGGTACATGTTATTAATTACGGGATAAGTTTTGGAGAGGTTAAAACACATTGGATTGTATGCACGCTGTTTCAGAATTTTTTTTTAAAAAAGGATAGTGTTGAAAACCCCACAAAACATGTTCCAACATTCCAAACATGTTAGCCAAATAAAAAAAAAAATGTATAATTAATAAAACTGCTTTATTTGTGTAAAATAATAATTTCTTTATAATTTCGTGAAGTTTTGTTCCGATTCACCCCGCTGTTCCTATTCACCCCATTTTACGGTAACCCATAAAAGCAGAGTTTTTAAAAAATCCTTTATATGCGTTGTCAATTTTTATATTCATTAACACAACACCCATATCAAAAACATTTCTATCAGAAAAATGTGTGTTAAACTACGTTTCAAAATTTATTTATTTAAAATGAACGTGAATTTATGCTCTCATATCCAAACATCATTTATTTATTCTGATTTAAGTAATCTTATTATCTGTTTATTAAAAAAAAAAATTTAGCATCAGGGAAGAATTTCAACAATTGTCGGTTCAATGCCGTTTTAAAGCGATTGAATGATGGCAACTTGCTTTATTAGAATTCCGTAAAAACGACCTTTTAATGACAGTAACAGCCCCAAAATTGTATAAAATGCATTGTCATCGACATCGAACCAATCTGCCAAGTTTCATCCTGATTGGATGACGGCAAGGGGGTTATTTAGGCCTCCGCAGATCGACATACTCCCATCGACATACAAACATACAAAAGCGAAGTTAATATAAAGTATTTAAAAAATACATTCTTTTTTTAAATTTCCTATGTATATTACATAATCTTTAGAAAAATGAACTTTCTTATCATTGATGTCACCGACAATGATTTAAAGGAGTTTAGTCACTGTCAACTTAAATAGTACCTCTTTCTTAGGAAATAGATTTTCAGATAGATAACAATGAAATTTTTGAAGCAAATTCATCTTAAAGCAAGAATGTGCTACCAGGCTTAAGAAACAGACGGTATTTCTAACAGAGAGAGATTAACACATAAATATTATGTGAGTATTATTTTAAACATTTTTTTTTTTTGTTTTTTTGTTGATGCTACCAAAATGCTGTTGAATTTATTTGCAGGATCAAGAACAACTTCGATTTGCAATTACTATAGTTAAAGAATACTTACCTTCCAATTCTTTTATACTGAGCACTCTTCAAGTAATAGGTTAAAAACAAACTGATAAACCTGCGGGGATAAAAACAATTTATTCATTGCAAAACACTTTTCACACAAAAATACACTAGTACATAAAGTGGTAATGAAATATATGAGTAGTCCAAAAGTGCCAAATTGACAAAATCCTATTGAGAAATGCGCAAACAATAACAGATTTTTTCCCCTCAATATTCAACTGAGCATAAGAAATGAATCAATAGTCAATTTTATATATTTTTCTGATTAATTTTTGAAGATATAACATTTTTGATAAATATTCCTTGATTTTTGGTTAAATCGTTTAAATAGAGTCATTCGTATTTTTTAATCCTTTATATTAACTTTCATTTTGTTTGTGTGTATGAGTATGTTTGTTTGTGGAGAGTTAATTTGCCTTCTTCCAATCGAGCTAAAACTTGGCAGATAAATTTGTTGTCGATGGCGATTCATTCTATCAGGATTTGGAAGCTGCCACACACTACTATCGTCACTTCGGAGGAATAATTATCATATTTCCGTCATCCAATAGAGCTGCAACTTGGCAGGTAGACTCAATATCGATGACTATGCATTTTCTCTAAGTTTGTGGGACAAAAAAAGTCCATGGCACAGAATCGATGTTTTTTTCACAGTGGTTCAACTCTATAAAAAGTCGATCTGAATCAAAAGCGCAAACTCACTTAAGTTGCAATTGTAAATAAAAGTTGGTAATGCATATACTAGGTTAACATTTAATTGCATCGAGGTTAACATTTAATTGTGTAATACCATCCCTTCACCAAACTTTAATTAGTTTAACCGGTTTAATACTTTTTATAATTTTTATGCCTGAATTTAAGGACATAGTCATTACTTAATATAGGGTAGTAAAAGTATTTCATTCATCCAAAAAAATTCAATCTTTTTTAATTTCTACACTTTTTGGAACGTACAGAGTTCAGAAAAGAATGTGTATAAAAAATGTGTAGAATGTGCCTCTAGAAAAAAATGTATGTGCGGTGCGTCCCTTAAGATGGTTAAATAACAATTTTTACTAAACACTATACAAATAATTTTTTTTTACATTTATGCATAGTATTACTCTCCTAAAATTTTAGCCTTTTTTTTTTTTTTACCTGGAAACCGGGACACCCCCTCATTTTTTTTTTTTTTACATCTACCCATACAAATGTTCTAGCAAAATTTCAGAATCTTACTCCAATTAAAAAATACCGCTCAATGAACAGTAAAATTTCGCATTTTGTACGTTTTTGGGTATTTGTAGTGGATTTGCTAATAAGTACATTTGAAAGCAATTTTCTTAAAGAAAGTTTTTTTTTTTTTATACCATAATTAAAAAACGTTAAAAAGTTAGTAAAAATTTATGAAATAATTAAACACTAGAGAGCTTCGTCTCCGCTCACAAATTCTCGTTAATCCCCTATGATACTCCATTAAACTTTTGAAATTCTGATAAAACTTCCCCTATAAATTAGGCGCTATAATATCCTGAAAAGCATTCAAAATAAGCGATTAATACACCAAAATACCAAAATACGAAATTACTATTTAGTGTGGTGTTATGTAGATCAGTAGTATTCTTTATTTCATCACTTAACCAAGAATTACAGTATCACTAGGCTACTTTTTTTTGTACGCCGAAAATGGTGGATCGGAAATTATGTAAATACCATGACATCATTTCAAATCATAAAATTCTCGCTCAATAAAGAGTGAACGAGCGAGTGTAAATAGTGTCTAAGTTTCAGCTTTATTCAAAGTTTCTAAAGGTATGGCTGTACTTAAAGAACATTTTCAAACGACTCTCAATCTCCTACCAAGAACAACATTTAATTGAAATCAATCGAATGAACAGTTAATAACATCTAAAAAATATGGGTTAGGTATAGAAATTGTAAGCAACATAAATCCTATAGATGTTGCCATTCAGATTATCGAAACCCACTGTCATAGTAGAGACTTGTTCGATAACGTAATATTGAAAAATTACCATATCAAAAGTTCTTTTTGTAGCAAATTCTCCAAGACTGGCGTCATCTTTCAACATTTTTAATAGCTCGCACGCTTTTATATTTCTGAAATCTTTTGAGTTATTCGTATCTGCAATACTTTTTAATTTTTCTTTTGCTGTAATTCTGTGTGAAAATATGGCCTAACCAACTAATTCATATAAGCTTTTTCCAAACTTTTCAGGCTGTAATTCCAATTTTAGAATCAATTATCTTATACTTTTTAACGTTTTTCCACAAGTTCAGGTCACCTCCAGAAGCTTCAGAAGCAAGTGGGCTTCTATCCATGTCTTTACTGTACAAAAGAGAATTAAACTGTACAAATCGCTGGGGCTGCATTTCTTCTCTCTATTATACTAAACTTCAGCTTAACTAGACATCACTTAGACGATAGATCGTCACAGTGCTCATAGGTATTTAATCCATTTTGGTGGCGTGAAGACATAATTCTCGCCAAACCTTATAGCCTTTTGTTCTCTATAGGGTTGTGGTTTGGCGAACATTATGCCTTCACGCCGCCAAAATGGATTAAATACCTATGAGCACTGTGACGATATACCGTCTAAGTGATGTCTAGTTAAGTTGAAGTTTAGTATAGTTAAATGGAAAACCTCTTGCTGATCTCTGAATAGAAGGATTTAAAAATTTATAGGAGTTTGACCACCCACGGTGGGTGATGAATGCTGCTCTCCAAAGGATTTTCTCTAGTGGATTGCTCAAAACGACTATCAGATATATTACTTTTTTATAATCATCTCTTATCATCATAGATTTATCCACAGTTGAAATGAAGGCTACATTTGAAACTTTTAACTCTTAAGCGTCTTCTTTCAGTTCTAAATCCTGTAAATTTATGTGTGCAATTCTTTTTCAAACGGTTTTAAGTCTGTTAAAGAGATAAACTTCTGGGGAACATGATTGTCTATAGCACAACTTAAATAATTTTGCCAATAGTAGTTCTATGACACGGTGCAGGCAGGATAGCCATAATAGTTCACGTTCGATTTTTTCTCCCAATTAATGCATGCCTTTTACACACAACTAGTAGTTATACTCGTAGTATCACAGCTTGGTCCAAATTTAATTCTCAACTTACCATTGCCTAGCATAAAAACAATTTTTTAAATATATTTCGCTGTTCTTCCACCACTCAATTTTGAGACACTAAGAAATTTTACAATACCTTCTCCCGAAACATATACAGGCAAACGATCAATCTTTCTTAATCCAAAAGATTTTAGCAGAAGTTTGCCGTTCCAATGAAGTGCTATAGAACAGTCAGATTTGAATTTACCCATTGCTTGTGTCAGCGTATTCTTTTCTAGCTTTTTTTTTCCCCCTTGATTTTTTACCCCTCTTTAAAGAGGAAACTTTCGAGGAATATGCTACAAAACTGCGACTATTGGAACAATCAAACGAAGTGGTGTGTGTGTGTGTGTGTGTGTGTGTGTGTGTGTGTGTGTGTGTGTGTGTGTGTGTGTGTGTGTGTGTGTGTGTGTGTGTGTGTGTGTGTGTGTGTGTGTGTGTGTGTGTGTGTGTGTGTGTGACATAAACATATCCACCACCAAAATTTTCTTAAATTTTTTATAAAGGTGTAAAAAGTTGAAAAACGAATATCTTTTACACATTTCCCTTGAGAATTGTCCATCAACCACTTTTCCACCTACCCAAAGGAATAATGTAATAATTATCAAAAAAACGTATCACCAATTTCGCCATGTTGGCTGCTTGGGATTTTTTAACAATGTAAGAATTATCGCCAAAAATATCATCAAACCAGCCAATTCTTTTAAATTAAGGAAAATGATAAATTACATCAGTCCACATCAAGTTTAAATGCAGTGACCAGTATTGAAACTTGTGTGATGTTCCACATCCCCAGTTTTTTAGTATGAGATCGCGCTTGTTTCATTTTGTTAAAAATATTTACTATTAAAATTTCCTAACTGTCTCACACAGGATTAAGAAATATTTAATAAATTTTAATAAAAATTTAATTGAGTATATAACAAAATCTTCTATTTTATTTTTAAGCTATGTTTACATATTGAAGGAATTTGGTTAGTAAATATGACCATTTTTACCTCAAAGCGACTCCGTATCATCAAAACTTGCAACCTCTACATAAGTTGTGCAGTTTCAGTAAGTATAATTAGTTTTTTTTATTCAGTATTTTACTGAGTTTTAATTTTACTGACCCTAATGAATTTATATCACTTCTTTTTAGAAATTGCTTACAATCCTTTGTGTTCATCAAATTAAAAGTTTAAAAATGTAGTAAAAAATTTTAAAAGAAAAATTGTATAAAAACAAATATTGAAAACTAATTCCACGGCTATTTAAATACTTCAGGCAACAACGTTTTTAGTAATATTAGAGATAATCAGATTTTCTTTTTCAAGAAGTTTTGTGAACTTAGTATATTAATAAAAAAAAAAGTTCTCTCCATCTGATAAATGAATTTTAAAAGTTGTCATTTCCACCACAAAAGAAGCGTTGAGCTCCAGAATGGATCATCCCACATTTTGATTTTTGCTGTTCCTACCTCGTTCTAGCCAAATCATTCATCTCAAAACGAACCAAATGTGATTTATCTTATAGCTAATTTAGTCGACCATTGCCGAAACCACATTTCGTCCGTTTTGGATGAATGATTTTGATAGAGCGGGGTAGAAACAACAAAAATCAAAATGTGGGATAATCCGTTCTGGCACTCAACGTCTCAATTATGCTATTGCTTAAATCGGTAGCTCGAAGTTAAAGCTAGAGTCAAGGGCACCACCAAGGAGGAACGAAAGGGTGCATTCACAACCTGTGGCGTATGAAAATCACAAATAAGGCGGGAAAAACAGTGTATCACCATATTTTACTATTTTCAAGCTATGATTACTATAGCATGTATAATTCGTATCGTAAAAGAGGCTCTTACGGCAATTTATTTTTGAATAATAGCATAACTAGTAGGTAATAGTGATTTTAACTGTAATATGCTCCTCTGTTATTTACCTCTGAGATGCAAATATTTAATAACCATATAATAAATACGATATATAATCCCCACTCAGAATTGAGATAAAGGTTAATATTAAATTATCACACAATCTTTTTCAATTCGTTTTGCTCTTTATCTCTCTGTAATTTTCACTCTCTATCTCTGTGTTACTATTTCTCTCTGTATGTCAAATCCTACGTCTAATCCAGTGAAGTTTAATTTTATAGAATTTCACTTAATCCATTCCTTATTTAGGGAATGTCTGTGGCAATTACTGGACCTACCTTGCTGGATTTACAACATATTGTTAAGACTGATACGAATCACATAGGATTTGTTTACACTGGAAAATCGAGTGGGTATCTATTAGGGTCCATGATTGGTAAGGATAAAGAATATCCTTTTATATCTCATTCTAAGTTTTACAATATGCCATGTATAATGCGTTTTCACAATATTAGTATAATTTTAGGTGGAATTGTGTTCGACATGACTCCAAAAAAACAATTTTTGATGACAATTTTTAATGGTCTCGTTGCTGTAAGCTTGTTTGCTCTGCCGTTTAGTGGAAGCATTGAAATTCTAATAGCATGGATGGTTTTGAATGGAATGTCAGTAGGTGTTTTAGATACAGGTAAAAGACATTATTATGCATTTAGGTTTTTTTTTTTGTTTTTTTTTTGGGGGGGAGGGGGTTCGAACTACTAGTCAAAGATCATATTTGTTTATCTACCCTTTCTTTACCTAGTGTTCAAGTTATCAATATTTACTTATTCTTCTTTACCCAAGTAACTATATGAAATCATAAACAGCAGAGAAGTTCCACTTGCTCCAATTCTCCATTTTTACTTCATACACCTATTTTCAGCCAACTTTCTTCAAAATGACCCCATTGTATATAATTTGCCTTGCAAGTAATCCATGTCTCTGATATAATATTTCGAAACAAAAAGATAGTCAATTTGGCGAGTTTAGGTACAATTAGGATACTTTATATTTAGATTTTACTTTTAATTGATTTTTAATTGCATGCTAAATAAGAACTGTTGAATATCAAAATCTGGTAAAGCATGCTGACTGATAAAGCATGTTTTGTTCGAATATATGCAATCATTTCTTAAATTCGATTGTTCGATTTCTTAAAAATTATGATGTATTGCTCCTACTTAGGCTTTTTCCAGCTCCACAAAGGATTTATAACTTTTCAATTTTCGTTAGTTGACAACCTTGAAGCCAACTGACATCCCTGTAGATATATATTTTCCATTTCGTGTCAAAAATATCTTTGAAGCAAGCGACCCATTTGTACTGTGCTTAGTTTCACCAAGTTACATTAAAGGGGCACTCAGCTAGCATTATCATCTTATCGCAGACTAAATCGAAAACATAAGGTGTATCCAAATAAAAAGGATATTATAGTTATATGTAAGAGTTCATGTCATAGGCGTAACTAGATTTGATGAATGGGGGTAGTTTCGAAAAATATGGACTCTGCACCAATTAAAAAAGGGGAGGGGAGGAGAGAGGGGAAAAAAAGTTCATCGTATTGAAAAAGTTTCAATCATTTTCTATACCTGAGGGGTGAGGAAAATTTCCTAAAATTCCTTTTCGTAAAAAAAAAGTAGCAGGAGCTGGAAAATTTTCTTAAACACTTGGAAATTACGAGGGTCTGATCATGATACAATTATAAAGTACATAAATGCAATATTTTCAGAGAAACTTTTCCATGTGCAGCAAACAAGATAGGATCAGTGGCGGGCCCTTAGAAATATTTCAAACATACATTGCCAAAAATAAACATTAAGAAAACTTCCATAAACCTTTAAATATATATATATATTTTAATTATATATATATATATATATATTGTATCTCTTTATGTTTATATTGCACTATTTTTTTTTATATGCATAATGACATGGTCGACATCTGTAAATCTACGGATAAAATTTTTATTTTTTCTCCTTTATCAACTACCCTATCTGTGGATTCCTTTCTCCACTTGAACAGTAATTTCACCGCATTATTTTTTTTTTTTTTTTTTTAAATAAAAACAGTGTTTTCCTTTGAATTTTGCGTTTTCTACCTACACTCATTTTAATTACCCATATATTAACAAAAGATAATGGAAGTATTCTTTTCGGTCATTTTTTTTTTTTTTTTTTTTTTTTTTTCATTTCATTTCTCTACTTTTTGGAACAGCCTGACTGAAAAAAAGTGGTATAGAAAAATATATTCCTGGGTGAGTCTATATGTTCGAGGTCAGCATAACTCACGAAAGATTTGACCTTCGATATTCAAATTAGGAGTACAGGTTAGTGGGAACAATGAAATCTGTCATTTAGGTTTCCGTCAATATTGCACTTGCGCAAAACATGAAAAAATTACGTTTTTTAGCAAATTTCTAAAAAACGGGTCAAACGATTTCGATCAAAAGCTCTATGGTAATGCCTCTTAAGATGTTCTAGACATCCCCACCTCCGAAATTCCCGTAAAAAGCAATAAAGATGTAAAGAAAGGTTTGGTTGGTTGGTTGGTTGGTTGGTTGGTTGGTTGGTTGGTTGGTTGGTTGGTTGGTTGGTTGGTTGGTTGGTTGGTTGGTTGGTTGGTTGGTTGGTTGGTTGGTTGGTTGGTTGGTTGGTTGGTTGGTTGGTTGGTTGGTTGGTTGGTTGGTTGGTTGGTTGGTTGGTTGGTTGGTTGGTTGGTTGGTTGGTTGGTTGGTTGGTTGGTTGGTTGGTTGGTTGGTTGGATTTTATGGCGCAAGGGCGACACTTGGGCCATACTTCGCCTGTAAAGAAAGGAAAAACGAGTATCTTCAATACAGTTTCTTCCTTTAAGCATTGCTCATCAACGACCTCTTTTCTTCTCTCCGTGTCATTCCATGGTAACTTACGTTACATTTGGACACTTTCAGTTAACTGTTTGTAGAAATATAATAACAAAAAGTAATTCAAAACAAAATACTGATTTGATTTTTTAAATCAACTAATAAAAACCTAAATTTTAATTCAAATGATAGTATTTTAAAACATATTTTTAATATTTATCAAATTAATTTAAGTGCAGTAACTTACGTTACGCCAAAAAGGAATAAAGCAAAAAGTTCATTTAGTTTTTGATAAAATTCTGTTCTGTTCAACATTCTGGCGTTTTAAAGTTATATACATTTCCTTCCCTAATATTTAAGAATTTCAGCTATGCAATTTAAAATTACGTGCCTGATTCTTTTTTTTTTTTTTTTTTTTTTTTTTTTTTTTTTTTTTAGCAGTTTGAGAGTAACTTACGTTATACATTTACAAGTTTCAGAAATGGTATACCAATTGCTTTATTTTTATTGAACTAACTTAGGCTTTAAGTTATTAAGAGGTTTCAAAAAATACTATAATGTTGTGTGTATAATTTACATTATTTTACAATTATCAAAATTTAAAAATATTATAATTAAAAAAGATAAACAAAAAAAGGAATACTCATTCTTCAAGTAGTAGGTTTTATTCTTCTAATTTATAATGCCCACACTACTACATATTGTTTGATTTTATGAATCAAATCTTTCTTTTTATAAAAAAAATTCATCTGCATGATTGGGTTATTTCCAGTTTGAACTAAATCTTTCATTTCAATTTTGAGATTAGTAATAAAATGCTAAAACCACCACACTGCCTTTAAAGTTGTCATCTTTCGTGATAGTCATTATACTTGGATACAGTGAATCGTCATAATGACCCATAATACCAATCATTCACTTTCAAGTTTCTATGTTTTATTCTTACAAAGCTTTAGAAGAAATTCAATGGCTTTTCGGTCACAAAATTTTTAAACAGATATTTTAATATTCTGCCATAGTGAAGCTTTTCAGTAACAAAACTTTTAAATTTGAGATTCTAATATTCTGCATTGTGTTAGCTATGAAAAATAGGTTTGCCAGTTTTGACTTGGAATTTTTTTCCACCAGCAGTGATCTATATTTTTTTAGTTGTGAATCTTAATGTCTGATTTTGAGATGCCAGCACAAAATTCTCAGCTTTATTAACAATTTGTTTCCTTATTAGCACTCTTACACTTCTTTTAAGATCTACAATCCAATAATATATTAATATCAAAATGTAGAAATCAATATTGGTAATTAATATAATAATAAAAATTTCGAAATCAATATGCTTAGGCTTGATTAGAAAGAATGTTTAGTCGTTATAACATTGCGATTAAAACTGAACTTGAGGGAGTTCCTAGAAATAAATATTTTATTTTTATGAAAAGTTTATTAGTATTCTAAGTATTCTATGAAAAATTCTCCATCGATACCTCAAGTTCTATCCTTTTGGTAACTTACATTACAAATTTTAATTATTTCATAATTAATTATAAAAAATATGTACGAAATAAAAGTATAGATTTCTGTTAAGCACATATCTAAAAGTAAGAAAAATTTGTATTAACAAATATCTGTTTCGTTTTTTTTAAACATCATATGAAAATAAACACATTTCTGATAACTTACGTTACATGAAACAATCAATTTTAAAATCAATGAAATACAAGAATTTAATCATTGAAAAACTTATTTAAACCATTTTTACTACTATTTAAGGCAATATAATTATTCAAAAACCCTTAGTATAACTAAAGAAAAAAATCAATTATTTTACTCACTTTTAAAATCACACAACCCACTTTTATCAAACAGAACAAATTCGACAATAATTCGAGGATGCTTTCAACTTTTAGAAATTAACGTATTTAAAAAACGAACTACTAAGAATGAACTTTGAATCTTTTTGTACACAAAAATGTGTAAAAAAAAAATATTTTATTAAAATTTTAATTTTTACAAGTTTTTCCTTCTTTGCACGGAATAACCCTCTCCTTTGTTTCGTTTCCCTAACAAGAAAGAATATTGTAAGAATTATCGAAAAGTATATTGGTACATTCGCCATTTTGGTGATGTTTTTTTTTTTTTTTTTTTTTCCATGTAAGAATTATCGCCAAAAATATCACTAAACTGGCCATTTTTTCAAATAAATCAAAATGGTAATAATGCTATTCCACGGTAAATTTAAATGTAATGACCTGTTTTATAGTGTAATTGAAAGTTGTGTTATGTTCCACTCTCCTAGTTTAGAATCAGTTATCGTTTAGTGTTTAGGTTTTCTATACAGCTCAAATTTACTCAGGACTTATGTTTCCCGTGATGAAGCGTCCATTTCTCCAGCCTCGGACGGATATAGCGCGTAGTTATCATTAAATGACAAGTTTGCTCTTCTGGTGAAAAATCATTGTATAGTCTTACAATTTTGTAAACCTTTTATTACCTTGGTAAAACAGTGATCACTGAATAATCCCAATAATGAAATTTAATGGATAATTTGAGTAATAATCAAAAAAGAGTTGGCAGGGGAAAAAATGCATTTTGCTTGATTTTTTTTTTTTATCAACCTAATGGGAGGGTTGTTTGGAACCTCACCCCCTAGTTACGACTATGGTTCTTGTGGAAACTATACAACTACTACAAATAATCGCGATTGACCTTGAAACTCTGATCGATCAGCTTAGAATCTTCTGGGTTACTGACGGATCCAGTTTTCCACGGTGTCCTGTCCTTCCTTGTCACAGGTGATCCTCTGACCTAACAGAGATATTTTTAAGAATCCAACAGAATATGGTGCATCGTGCGAAACATTTCTCTCCAAACACTTCTTTCATCATGCGATAAATTTCTGAAGCATGCTCCCGTACTGCGCGAAAAACTTAAGGCGTCTTCTCACTTTAGGCACCTCGAAAATAGGCTATTTTCGCGATTTTTTTCGAGGATTTTTGCAAACAATTATGGGATAAAATGGATCCTATATAATAAACACATCTTTCAAGTACAAGAAAAATTTTATTTTTTATTTTTTTGAACAATTATTATAATAAAACAGTAGCATCGAAAAACCCGTGTAGAAATGTAATGTTCGTGGCTTGTTGATGAAATTTCGGAAACTATCCGGCCGATTGTCATGAAATTTGAATGACATATTCTTCATAGTTATGGCTATAGCGCATATCATCAGATTTTTGAAATTTTGATTTGAAGTATTTTTTTTTTATAAAAAACTGCAAAAAAACGCGTTTTTTTTTTTACTTTTTCGAAAAACGTGCGCCATTTTGTTATTTTCGCGAATATCAAAAATCTAATGATATGCGCTATAGCCATAACTATGAAGAATATGTCATTCAAATTTCATGACAATCGGCCGGATAGTTTCCGAAATTTCATCAACAAGCCACGAACATTACATTTCTACACGGGTTTTTCGATGCTACTGTTTTATTATAATAATTGTTCAAAAAAATAAAAAAATAAAAAATTTCTTGTTTTTGAAAGATGTGTTTATTATATAGGATCCATTTTATCCCATAATTGTTTGAAAAAATCCTCTAAAAAAAATCGCGAAAATAACCTATTTTCGAGGTGCCTAAAGTGAGAAAACGCCTTAAATAATTGCACTTTGTGCTGATCTGGACGAATCAATTGTGCAACAAATTGCGGAAACAATTCTTCGAATCCTGATATTGACACGAAGCCGTTAGCTGCGCATAAACAACTGGACATGCATCAGCTATCACATTAACTAATTGGGATTTGATACAGCATCTCTACAGCTAAGGTCTCCTTTTTATTTGGACATACCCCATCTTATCCATAAAATGGTGTTGCTTAGTTTGTAACTTAAATAGAAAAAATTGCATTAAAATTAATCGAATGAAGGCTTTCATAGTATCTGTAAGAGAAGTTTATACAATTGTGAAATCAGATTGGAATTTAAATATTCGGTGGTGAGAGTTTCTCACCAGGTTTGTCACAAAATTCCCTAACTTAGCTACATTTTTGTTTATAACATAGCTCCAAATTGACAAGGTATTTACTATCATTCATCATCAACCTTCACAGGAGAATATTTCAGTCATTAAATGGCACCCAATTAGTATCCTCTCCCGATGTACTACAACACAAACGAGTGTAGAAACGCATTTCAGAGATTGGCTGTCAACTTCAGTCTTTTCATGTTGAGTTACGGTTGTCTATTGGTTTCTTTGTCAAATATCATAATCAATTTTAAATTCTATTTTTTTAATATTTCAAAAAAAAAATTATTATTAATTTATTATCTTTAAATATTTATTATATCTAAGGGAAATATCGTTCACATTAATACTAGCGTAAACTAGAAAAAAAGTGTCATAGTTGACAGAATTTAGACGATTACTAGAAAAACTAGGGGTGTGGAACACACTTTCAATTACACTATAATACTAACGTGAATTTTTGTTATTTACAGCTTTTATATTTTCATCCTTCATTTAGAAAAAAGGCCATTTTGGCGATATTTTTTGTGATAATTCTTGTATGGGTCTATAAAAAAAAAAAAATAATAATAATAATAAATAATAATAAAAATTTAAAAAAAAATTTAAAAAAATGGGGATTCTGGCGATACACTTTTCGATAATCCTTATAATATCCTTTCTTATAAATGAAACTAAGGGGAGAAGAAAAAATGATCGTTGATGAGGTATGCTCAGGAAAAGAGAACTTTGTGTTAAGGACATTCGTTTTTCAACTTTTTAAACCATTAAAGCATTTTTACGGGAAATTCGGAGGTGGGGATGTTTAGAACACGTGAAGAAGAATTACCACGGCGATTTTGATCAAAATCGTTAGAGCCGTTTTTTAGCAATCATTGAAAAACATGATTATTTTTCAATGGCAGCTACCTTATGCACTTGCGCAATTTTGACGAAAACCTTCATGGTAGGTCCCATGGCCACCACCAACCCGCATACCAAATTTGAACATTGTAGGTCAATTTGTTCCAGAGTTATGCTGACCACATACACACAGACGTTTTTTCTAGGTCACTTTTTTGAAATCAGTATGTTCCAAAACGTGGAAAAATGCAAAATAATCGAAATTTTTTTTTTTTTTTTTTACCGAATGCTACACTTTCATTACCCTATGTATACATATTGGTTATTGAAAGTAATAAGTTAGTTAATTAGGGTTAATTTTAAATATATTTTCACTCTATTATCCCTATAGATTGGAAACGTTGTGAAAATAAATTAAACAATTAGTTTTTAAAATCTATTTGTTATGAACTTTCGTAGAAAAAATCGGTCACTCAACTAGTGTATACCTACGATGCATCAGTAAATTGATTTCGAGGTAAAAAGTGCTAATCTTTTACTTTTAAGACAAATGTTTTATTTTTTAACATGTAATCAATATACAACTGATAACTTAATAGAGTCTTACTTTACTTTTAACTCCACAGGTCTGAATTTCTGCTGTCTAAACCTCTGGGGTAAAGACAGTGGACCCTTTTTCCAGGCTCTTCACTTTGCTTATGGGGTCGGTGGACTGATTGCTCCTTTATTAGCAGTGCCATTTCTCGGACAATACCTATCTCAAGACGGAATATCTATGAACAGCAATCCTTTATTCGCCAACCAAAACACTCTACAAAACATTTTTCAAAACAGCAGTTATTCTTCAAGTACTGTCATCCCAACAGAAGTCTCATCGAACGGCACCGTTTATTTTTCTGTGCCCATCTTGGAAGATACTTCCCAGAATAGAAGCTATACTTCGAGTCCTGTCATCCCGCCAGTATTCTACGGTTATGCTATCGTCGGAAGCATTGCACTTCTAGTTACCGCTCTCTTCCTTGCGGTTTGCATGATAGCACCTCTGGACGAAATGGGACATAAAACCGACAAGGAACATGTCAAGAAGAGAAGCAAGATATTAGTGGGATTCCTCGTATGCCTGAACTTTCTCCTTGTGTTTGTTGACACTGGAACGGAAATTGGATTCGCGCAGATGGTGGCCACTTTCGCTGTGAAGGGACCTCTTAAACTGACACCCGCTATCGGATCATACTTAACGTCCACATCTTGGAGTGCATTCACAATCTCCAGGTTCTCTACTATATTCCTTGCCATCAGATTTAGCAATCTGTCAATCATCTTATTCAATGTACTTGTGACTTCAGTTGGAGCAGTGATTCTTCTGTTTTTGTCTTCAACAAAAGAGTGGGCGCTGTGGCTTGCATCTATCCTCTTGGGGATGGGTATAGCTCCTTTATTCCCGACGGGAATTGCGTGGATAGAGCAATACATCACGATCACCAACAAGTTTGTGGCGTTTTTTACCACGGGGGCAGCCTTTGGCGAGATGGTCATACCTTACATGATCACACAATACATCGAAGATGTTCCTGACTTTCTCAGTTATGTAGTCACTGCCTCTTGTGCGCTTTCATGTCTTTTGATACTTTGCATGTATATGATTTTGAGAAACAAGCCGGATAAATGTCAAACAAGGGAAGAAATATCTAACGCTGCCTGTGATATAAACTTAGGTGGAAGCATAGTGACATAATTTACATGCGTTGTTTCTATTATGTGTTACATGATGTTCAGTTGTAGTTTCGAAATCATGAAGATAAGTTAATTTACAAATTATTTTGATATATATACCAATTGCAATCACCGGAAAAAATCTACATCATAATTGGAAATATAAGATGTCTGTTCATCTAATTTATATGGCTCCTTGTGGTTTTTTCATTGGGAGGACATTTGAATCGAGTATTATGAAAAAGTTCCAACTCTGAAACACAAAGAACGTGTACGATAAAAGTGAATATTTTGATGACCACTATAGAAAAACACGTACTTGTATCTACTATAGATCAAGTACAGCTTTCTTTTCATCTTCCACATTGGAAATGGGAATTTCTTTTCCACTCCTTGAAAAAGAGTAGCATACGTTCATTGTGTCTTTCAAGAGAAATACCTTCTGTTCGCGTTCAGGTACATCTGCCAGATTGGGCTAAAGATACTCTAACAACCCTTTGGGTTAAGGATGGCAAGCTTCAATCGAGATAATGTAAAATAGTTGAGAACACATGACGTCATTGCAGGGTTTCACCATTGGCAAGCTTATCGCTCTTTTTGGTTTCACTTGGCGATTAAATTTTATGGTTTCCCAGAAATCTTTTATCCAAAAAATGAACAAATCTGCCTTGCTCATTAAACTTTCACTTGAAAAAGTTTAATGAGCAAGGCAGTTTAATGAGTTACACATTAAACCAAATTTATGTTAATTTATATTTTTATCTAAGATAATTGAATACTTTTTTAAACAATATTAGTATTATATTGAACCACTATAACTTAAGTTCCATTCTATAATGAAATACGAATCCTAATATTTAATTTGGGTTTTTTACTGTATGTATTCCAGTAATGGTGAACTTTTAGTAAGTTTTCGTAAGAAATATGAACATCAAGAATTAACAAAATTACTAATTACAAAATTATTGAAACACATTCTAGAAGAAAGTGTTTTCGATAAAGTGTCCATACATTCTTCGAAGCAGTACATTTCGACTGGGAACCAAAAGATATTAAGTTATTGAGTACCCGAAAATAAAATGACATGCAACTACAAAAACCAATATCATTTAGAATGTACTAGTTTAGAAGAATTTACTAACCAACAGTTGACAATAATCATTTAGCTACAATTCATCAAATAAAAAACTGCAATGGTAATTCATATTTGCTTCGAATTTCAAAACATCGTAATAAAAACATAATTGAGTTCATTTATATAACTAAAAAGTAATAAACATTTTTTCAAGCGTTGTCAAAGTACAACAACAAAAAAAGAATCTTGGAGGGGGGAGGGAAAAGCGCCTATATTTGACATAAAACTAGTTTGCAGAATGAGGAGAAAAAATAACAACGAAGAACACAAACCATCATCAAGTTTTATTACACTGCAAAAAAATTTCTTTCGTTAAATTTCTCTAACTTATAATCTTCAGAACATTACCGCAGTTTATTGTGTACAAAAGCGAACAATTTGAACATATTTTAATACATAATGGAATAAATAATATATTATTTTGCAATGTAGAATCCTCCATTTCTGTTCTGCTTTTAAATCTCCCACGAATTCGACGAAATAAATCTGATATTCTTATTTGTTTGGTGAAAAAGTAACATCGCCAAGGTAAGAATAATAGCGGTTTAAAAATTGACATTAGCAAATCAGGAAAAGTTCCCGTGCGCCGTCATTCGCAGATCACAATCACAAATAATAGCAGCAAGGCAAGTCACTGGTGGTTTGGCGAGTAAAGAGTGTCGAGCTCATAATCGGAAGATCGTGAGTTCGGTACTGCCTCACCGAACTCAAGTGTGTATGAGAATAGGGGCTGATGGCACCGATATGTGCATTATATTCTACTGGTTTACCGGATATGACTATAATCGATAACAAGCCTAGTTTTCATTGGATAATACAATTATTATCGTATATTCTCATCGAGATGCATTTGATCCAGGGCCGTGCAGTAGATTTTCCCAGTATGATGCAAGACTTAGAAATGTTACGTTTTGAATGTTTTTCTTTAAAATAATATTCGATTTTGATTTTAAAAAATTGCACAAAACATATATGAATACTGATTTTATTTGAAAATGTAAACTACAGGGTGGTCATAACATAATTTTGCCAATATATGGACCTCTAGCGGCCTTCCCGTTCAACAGATCGAGATGAAATTTCAGGTATAGTTATTCAGAGGTATGAGCTCGGGATTTTAAGAATGGCAATAAAATGGCGCTTGCGGTTACAGTTATAGTTACAGAAATTCAAAATTTTTGAATGGCAACACCTACTTTTTCCTTTCGCAAAATGCTCAGAGAATGTGAAAACCCTGAAAGCCAAAAGAAAACAGCTCTGCGAACGACCAACAGAAGCCCGATTGGGGCACATAGAAAAGCGATAAAATTGCATGTGATGGCACCCATATGAATCTTGGCCTCTGTCATATGCAAATTTTCACCGTGCGTATCTCGATTGCGTTTTTGTTGGTCGTTCGCAGAACTGTTTTTTTGTGCGTAGATAACGAGTCCGTTTTTTGTGATACACGTACGGTTCCAACACTTTTTAGGGTTTTCGCATGCTCTGAGCATTTTGCAACAAGAAAAAGTAGGTGTTGCCATTCGAAAATTTCGAGTTTCTGATAACCGTAACCGTGAGCGCCATTTTGTTGCCATTCCCAGAGTCCCGAGCTCATGCCTTTGAATATCTATTCCTGAAATTTCTTCTCGATCTGTTGAACGGGACGGTCGCTAAAGGTCTATAAATTGGCAAAGTTATTCTATGACCACCCTGTACTTTAAAATAATTAAAATAAGGATATTTATAAACAATCTTATAAGTACTGTTGTAGTAAATTGACCTAGGGGGTAACTGGGCCATATAGGCTTTGCTTTCCAAAACCATAAGAGTATTTCAATGTTTAATAATTCGAAATATTGCAGGAATGTTCCTTCTGTATGTAACAACAATACCAATCTCTCTTGTGTATTTAATTGCTGTAAGAAGAATATGACATAATTGGACTTTCTTTTTACTTTTCGTAAAACATTCCGATGAAATTGTCATTTTCGTGATTTTCTTTAAGTCTTAAGCTAGGGTTTTTGTCATGTTTATTACTTTAGCACGTCTAAACAAAGCATAATTAACGATATCATACTTTGTTTCACACGTATATCCAGTAAGTTTTGAGATAAGGATAGAAGGTCCAATTACCCCGTAAAAGCAAAGGCTAACGGGGTAACTGGGCCAGGTACACAGAAGTAAGTAGTTTTTAAGTATGAAGGCTTTCCCTAGGAAAGTTTTGATCCCTCAAAGTCACTTAAGTCCTGGAAATTGCTTGATCAAGCTGATACTAAGAAGTATGACTACGATATGGTGGTGCAATTTAAAAAACAAAAATAATCTCTAACAGTTTTTTTTTCCCCCTTCTTTTTCTTCCTCAAGAATTAAAACATTTGCGGGATGTCTGAGAAAAAAGAGTTAAGCCCCTACGATTTACTTTTAACTCTTTATTTGATTAACTGTATCAGAAATTGCTTAATCCTTTTTGCCTCTTAAGGTGTTCTAAACATCCCCATCTCCGAAATTCCCGTAAAAATGTTTTAATGGCGTAAAAAGTTGCAAAATGAATGCCCTCAACGCAAAGTTCTCTTTTCCTGGGCATACCTCATCAAAGATCGTTTTCTCTTCTCCTCTCAGTCTCTCTCAGTCCTCTCAGTCCTCCTCTCTTCTCTTCTCCTTCTTCTTTGTTAAGACCCATACAAGAATTATCACAAAAATATATCACAAAAATATATAAAAATATACCAAACTGGCCATTTATTCTAAATGAAGGGTGAAAATATACAAATGGTAAATGACACAATTCCACGTGAGTATTATAGTGTAATTGAAAGTTGTGCGATGTTCCACACCCCTAGTCAATAGAGAAATTCTTTACTTTTTTCATGTTTCTCTCTATATTAAAAAGAAAAGTTAGGAATCGAATTTTTTGTCACGTGTATCTCAATTTCTGGAGCAAGGAGAACTCTGAAATTTGAAACATAAGTAGTTTCTGCATTCATTTAGTTTCAAAAGAAAAAATTGAATTGCTATTTAGTTTTTTTAATTAAATTTTAAAATTTGGCTGTAATGGTAATCCAATGGGACGAATTTTTCCCCCTACGCTTCTATTGCAATAAATACTCGAAATTTTTACTTTTTCAATTGAAAAAAATATGGTTAGAATCTTTGAAATCTCCACCAGCCGATGGAATTAAAAATTTCGTTGAATGATAAAAAAAATCAATTAGATACATCTTGTTTTAAATGTCACTTAACCCCATTTTTTCTGCCATCTTCCTCCTTAAAAACGGGAAATCTCCGTTTTTCGGGCAGTAAGTGGGTGCGTGTGGGAGAATTATGACGTAATTTTTATATATTATCATGCATAAATTCCAAGTACGATGTATAAAGCTCATTAATATTTTTAATTGACTTTCTACTAAAAAACTGATTGTCAGCATTTACTTGGTTGATTTTTTTATAAGTTTTTTTAACAACACATTTCAAAAATTTGCATAATCTAAAATTATTGTTTGTCCTTGAATTCTTTTGTATTTTTTAATCGGCAACGTTCAGTTATTTTAAAATCGGCCATCTATCTACAACGTGTTATTTTAATTTTTTGTTTTAATTTTTTGGAAGAATATTCCAGAATTTTGTTCTGCTAACAAATATATATTCTCTGGTCAGAGTAGCCTTAATCTGGTCAGAGTATTGCAGACAACAATTTAGTTGGTTTGTGTAAAAGCAATTTTTTTAGCGTTATATATCTTGTTCTATATTTGTTTTTTATTGTAGGCTATTGTTTTGGGATAAATATTGTTGGTTTGTGTTTTTAATATATTAGTTATTTCTCTTTGTTTTTTTTAAGTATTAAAGCAAGTTAATATTGCATAATGTTCTTTTGAGTGCAATTTTTTTTTTTTTTTTTAAACTCTGAGAGGATGTCTTATACTATGTTCTGTTTTTGCATTTTTTTATTACTAAAGTGTCATTAATATTTTTCAATAAGCGCGGCATCTTCAATTGATCGAGGGTGTGCAATGGGGTCACTTATTTGGCTTTTTAGATAACGTTGCGTGGACGGGTTCGAAAGATTTGAAACCAAAGCAGATCAAAACTTGCAGAAGTTTATTCCACTATAACTCTTAACAGATTTCTTTACAACTCCAGAACTTCTCGTTCTAGTAGACTCAATACAGCTCTTTTCACAACAATAGAGCACAAAACAGCAGTTAAAAACTTTACAACACAACTGCTAAATCGCCGCAAAAGACAATATGCAATACAGTTCGCTTTTGGAACTCTCTGAATGCTCACTGAGACTCAGTATCTCAACTCAGTAATTCCAGTCAACTAATGGACTCAACTAACAACTCACTCCATCCCCCGCTCTCTTGAGCTTTTATAGGGGAGGCGAACATACGTGAAACTTCTAGAGATAGATATTTGGAATTGGAAAACTTTCCAGATCGTAGTCGAAAAGTCCTATACATGTACATGGGGCCCGAAAATGTCGCCAAGTGGTAGCCAAGTCTGACGACATTTGGCGATTTCTCGGTGATTTCTCTTGTTTTATTTAACGTTTACGGTAAAAGGGCAATATTTTTTTTTTTTGTTTTTATTTTTTTTTTGAATTTTACATTTTGTTATGAATTTTTCAGGCGTAGCCCCCAATGGTTGTATTTTATCAGTGTGACTACACTTCGGGAAAAGTTGTGGAAGTTAGAAAAATTTTCCGTCATATCGGGAAATTTTTTAGAAGTCCCGAATTTTGTGGCCACCCTGATCATGAATTCTTATTATTCGAGATTGAAAATCTTTTTCACTTGTTTAATTGTTGTACGTGCAAAATGTGCCCCTGGGGAAGTGGGGGGGGGGGGAAGAAATGCTAAATTCTCTCGTTGAAGGCTTAGAAATAGTATTCAAAAGGGTCATTAATATTTTTCAATAGGCTTGGGCGATATTAACATTTCTGCATCGCGATATATCTGGAAGCAAATATCACGATGTCACGATATATCGCGATGTTAACTATATACATTGCAAAATTTTATTAAATTCATGTATGGAAGGTTATTTTAAATAACATGAGCAGTGACAAAATTATTTTCAGGGGGGATACACAAAGCACCCGAGGTGTATAAGCCGGTTATTTTTTATTTTGGTTTAATCTGGATTTTTCAATTTCTCTATCTTAAGAAAATTTTACTTCGTTATTATCCAGCAGAGGGAGAGGGGGGGGGGGCAAGTGTACCTCCTTTCACCCTCCTGGGGGCGCCCATGTGGGTAATTGCCCTATCGCCTGTCTTCAACTAATAAACAGTCAAACTCCGTTAATGCGAAATTGCTTAACATGAAATCCCGCTTAACACGAAGTTAAAACAAGTCTCTGTAATTAAAACATAACATTAATTTATTCACTTAACACGAAATTCGGTTAAAGCGAACAATTTCAGCGGCCCCATTGATTTCACGTTAACGGGGTTTGACTGTAGCATATCATCCAAGTTGAATTTGGATTCGAACCGGACGTATCAAGGACAGCAGTGTAACGTAGTCAAATGGAGTCCTTAAGCAAATCATTTTTCGATCCAAAAAACTTGTATGCTTAGCAATTAAAAAACATTAAAAAAACAAAAAATTAAATTTTGGATTGAGTAATTAATCTCATGGAAATAAACAAACTTTATTCAAATTGTACTAACTATAAAAATTTATAAAGCACTTATTTACTTACCAGTCAGAAGAGAAAATCTTTCAACTTAAATGGAAAAAAATCGTTTATATGTAATCGTTTATACGAACTAGAGAAACAACTGTCCATGTGCTAGTTCACATTGATTTTGGCAGATATAACAAACAGCTCATAGTAATAAATAACCAGATTAACTTAACTGGGTAAAAACTAGACATAAATTACCGCGGCCGAATGGTGCAATCTCCTTGCGTTAATAAATAAAGCAAAATAAAATAATAGCAAGATAAAAAAAATCTTGAAGTTAATATAAAAGATTGCAAAATACAAAAGTGTAATATTTTATTTCTTCCAAGTTAGAGAAATAATAAAGGGGGAAAAAAATCAAAAATGAAACACAAAAAGTGTAGGAAATGCTCAATTGAATTCCGAAAATAGACATCAAGGTCTTATATCTGATGACTATTAAATGAAAATCAAAACGTTTTTCAAGTGTTGAGAGAACAACATAAATAATGTTCAAACAATAAATCGAATACTTCTTTTATGGAATCTCCAATGTTACTAGACTGCTGGCGTCACCTCGCAATTTCAATACTCATCCCACATGCGTAAGTGGATATACAATTACCACGATACGGTTTTTTCTGATGAAATATCGGGCATCCGCAAAAGCAAATGGAAATTGTCTCAAACGGCCCGATGTCGACGGTATCCCTATATTTCTGTACAATATTGGGAACATCTCTCATATGCAAGGCAGGGTGGATACGATTAGCACGATGTGAGCTTGCCGATGAAGTACTGCGCAAAAGCAAATGGAACTAGTTTCAAACGGCGCGGCGCGGTGTCAACGGTTTCAATAGGTTTCTATAGTGCTTTAGAAACACCGGGCATGAATCGTTGCCACGGTTCTTCGTCCTTGAAGTGCTAGGCAAGTATCGTTCTCTCGTCAAAAGAGATCGCGATGTATCGGTTTGGAGAAAATAGTGACACCGGTTTGATGATGTTGATTTCATACCGGTTTTTTCCGATATATCGATACATCGCCCAAGCCTATTTTTCAATATGTGCAGCGTCTTCAATTGATCGAGGATGTACAAATGGGATCTCTTATTTGGTTTTTTAGATTACAATGGTTTTGGTGTGTATGTTATTTATGAATTTTTATTATTCAAGAGCAAAAATCTAATTGTTTTTAATGTAAGCTATTGTTTTGGGGTAAAATATTGTTGGTTTGTATCTTAATATATTAGTTATTTCTGTTTTTTAAATTAAGCCTTTATGTTATGCATAATACCATTACATAATGTTTTTTTGAATGAATATTTTTTTAGATAACTCTGAAAGGATGTCTTGTACTATGTTCTGTTTTTGCATTTTTATATTACTAAAGTATCATTAATATTTTTCAATAGGCGCAGGGTCTTCTATTGATCGAGGATGTGCAAATGGGGTCTCTTATTTGGTTACTTAGATCATGATTTTTGTGTGAATGTTAATTATGAATTTTATGACTTTGGTTTTTTGTGTAAATTCTATTGTTAATTATGATGTATTTTTATTCAAGTGTGATTTTTTTTTCTATTGTTTAATTGTTATACGTGCAAAATTGGCCTGTGTGTGTGAGGGGGGGTTGGGGAGTAAATAATGCTAAACTATCTGGTAACATTTAAAGACATAGAAAGGGTTATCAAATTTGTCATTAATATTTTTCGATAAACACAGATTCCTCAATTATCAAGGAAGTGCAAATGGGGTCTCTTATTTGGTTTTTTAGATTACAATGGTTTTTGTGTGTATGTTATTTATGAATTTTTATTATTCATGAGCAAAAATCTTTTTCACATGCATCATTCTTATAAGTGCAAATGTAGTTTTTTATTGGTTTCCTCACCAATATTTCTTTGGCGTTTAATGTATGACTTTGATTTTTGTGTAAATTCTATTGTTAACTATGATTCCTTTTTATTCAAGTGTGAAAATCTTTTTCTATCGTTTAATTGTTACACGAGCGTATTTCTTTTATGACTTAGGTTTTTGTGTGAACTATAATTGTTTTTGTTTTATTTAACGTTTGCGGTTAAAGGCCAATATTTATTTTTAGTTTTTGTGTGAATTCTATTCTTTTTTATGAATTTTTCAGGCGTAGCCCCCAAGGGTTGTACTTTATCAGTGTGTCTACACATCGGGAAAAGTTGTGGAACTTAGAAAAAAAAAGTCCGTCAAATCAGGGAATTTTTTAGAAGTCCTGAATTTTGTGGCCACCCAGCTCATGAATTCTTATTATTCGAGATTGAAAATCTTCTTTTAATTGTTTAATTGTTGTACGCGCAAAATGTGCCCCTGGGGAAGTGGAGGGGGAGGAACAATACTAAATTATCTTGTTGAAGGCTTAGAAATGGTATTCAAAAGTGTCATGAGATATTTTTCAATAAGTGCAGCGTCTTCAATTGATCGAGGATGTGCAAATAGGATCTCTTATTTGGTTTTTTAGATTACAATGGTTTTGGTGTGTTTGTTATTTATGAATTTTTATTATTCAAGAGCAAAAATCTAATTGTTTTTAACGTAAGTTATTGTTTTGGGATAAAATATTGTTGGTTTGTATTTTAATGTATTAGTTATTTCTGTTTTTTTAAGTAAGCCTTTATGTTATGCATAATACTATTACATAATGTTTTTTTGAGTGCAATTTTTTTTAGATAACTCTGAGAGGATGTCTTGTACTATGTTCTGTTTTTGCATTTTTATATTACTAAATTGTCATTAATATTTTTCAATAAACGCAGCGTCTTCAATTGATCGAGGATGTGCAAATAGAGTCTCTTATTTGTTTTTTTAGATAACAATGGTTTTTGTGTGAATGTTAATTGTGAGTTTTATGACTTTAGCTTTTGTGTAAATTCTATTACAAATTATGATTTCTTTTTATTCAAGTGTGAAAATCTGTTTCTATTGTTTAATTGTTATACGTGCAAAATTGGCTTGTGTGGGGGGGGGGGATAATGCTAAACTATCTGGTAACAGTTAAAGACATGCAAATGTTTTTCAAATTTGTTATTAATATTTTTCGATAAACACAGCGTCTTCAATTGATCAAGGAGATCTGGTCAAATTATGAGTGACTACCATGTATATCTAGGTTTGTTGCGCTTTCAGGTAGGCCTGGGCAATGTTGACATTTCTGCATCGTGATATATCGGGAAGCAAACATCACGATGTCACAATACATCGCGATATTAATTATGTGTAGATATTTTTTTTTACAAAATACTACAAAACAACGTTTTCATAACACGCTATATAGCCGAAAGTTATGCTACTTAGCTTTATAAAATTTTATTAAATTCATGTATGTAAGTTTATTTTAAATAACATGAGCAGCGACCGAATTATTTTCAAGTGGATACACAAAACACCCAAGGTGGTATAAGCCGGTTATTATTATTATTTTAATCCGGATTTTTCAATTTCTCTATCTTAATGAAATTTTACTTTGTTATTTTCAAGAGAGGGAGAGGGAGGGGGGGTGGAGGACAAGTGCACTTCTCGGCGGTGCACATGGTACTTCAGTTATTGGATATTCTTAATTATTAAATCCAAAACATACTTTATCATGAATATTTTATTACTTACAATGTACAATATAATTATTAAACAATAAAATAAAATTAATGCATAACATTTAAAATTCAAATGATCTTTATTTTGTGCCAAAAAAATATGCATTTCCACATTTTTAAGAAGCAATGTTGGATTGAATGATTAATCTTATGAAAATAAACTTTATTCAAATTGTACAAACTGAAAAAAAAAATTAAAAAAAAAAAAAAAAAAAAAAAAAACATTTATTTATTTACGAGACCGAAGAGAAAAATCTTCAACGTAAATGGGGAAAAAATCGTTTAAGTATTTAAGCAGTAAAACTAGAGAAACAACTGTGATTAGTCCATGCACTAGTTCACATTGATTTTGGCAGATATAACAAACAGCTCATAGTAATAAATAACCAGATTATCTTAACTGGGTAAGAACTAGACAGAAATTACCGCGCCAGAATAAAGCAATCCCCTTTGCGTTGATAAATAAAGAAAAATAAAATAATAGCAAGATAAAAAAATCTTGAAGTTAATATAAAAGATTTCAAAATACAAAAGTGTAATATTTTATTTATTTCAAGTTAGAGAAATAATTTTAAAAAAATCAAAAATGTAGGAAATGCTCAATAGAATTCCAAAAATAGATATCAAGGTCTTATATATGATGATTATTAAATCAAAACGTTTTCCAAGAGTTGAGAGAACAACATAAATAATGTTCAAACAATAAAAGGAATACTTATTTTATCGAATCTCCAATATTACTAGAATACTGGCGCCACTTCGCAATTTCAATACTCATCGCACATACGGAAGGTGGATACGATTACCACGATGCGGATTTTTCTGATGAGGCATCGGGCATGCGCAAAAGCAAATGGAAATCGTCTCAAACGGCCCGATGTCGACGGTTTCACTATGTTTCTATATAATATTGGGAACATCGCGCTTATGCAGAGCAGGGTGGATAGGATTATCGCGATGTGAGCTTGCTGATGAAGTACCGCGCTAAAGCAAATGGAACTCGTTTTAAACGGCGAGGTGTCGACGGTTTCAATATGCTTCTATAGTATCTTGGGAACACCGCGCATGAATCGTAGCACGGTTCTTCGTCCTTGAAGTGCTAGGCAAGTATCGTTTAAAAAGATCGTGATGCATCGGTTTTGAGAAAATAATGACACCGGTTTGACGATGTTGATTTCACACCGGTTTTTGCCGATGTATCGATGCATCGCCCAAGCCTACTTTCAGGTAAGAATAGTGTGATTTCTCAACAGTTTCGTTTTTGTGTGACTTCTATTGAATTTTTATTGAATTGATGCCTTTGGTTTGCCTCCCCCCCCCCCCTCCAAACAATATTCTTATTGCTTCTGTACCGATATTCTTTGGCGTTTCTTTTATGACTTTGGTTTTTATGTTAACGATAACTGTTTTTGTTTTATTTAACGTTTGTGGTTAAAGGCCAATATTTCATTTTGGTTTTTGAGAGAATTTTATTCTTTATTATGAATTTTTTAGGCGTAGCCCCCTTTGAAGATTGCGCAGCGCTCTCCTTGTTTGCGCAGTGAGCGTGTTTGGGAGCATAACCACCTTTTACATCCAAAGGCATATTGTACAGAATAATTTAAACTTTTCATTACTGCTAAAACTATTTTTACAAAATTACCGTATTATCCGTTTAGCATACATGTTCTATTTTATCAAGGTGTCTGCACATCGGAAAAAATTGTGGAAATTAGTTTAAATGTCAAATCAATAAATTATTTAGAAATATATCAGTGAACTTTTTTCCCTGCTTTTGGTGGACACCCTGATCATGAATTCTTATTATTCGATATTGAAAATCTTGTTCACTTGTTTCATTGTTGTACATGCAACATGTGCCCGTGGGGTAGGGGGAATAATGCAACATTATCTGGCTGAAGGCCTATAAATGGTATTCGAAAGTGTCATTAATATTTTTCAATAAGCGCAGCGTCTTTATAAATGGTATTCGAAAGTGTAATTAATATTTTTCAATAAGCGCCGCGTCTTCAATTGATCGAGGATGTGCAAATGGGATCTCTTATTTGATTTTTTAGATAACAATGGTTTTTGTGTGAATGTTAATTATAAATTTTGATTATTCAAGATCGAAAATATTTTTCACATGCTTCATTCTTATAAGTGGTTTAACGTCAAATAAATGGTTTTCGAAATTGTCATTAATATTTTTCGATAAACACAGCGTCTTCGATAATACATGGCAAGCTGGAGCTGGAGAGAAAATCTGCTTGTGTTAAAAATTTCACAGTTCTCCTTGCACCAGATAAAGAGATACATTAGTGACAACACACTGGTTCCTTACTTCTTTTTTTAATATAGATAGATTCGAAACTAAAGTAATACAGTTAACCACTAATTTGCTATAATTTACTAAAACGACTGCAAGTTATGTATTATAACAGTGAAAGGGAGTAATTGTTATAGGATCTCGTCAATGTGGGGGCCCTGTTATTGAATGAATTTGTTGATATGTGTTCGTTAAGATTTTTTCATTTCATTTTTTTTTTACTGGTAAACCTGCATTTTGGTTACAGTTTCGGTTCAAAATTGGAAAAGGAATAATTTGTAAGTAACGGGAATTTTAAACAAGCAATCTCAATATATTTATTGTGTGTATACAAAAGTATTTAAATTTTTGTTGGCATCCTGTAACGCCAATGATTTTCTTATTTTCTGAGCTTTACATTAAATGCGTGTTCGTTAATATTAACAAATTTCCTTCAATTGTTCTTTCTTGTAGTCGACAAGCAAAAAGTCTCAATTAAGGTCTGTTACTACTTGTATACCAATATTTCTTTTGTGTTTAATTTATGAATTTTATTTTTATGTTAATTGTGCTTGTTGACAGTAGTTAGAAATTGGGCATCCTGCCCCATAAGACGGTATGCGGTATGCGATGAGGGATGATGACGTCACCGGAAGTGGGTGTGACCGGATATGACGTCACAGGAAGTGACATCACCGGATATGCCGTTACAGGAAGTCACGTGACCGGAAGTGGAGTCGTGTTGTTTCCCTCCTGATGCTGTTTTAGTTTCGGTTTCGTTATAAGCTGTTTGTGTATGACGTCACAGTGGGTATGACGTCATAATTTGTTTTATATCAAAGTTTTGAGCGGTGGCAACACTTATTAGTTTCGGTTTACCTTTAAGGCGGAGTTGAGTTGTTCTAAGGCTGCTTCTAAACGAAAACGTAATAGTGATGGGCTTTAATTGTATGACGTCACTGTGGGTATATCGTCATGACATGCTTAATGTTAAAAGTTTTGAGCGGTGGCAACACTTTTTAGGTTCAGTTTATCTTTCAGACGGAGTTGAGTTGTTCTAGGGCTGCTTCTAAACGAATAACTTAGAGTTATAGATATTTTTACTAGTGACGTCACAATGGGTATAGAGCGGGGATGACGTCATAACTTGTTTTATGTTAAAGTTTAGTTAAGTGGCAACACCTTACATCTTGAGACATAGATTTAAGGCGGAGTTGAGTTGTATTTATGCTGCTTCTAAACGAAAACGTAATAGTAATAGGCTCTAATTGTATGACGTCACTGTGGGAATGCAGTGGGAATGACATCATAGAGAGAATATGTTAAAGTTTAACTTTTTAAGTGTGGCAACACCCTGATATAGTTTTAAGGAGGGATGCGGGATGGGTCGAGGGGTCACTGGAAGTTGAGTTGTTCTAGGGCTGCTTCTAAGTGAATAAGTTAGAGTTATAGGTATTTTTGACTAGTGACGTCACAGCGGGTATGACGTCATGACTTGCTTTATGTGAGAGATCGACAAAATGCTTGCTTACGATTAGTCGGTTTTAAACACGTGACTAAATGGACGTTTGTGATTGGCTACACAGTTTAGTAAGTTAGTTTTCTACTAAGTTTAGGGTAGTGGCGCCATCTAGGAGTGAATTTAAGAGATATTTGCATTAAATTTCTAAGATCAGAGATATATGCAAATAAAAAAATCTTAACACGACTTTTAAGTTTAATAAAAGTGAAGGCCATTTGCTAAGGGTCTAAAGAACCCTAACACCAAGCTACACGTGACATTTCAATATTTTACCAAACAATTGTTAAAATATCGACTATCGGACGTTGCTTTCATGAGAACTCATCTACCCACCCCCTTTCCCTAACCAATTTTGAATAAGCTAATTTGAAAGACTTTAGATTATGTTAATTATTTTCAAGCTAAATTTTAAAAGTGAGGACCCACCTCTGGCCCGATACCTCTTTTAGGAAGAATTTGTACCGCCTCACTCCTCCCTATAAAAAGAAAAAACTTATTCTAAAGAACGTATATTTCTTTGAAATATGAGGTCACTAACCAACCATCCAATACTGAATTTCATGAAAATTTTAGTCTGTCTAAACATTTTTTCATGAAAATTTTAGTTTTGAAAATAATTATTAAAACACTAATGTAAAAAAAAAAAATATTTTTAATAGAAATTTTTACTAATATCTACTTGTATGTAGCTTTTTTCCGAAAAAACTTAATGAATTTCACGAAAATTTTAACGTACCCTTAACAGTTTTCATGAAAATTGTAATTTTGATACAAACAAATTTAACTTTAGTGCTACAGTTTACTCTTCATACAAATGTGCAAAAATATCTTAATTTTTTTTTAACTAGTATATCATTCATTATGATGTTATTACCAATGACTCCCAACGGCTCCCAATTTGCTCTCAATAGCTCCCAATACCTGCTAAATGCTCCCTAACTGCTCCCAATACCCGCTAAATGCTCCCTAACTGCTCCCAATACATGTTAAATGCTCTCAATACCTGTTAAATGCTCCCTAAATGCTCCCAATACCTGCTAAATGCTCCCAAACTACTCCCAATGGCTCTTGAGTCCCGATAGTTGAGCTTTACCCCAATAAACTTGTTAGAAATTAATGTCTATGTTAGTTATATTAATCAAGATAGTTTTTATTGTACAATGATACTTACTTCAGTTGATGAATGGCAACACAGAACTAGCTGCTAATGCTGAATAAAGATGTGATAACTGATTTTGGATACTCTAATGCCTAAATAAGAGAGAAAAAATAACATACTTGAACATCTTACAACTAAGAATTCAAAAGTGAACGTGAAAATTTACTTTACGAATAAAAATCATGTCTTAAAAATGT